>OX328098.1:64507301-64947301 GCA_946811185.2 Hippopus hippopus | reverse complement strand
TCTCTCTCTGTCTCTGTTTGTCTCTCTCTGTCTTTGTCTCTCTGTCTCTGTCTCTCTGTCTCTCTCTCTCTCTCTCTAATTCACCCAAGTTTATATATTATGCAATGAACACAACGATCTATTCTCAACATGTGACCTCATGCTTATATCTAGGTTTTATGGCATGGTTTTTTAAGCATCGATCATCACCCTCCACTCATGAGCCAATCTCATTTGAGTCATACTCTGACAAAAGGTATAGAGGATATTTGTTTTTTTCGGTGAAAGATCGAAATTTATTTCATCGAGTGAACACCATCGGTAATATTTTCACGAGTGGCGCAGCCACGAGTGAAAATATTACCGATGGAGTTCACAAATATTCTATTTATTTCATGCTTTTAACCCTTTCTTGGAGGAGCTTTATCAAAATCCAGTACAGTTCTTTTCAATTATTCCCCGTGGCGTACCACTCGCGCATAGCAACGCATTACAATATTACGTCAAGCGCGAGAAATGTAAGGTAAATGACGTCATATTTCCATCTGGTTGTGAGTCGCGCGCAATTTACCTAGGTAACTAGAATATAAAAATCGGTATTTTCACTGGTCGTACCCATGTAATATCGAAAAATATTTTCACTGCTATTTCTCGATATCCTACCGGGAAGCATGAAATAAGTTTTAATACATCTGAGTGATGCATCGTACCAAGCAAGTTATCATATAGTTATGGATCCATAAAAATCCATCTTGTCTAACATTCAATTGATCATGAGGTAGAATTGTCCCTTGACAATATAAAAAATTGACCTATAGCAAAAAGTTTCGGTCCAGGTCAGCCTGCGCGGACTGCGCAGGCTGATCTGGGTCGATACTTTTTGCACATGTATGAAGCCTTTTCACAGAAGACAACTCAGTTTAAATTCCAAGGCCAGCCACGTGATTGACATAGATTTTTCTTCTCAGCTAACCAGATACTTTGTCATGCCATTAAGAATTAGAGCAAAATTTGAATTGATTGGTGAACACAAAATTTGGACATTATGAAGAAGGACAAAGTTTTGTCATGAAAGTACAAATTTTCCCTTTTTTTTTGACGAACATTTTGTACCATGCTGTATCTGTATCTTTGATTGATTAAATTTGCGTTTATTTATCGTCGCAAGCGGTTGCCAATATGGGCGACGCCCCCTGAAAGCTGTTGGTTTTGTTACGGAGGATAGTGCAAGATACAGGACAAAACCCAGTCTAAGTTACGCCTGATTCTTTAACTTGCTCAGTGTATATCACCGTCACATGCTACCTCGGTTTAATGCCTCATCCGAAAGACTATTAGTTATTTTAGATGACCAGCCGTGGGTGGTGCTCGAAACCACGTCCTAAAGTGACTCAAGACTTAATGTTAACAAGTCCTACGCTCTACTACCTGAGCTATGCGAGCTGGTCTAATTCTTGTACCATTTCAGCTGCCAATAGATGGGATCCAAGATTTTTTAAGACGCCTATACGTGAAGGTGTCATGTTTTGAAGAAGGATACGCTATTAGGAGTGTATTCGGTCGTATCATTGCGCATTTAACTCTCAAAAGACTCCGTTTAAAGGGTTTATGTTTGTCAAAGGCGAGAGGAAGTGCATGCTGGTTAATCGTCATTTTTAACTCATTACCTTATGTAGCAAATTAGGGGTGGAGTACTCTGAAAACATTCCTATAAATTATGAATAACAAAAACAAAATAAACGTTTGTTTCATGAATATAATTGTAAAGAAAGTTTTTCTCCGTATTCACCAACCATTCTTAGTCTTAATCTCCAGAATTTACTAAATTTGAAAGTAACAGAACTTCTGATTGGCTAAACCATTTGGTTTAGCCAATCAGAGTTGTGTTACTTTCAAATTCATAGAATCTTAGATAATACGACTGAGAATGTTCTTAAGAATGGTTGGTGAATACGGACATAGGTTTTCATTTGTCAAAATGTACTCAGTAAAGTTTTGATTGAAGTTATCAACGGGTAGACATATGCCAGGATGATGTATATAACAATGGAACGAAGTATACCAACAAAAATATCTTTAAAAGAAAGTGTCGAATGTTACAAACGGACTGAGATTGCGGCGAAAAGTAATCGTTAGTGATAATATATAGTTAAGCATTGGTTCTAAATAAAGAAGAAGAAGAAGAAGAAGAAGAAACTAGTTTCGTGATCATGTGCATAGTTAAGTACCGGTTCGAATTAGTCTTTGAAAAAAAAAATGTGGCGGGGTAATATATATAGTAATAAGATGAATCGGAATGCTGTCCAGGAGATACATGTATAAGTGTACACTATAATGTAAATAAGCCATACTCTGGCAAAGGGGGCCTTTAATAAATTACAAAGCAAGTGATCACATAATTATGCATACATAAAATCCATTTTGTCTAGCAACTGTTTGAGCCATGAGGTAGACTGGTTCTTTGACATGCAGAAAATTTATCAGTAGCAAAAAGTTTCGACCAAGGTCAGCCTGCGCGGACTGCGCAGGCTGACCTGGTCGATACTCTTTGCGAAGGCATTAAACCCCATTTCCACAGAGCATGGCTCAACTATTTCTGATTCTCCCCATCTTCATTTTTATTTTCTAAAATCAAAGTCACTGCTATCTCTCCGAATACAATGCACCGCGACATTATAAGAATACATTATCACCATAACCATGTATTTTTTTTTCCTCTGTACCAATTTTTTCCCCTCTTTCTCTCTGTCTTTTTTTTTGTGTGTACACAGCTTTTATTTTTCCTCATTTTTCCATTTCTTATACAATACAGTACAGTACAATACAATACAGTACAGTACAGTACAATACAATACAATACAATACAATACAATACAATACAATACAATTCAATACAATAGCTAGTCAATACAATAGTCAACGTGACGTGTTTTGATACATGTTCTACTTGAAACAATTAAACGGGATGAGAGTAATAATTACATTTTTTTTATTTACATGTTGTCTTTTAAATTCATTGTTTGTTTGTATTGTTAATTTGATTGTGGGGAAGGGCCGATTCAAAGTTGGAAGAACTTGTGGTCCGACCCCATTCATTGATTGAATAATATATGTGTCATGCTCTGTGAAATGGGAACTTAATGTATCTGCAAAAAGTATCGATCCAGGTCAGCCTGCGCAGTCCGCACAGGCTGACCTGGGCCGAAACATTTTGTTATCTGTCAATTTTCCGCATGTCAAAGGACCAATCTACCCCATGATTCAGCTGGTTATGAGACAAAATGGATTTTATGGATCCATGATCATGTGATGTCTTGCTAGATATAAGGCATTACAAAGATGCATTAAGCCCTCTTTTACCAGAGCATGGTTCATATGTTTAAACCAACCAACTGTGTTCATTTATCGTTGCCACCGGTTGCCCATATGGGCGACACCCCCTGAAGGCTGTTAGTATTGTTACGGGGGGATAGTGCAGATACAGGACGAAACCCATCCTAAGTTACGACTGGTTCTTTAACGTGCTCGGTGTATGTCACCGTCACATAGTACCTCGGTTTAACGTCTTATCCGAAAGACTATTAGTCGTGGGAATCAAACCCACACCCTGAAGTGACCCGAAACATCGCGTTTACGAGTCCTGTGCTCTGCCAATTGAGCCATGCTGGTCTAACCGTATTGTACATGGAAATTTATTTAGACGGGTGTTCTGTGAAACAATGAAACATTTTACTAGCCATTTAGAAATTAAAATCTCTAAAAAATACCCGCAACATCAAAGCAAACTATTATTATCCCAGAATGACTCATGTTTAAGAATAAATATAGAAATAATATGCGAAAAATCATAGCCTTTTTGGCCCTTTCAATGTTTTTTCATTTTCTTCAAAATCTCAAAGTCGTGTACCGGACCACCCTCCTTGACGTACGTAAGACGTATTTACGGATAATTTATCTTGAATTCGTGTTGATCGAAGTCATTGAGTAAATTTATGCGCGCCGTTTACATTCTGCAGTTCAAACAGTATGAATCTATTCAAATGCTTTCATTCTGCCTTAATACCTACAAAATGACAGAGTCGAGAAAAAAACCTCCACACAAAAAAGTTGATGTTTTTTTTTTTTACTATATTCGATGTTTCACGCCGTTTTCAGCAACATTTCAGTTTTATCGAGGCAGTCAGTGCATCTTCCCATGCTTTTTAGAGTCTGTATACACCGACCGGTCTCAAGCATTTTCTTAGTTTGTTTCTGAAGAATTGACTAAATTTGAAAGTAACTCAACTTGCGATTGGCTAAACCATTTGGTTTAGCCAATCAGAAGCTACGTTTCTTTTATATTCAAAAGTAACAAAATATCTGATAGGCTAAATCAAATGATTTAGCCAATCAGAAATTGTGTTACTTTCAAATTTAGAAGACTCCTGAGATCAAGACTTAGAACGTCTTTAAGAATGGCTCGTGAATATAGACCAAGGATTTTCACCTTTCGCTGCAGTATTTTCTAACCTTTCCTAAAATTTCCTTTAATCGTCGTCTGTAGTGTGGCAAGAACCAAAACAAACTTGCTGAGGACAAATTCGAAAACATCACGGTGAAATATGTCTGATCGGGGGAAGGGGGCGGCTAATCAGATTTTTGATTATCTAACCCACCTTTTAAATTTTGTTACCACTGAAATAAAACAACGATTTGTAAGCCCTTGATAAAAAAAAAAAGAAGCGAAGTAGCCTCTAGTGTCCGTATTCTGTGATGATAAGGAAACAAAGTGATGAAGTTAGGAATTAAGACAAGAACATGAACTAGAAATTACTTGCCTTTATAAAAAATCATTTCTGATCAGTTGTATTAAAAAAAAAATAACAATTTCGATGTCCAATGTGCATGAATAAAAAACATGCCATCGGCCTTCTTGAGCAAACATGGTGTGACCTACTTCCGGAAGCTGGGTATTATTTACAGCAGAAAGTCGTAGATCTTTGCATTTTCTGAGAATGAACACTTTCTATGGCTCCCTCTAAAGCTCTGGTAACACGGTGTGCTCCAAATGCGTGACGTGTATATTTTCAGTCAGTAGATACCAATAAATCAATCATACTCAGTGACAATGGGGTTAGGGTTAGGTAAAAAGTATCAACCCAGGTCAGTCTGCGCCATCGGCGCAGGCTGACCTGGACTGAAACCTTTTGCTACTGGTCTATTTTGTGTATGTCAAAGGACCAGTCTACCTAATAATCCAATTGATTTCTAGACTAGATAGGTTTTATGGATCCATATTGATGTGATACCTTGCTTGGTTTAATGAATCACATAGATGCATTAAGCCCCCTATTTGCCTAAGCATAGCTCATATATTTCTAACTTTAGGACTTAAAACATCAACAATGTAGACTTGTAAAAACCCCTCCTTATAAACTTGGTAAGGGGTGGGGGCTTATATGATATGAAAAAAACAAAACCACTAGAAGGCTATAACAGCATGTGTTTAACTCGAATTCACTCGACGTTTTTGCACTGAAGCAGCTTCGTCAGAAAATCACGATTTAACATTATATCTTAAAGATACATCTTTACTCGTTTTCATCCAGTTTTTTTTTTTAACAAATTTCATCTTTATTTTATAAAACTATAATCATTTTTGTATCTTCATGGCAAATGTTGCCCGTGACGGTTGCAAAGATTACGACGGATAGAAAATGCACATCATTTTCTGGAGGCTATCCAAGACACCACTGTAGTTGTTTCCGGTTTTAAATCGAAGACAAATTCCTTGAGTTTTTTTTTTTTTTATCCCATACATATTATACCGACTTTTTAATCTATGTTTACACAGCTGACTAGATTCTACACCCTATCAAGTTTTAACAGCATTTGTGTACTCTCTGGCTGTTAAGATGTTTCTTAACAGATCACTCTGCATACTATCCAAGGTCTAACACATTTCAAGGAATAATTCTGTTTTCCTTGTTGAATCTTGAAACTTTTAAACCGATTTTTATATTAAAATTCGGGGTGCGTATTCACCGACCATTTTTCAGAACATTCTTAGTCTTATTCTCCAAGATTTTCTAATTTTCAAAGTAATACAACTATTGATTGGTTAAACCAAATGGTTTAGCCAATCAGAAGTTGAGTTACTTTCAAATGAAGAAAATTCTGGAGAAAAAACTAAAAAGGTTCTCAAGAATGGTTGGTGAATATGGGCCCTGCCAGATGATTGATTGATTGATTGATTGATTGATGGACTGTGTGGTGTTTAACGCCGTTTCAACATTATTTCAGTCACATCGCGGCGGTCAGTGAACCTTTCTATGTTTTCCTGGAGTTTCTTTTACCAGTACTCCGCACAATATTCTTTCCAAGCCACTTGCTGCTTTCTCCCACAACTATCGTCGAAACAATGGTCAGCAGTGAGAGTGGAATGAATCCTGTCGCAGTGACTATCACCAATCCTCGGAAAGAAATTGGCCGAGCCGGGGGTCGAACCAACGACCCCCCTCTTCTCAAGTCCTGTACCCCACCGACTGAGCTACCGTGGCTCGGCCCCTGCCGGATGAGACAGAACGCTCTGACGAAACTGGAACATTCATCACAACTCGGCCAATTCCGTACCTACATCTAACCTCGTCTATATCAAAGGAGTTTCCGTTTTGAAATACTGCCAGTCACATGACCTAAAACATGGCGGCGCCCGTGTAATCTATTTGCAACGGCAACAACAGCTACAGTGATAATCAACCTATCGCTAAAAAATGTCAACGTAATTGATAGACCGACTTACAAAATAAACGTCCAAACTGATTTTCATCGGAAATGTATTTCGAAAAATGCCCTCAGAAAAATGTGGACAGTGTTTACTATCTAAGTGGATTGTTACAATTTTAAGAACGGTGAAGCGATGTACTTTCGGCGAAGAAATATACCATATAGGTGCATATCAAGCTACGTGATAAAGCCGAGGGACTTTATCACCGGATCACCGGAACGAGGTATGCCGAATGGAAACTAGAAATCATGGGTAACCATTTCAAAATGGCGCGACTCATATAACTACTTTATACAGCTGTTGATCTATAGAATTGAAACACGGAGAAATAAAGGCGACGTAAACCGCCGTCAATATAAACCTATTTTGTGCTACGTTATCTGGCAATACAGTTGTATGCCAGCAAGATTTCTTTTATATATGACCCATGCTCTGACAAAAGGAGGCTTATTGCATCTCCGTGATGCATGATATCAAGCAAGTCATTGCAGTATCAAGGATTAAAAAAAAAAAAAAATCTATAATAACCGACTGAATCGCGAGGTACTCTGGTCCTTTGAAATGCAGAAAATTGACCGATAGCCAAAAGTTTCGACCCAGGTCAGCCTGCGCGAACTGCGCAGGCTGACCTGGGTCGATACTTTTTGCAGACGCATTAATTCCCCTTTTCACTGAGCATGGCTAATAATTATCATCTTTTGCACAGTGAGGCGACTAAAGGTGTTTTGTAGACACTGTCGATCAATTTTAGTCTTCATCAAAAACACATTGGAAACGTCTTCTTGTTGCATTATACCAAGCAATCCATCACATACTTATGGATCCATAATAGCCACTTTTTTTTCTTTAAACAACCGACTGAATCATGAGGTAGACTGGTACTTGGACATACAGAAAATTGACCGATCGGCCCAGGTCACCCTGCGCGGACTGCGCAGAGTGAACTGGATCGATACTTTTTGTAGATGCATTAAACCCCCTTTTCACAGAGCATGGTTAATATATTATAGCTCTAATAATGAGGTTTGTTGTTGAAACGGTGGAAAATAGTGTTAGTTACTTGTAGCATTTTCCAACACTGTTTTTGAATGCTTTTACCCTCAGTTTTAAAAGAAAAACACGAGGTTGTTTGTGAACGGTTAAGAGCCTGTTCTAAGGATTTTTTTTTTTTCTATCATTAAATTATTACTGAAAAGGATATGGAGGATATTTGTTTTTTTTCCGGTGAAAGATCGAATCTTATTTCATCTCGTGAGCATCATCAGTAATATTTTCACGCCACTCGTGAAAATATTAACGATGATGTTCAAGAGATGAAATAAATTTCGATCTTTCACCGAAAAAACAAATATTCTATTTATTTCATGCTTCCCTTTTTTGGGGGACTTACATCAAAATTCAGCACAGTTGTTTTCGGTAGTTCCCCGTGGCGTGCCTCCTCTGCATAACAACGCATTACAATATTACGTAAAGCGCGAGAAATGTAGGGTAAATTACATCATGCTTCCATCTGGTTGAGTGGCATGCGCTGTTTACCTAGGTAGCTAGTGCGCGGGAACTACTGTTTCTGCCTTCAATGGAAGAGTTAGAAAATAAAATCGGTATTTTTCAATGGTCGTAAACCATGAAATATCGAACAATATTCCACCGTAATTTCTCGATAAACTATCGAAAAGCATGAAATAAAATGGTTTTCCTATCATTAAATTATTACTGAAAAGGACAAGAGCTTTTCAAACTCACAAGTGGTTAAAAGATCAAACAAAATTTGAACACTAGGTTTTGTTTTTGAATGCTATGAAAAAAGTTGTCGAAAAAGAAAAAAGGTAGGATTGCTTGTGACAATCTCTCTCTTTTCTGCAATGTTTTCAATCGCACCTGCCACACACGTAGTAGCGTTGAAATTTGTTGTGCGTGCATAGTAAAGGGTAAATTTTCTTTAAAAATCAAGGAAAACATCGAAACTGTAAATGATTGCAAAAAATCGGCCATTGATGAACTGACACCTTTACCGTTAACTAAAAGACAACTTTTAGACTTTTCTAAATTGAAAGCATCTACAGGCGACCTACGTGAATTAAGGTCTACAGCCCCTAACTCTCATATTAAGAGACGGATGCTGCCGAGATTGGCCGAATAGCCTTTTCGAAAACGTTGATGTTACACGGTATTTACCGATGAGTTAGTGAGTCTACGGCCCCTAACTCTCATATTAAAAGACGGAAGCTGCCGAGAATGGCCGAACAGTTTTTACGAAAACGTCGATGTTTACCGATGAGTTAGGGGCTGTAGACCTTAAGGATAGGGCACCCTAGTGCGGATTCCTGTAACATCGCCTTTCATCGCCGAAAAACGTACGGATTCAGCTAAGACTCGGGTAACCCGTAATCGATCGGCCGATAGATGCTTGTTCCCCGCATCGATTACGGATTACCAGAGTCTTAGCCGAACCCGTACGATGAAAGGCGATGTTACACGAATCCAAATAGGGTGCACTATCCTTAAGTCGGGTTATTTTTTTCTGTTTTTTCTTCTACCCGACATTTTTCTCTTTCAGTGTAGAATGAGCCGAGTCAGCTACCTTAGTGTTTAATGTACAGGGCCTGAAACCAGGGACCTCTGATTCGAATCCCAAGCTCGGCCAATTTCTCCAGTACTGATGACAGTCAATGCCGCTTGATTCATTCCTCTTTCTCTGCTGATCATTGTTTCGACGATGATCGTCTGGAAAAAAAGTAGGTGGCTTGGGAAGAATATTGTGTAAAGTACTAGTAAAACAAACGATAGAAAAACATTGATAGTTGTACTGACCGCCGCGGTATATCTTAAGTAATGTTGAAACCGGCGTTAAACACAAACAAGCATAGATTCAATGGAACAAAAAGATATACTGGCTGGTTTTGTAACGGGATTTAAAACACATACACTGACGGTCTGTTATGATCAGAAATTCGTTTGATAAAATCACGTCAAAGTTGAGTTTACCCACTCTTATGTGCCTGTCTGCATGGTTTACCAAGTAACGAATTGAATCAGGCCCCGTATTCACCAACCATTCTTAAGAACATTATCAGTCTTATTCTCTTTCTTTCCAAATTTGAAAGCAACACACCACCTGATTGGCTAAACCAAATGGTTTAGCCAATCAGAAGTTGTGTTGCTTTCAAGTTTGGAAAATCTTTTATAATAAGACAAAGAACGCTCTTAATGATTAGTGAATACGAACCCAGGTTTAGTTTTAATTAATTAATTAATTTATTTATTTTATTTTATTTCAACAAAAAATTACACTGCATTTGATGAGGGTTTTTATCAAAGGTTGGGATGAGACAGATGACCACTTTCTGTTTAGTCTGTTAGTGAGCTACACGGTCCGGAAAAATTGTCAAAGTCGCTATTGGAAGTGATACAGTTAATATAGAGATATTAAATGAATCCTTTACCTGCTACATAAGTTAAAGGAAACCTTTTCTAGCCCATAGTAAAAACCCAAATATTGCTATTTCAAAGTCTTATTGGACAGTGTAGATCAAAATCAGACTGTACAGAACGTGCAGTCTGATCTTGATCTACACTGTCTACAAAAGGTCTTTGAGTCGCGCTAAACAGCCTAAGGGTAAAAGATAGAACTGTTCTTTCCCGTATAAAAAAGATATAATCAATTGGGAAATAGCTCTTTTTGCCTTTTTACCAACTTCGACACATTAGTAATATTACAATCACTGGATGATAATTAGTTAATTAAAATTTAGTGTGAGTTACCAAATAGTTATTAAGTACCGTTCACATATGGTCTGTCTAGTCCCCTTGGGTCCCCCTGCGTTCTAATATCCCTTTTTTTATGATTGGTCGACTTAAACAACAGTGATATGACTACTATAGTATTAATCGAAGTAGATCGTATAGTATCGAAGTTACCCAAATATACGAATTTGGTACTATTGCACTACTTGTAATAGGGTCAGTATTTACCAAGATTTTCTGAGTAGAGAAGTTTATAACAGTTACTAACAGTATAGAAAAAGGAGAATGATACACTCGGCGAGGGGGAGAAGTGTGAAAACAGTTCAGGTAATTAATTTCAATAAACAGATGTAAAAATCAACAGGACACCAGGTCTGCTACAGATGTTGGGAAATTGGCATCCATTAATGCTTTCGCTGCCGCTGCGACTTAAATAGCTTATGTGAACGCAACAGATCAAGATCAGGCTGCATAGGGTGTGCAGTTTGATCTTCGATCTACAAAATCTGCCATCTGATGCTAGACTTAGACCAGAGTTATATTCAGTTGCAATGTATATTTTCATTAAGATATCAAAAATTAGGTCGAGTTTAATTAATTAGCAGCGAAAGAGTTTTTTCTCCACCCAGCTTTCCTTGTATCAACTGTCATTTGATGACTTCAGGTAAACCGTACAAATCCTGTGTAGCCTGTTAAATGGTGTTTAACCCTTAGGCTGCTAAGCGACTCACTGACCTTTTGCGGACAGTGTAGATCAAGATCAGACTGCACAGAATGTGCAGTCTGATCTTTGATCTACACTGTCCGCTAAAGAGATATTTTTTCTCCAAAAAGTAATTTTGAAACAGCAACATTTGGGTTTTTACTATCCGCTTGAAAGTTTCATTTAACTTGTTTAATAGGTTAAAGGTTAAAACTTACCTTTTGTCTTGAACATCTTCGTCTTTAAACCGTCGCGAAATACAAAGTTCAAAGTTTGAATGCTCAATCAAAACATACCCCCCCCCCCAGGAAGTTATAATACGAGACTGCGTCTTTTCAAGGCTGACAAAATAGTGTCAAATGATGCACCCAATGTTTTCATTTCTATTACAATTACTGTTTAAATCTGGATTGACCCGCGACAACTTCACATGCTTTTGAAGATCAACGGAACACTCTACAAAAACCTAGTCTGATCTTGGGTCTCAGCATGCTTTACAACAAGCCAGTTTGATCTTGGATTTCAGCACACTTTACGAAACCTAGTCTGATCTTGGATCTCAGCATACTTTACATATACTCAGTGTGATCTTGGATTTCAGGACACTTCACAAAACCCCATTCTGATCTTTGATTTCAGTATACACCACATAACCTAGTCTGATCTTGGATCTCAGTATACTTTACATAAACCCAGTCTAATCTTGGATTTCAGCATACTTCACAAAACCCCATTCTGATTTTTATTTCAGTACACACCACAAAACCCAGTCTGATCTTGGATCTCAGCACATTCCAAAAAACATAGTCTGATCTTGGATCACATCATACTCCACCAGTCTCATCTTTGATCCCAGGAAACTGCTGCTATTGGAGTCTAGACAGGATTTTTCCGTTGATTGATCAACATGAAAAAAATACAAACTGGCGAAACAATTAGATTGAATGGAGCTAAAATAATCAAAAGTGCTCTCTGTCTCTCTGTCTCTCTGTCTTTCAATCTGTCTTTTATTTTCTGTCACCATGTATTTTTTACATGTCTATTCATTCTAAAAATACGACAAGAAAGAGCATAAAAATGTCAAACATAAAATCAGTGATAGAACTCTGTATGTTCTTAAATCTAAAGCTTTACAAGTTACTAGTGCTCGGACAGATGTCAGATTATGAAGCGAAGTTGGGAGGTCAAACAACCCGTTACGAGGCATGATACACCCTCATTTACAATGATATTCTGCACTCACGTGCTGAAATGTGCAATGAAATTGGATGAAAAGATCCACACGCGCCGTTGTCGAGTGTTCTGAAATGCAGTTTCCTTCACCATGGAAACCGCAACGAGCTTTGTCATTGGTTTTCGTGGAATAATAGTAGATTTGTCATTAAACGAGTTTGACAGTGATAAACAAGCTAATGTCGACAAAATTACGATTAACATGGACGGATACTCAGCGGAAGTAATACTTGGTTGTGGAAGGTATAAACACAAGACACACCATGCAGATGAGGACCGTGTCACCGGATATTGATAGAAGTGCTGGCGTAGGAATACGGTAATTACCCGAAGAACTATTTCTAGGCCCCGAAATTATTACACAAATAAAGAGTTGTGGAAATTCATATCGACCCTGGACAACCGCGTTTCAAGTAATTAGTGAACATGAAAAACTTAGTATTCCTATGCACAATTTCTTTAACTCATTACTAAACAACAGAATTTTGGACTGGTTCAAATTGAAAGCCTGTATAGGCCATAAACTAAATGTGACTCAAAAACTGAAATTTTTGTTGGAACAAGTAAAAAACATTGTGATAACTAGCATTTCCTTCTTTTCCTTCCATGTTTTCAACAGCTTTCTTTCTCAGGGTCGTTAAAAGTCGGGACTGAGTGGTATAGGATTAAGAAATACATGTACGAGGGGTGATCAGAAAGAACGCGGACCAGTGCCTTTATCGGAATATTGTTATAAAAATCAACTTGGAATGTTTACTGTTTTTCAAAGTAACCTCCTTTGTGTTCTATGCACTTATTCATTCTTGATTCCCATGCGCGAAACACGTGCGCGAGCCCGTCACGTGACATCACTCTCAACGACCCGGTCATGGCATGGGTTAGCTCCTCTCTGCTCTCGTAGCGCGTGCCACGTAGAGAATCTTTCAAAACAGGAAATAGCCAAAAGTCACATGGGGCCAGGTCTGGACTATAGGCAGGATGGTCTAATGTTTCTATGTTTAGTTTTTTCAAAACTTCCTGTACAAGTTTGGCTTTGTGAGCGGGAGCATTATCTTGATGTAAAATGACGCCTCTCCATAGAAGTTCCGGCTGTTTTTTTCGGATGGCCTGTATTAAATTCATTCGAATAATGCTGGCATAATACTCAGCATTGACTGTAGTATGTATAGGTACAACATGATTTAGAAGAAAACGTTGAGAAGAAAAAAACATGATGCACATAACTTTACAAACAGACTTAGAAAGTTTGGCTTTAACAGGGGACGGCGATGTTGGATGTTTCCATACACTGCTTTGTTGTTTAGATTCGGGCTCGTAAAAGTGTACCCATGTTTCATCGCATGTCACAATACGATCAGTAAAGTTTGATCCTTCTTTCCTAATGCGTTCTAAAATTTCAGAACAAATTTCGACCCTAACCCCCATTTGCTCGGGCGTCAGTAGCCGAGGCACCCACCTTGCACAAACACGCGACATTCCAAGTTTGTCAGTTAAAATCTCCTGTGCACTTCCATAGGAAATGCTAAATGTGTCAGCTATTTCCCTGACAGTAACTCGACGATCTTGCTTTACATGCTGCTGCACATCCGCGATAGTTTTGTCCGTTACTGATGTTGATGGACGGCCAGATTTAGGGTCATTTTCAACGGTTTCGCGTCCTTCTCTAAATCGTCCAATCCATTTACAAATACTGGTTTTCTTAAGTGCTGAGTCCCCATAAACTTTATCTAAATCGGCCTTAATTTCCGATTAAGACTTTCCGAGTTTAACGTAAAACTTTATAATTACTCTCTGCTCAAATAAAACGTCATCCGACATTGTGAACCGCTAACGCAGTATGTGATGTCATTGAAATGACGTCACTCTTTTCTTATTTGCCTATGACGTCATTTAAACGCTTGAGTAAGTAACCAGGTAATTAATGTTCATCTGTGCAAATTTTTGTTATCTTAAGTAAAGTAGTTTTTGAAATAATCGGGTGGTTCGCGTTCTTTCTGATCACCCCACGTAAATGACAGTCAAATTAGCAAAAAACCAATGTCAAGATTTATTATTTTTTTCCAACTCCATATTTAGGATACCTACAAAATACTGTTTAAGTATATTACAATAAAAATATATGAAGATTCCATCATACAAGTTAAAGGTATGCTACAAGACAAAACAAGATACACATGTTACAGTACAGACAAGTTTTAAGTTATACATCTGAACCATGCTCTGTAAAAAGGGGGCTTAATGAATCTGCAAAAAGTATCGACCCATGTCAGCCTGCGCACTCCGCGCAGGCTGACATGGATCGAAACTTTTTGCTATTTGTAAATTTTCTGTATGTCCAAGGACCATTCTAACCCTATATATCTGGTCAATTGTGAGACTAAAATAGATTTTATGGATCCATACTTATGCGCTTTCTTGCTGGGTATAATGCATTACTGAGATGCATTAAGCCCCCCTTTGCCAGAGCGGCTCACATTTATACAGTCTATTCATTAACAGATATACACGTACGTTGTATATGACATACAATGAAGGCGAAATGGGGTGAAGAATTGTCAGGTCTGGTTTGCAAATGTTAAAAAATACTTCGGAAAACATGAATATATGTACTGTTTACGTTTAGAAACAGTGGTAAGGGGTCGTTGGTTCGATCCCTGGCTCGGCCAGTTTCTTTCCGAGGATTGATTATGGTCATTGCGACAGGATTAATTCCTCTCCCACCGCTGACCATTGTTTGGACGGTGGTTATGTTGGAAAGCAGCCAGTGGCTTGGAATGAAAATTGTGCGGAGCACTGGTAAAAGAGACTCCAGGAAAGCACAGATAGGTACACTGGCCGCCGCGATATAACTAAAATGATGTTGAAGACGGCGTTAAACACCATACAATCAATCAATCAATCAGAAACACGCGTAATGTAAATAAAGCATAAGGTGGCGGACAAAGGCATCTAAAATAATATGTATACAATACTAATAGAAAAAATACAATACAATACAATACAATACAAAGATTTCTATTGGTAAATGAAGGCCACCGGCCTATAAGACAAAATTTCATATACAATTATAATATTTATAATAAAAAAGGAAGAGCTGCAAATTTCATTTAATGCAAAATACAATCACTTTAATTACTTTAAAAACACAATGTTAAGTGCTATAGTTTAATAATTAATACAACTGCCACAGAATGAAGGGTTTTTTTAATCCTAAGTCTGATTGGAATTGCTCATGTCGTAAACATGAGATCATTAGAATCACAAATTTTCTTGAACCAGAATTCTTGAGAAAATCGCTAATGGTTAGAATCACTTTAAAGTGCCAGAGAACGCGCGAAAATTTCCGGTTTCCGGTCTGGGTGATATTCGAGTCGGGAGAACAGCGCTGAATTTTCTAGCAATTTCCGAAACAACTTGTGCAAATCAAGGCAAGCTTTTCTTAAATACACATAGAGAATGTCTCGGGGAGACGTTATTATTCATCGATACGCTTTCGACACTCTATAAAACAAAAGAGTGTGTTTAATGTGGTGATTATAGGTTTGGGGGAACGTAACGCAATAGCTCTTTGGACTAGGAAATACGATAATTAGAATTTATGATCAGATCGTGTTTTTGACCAAACAGAAAACGTGACGTCCACGCATTCATTACTCGGTAAAAAACGCATTCCATTAGCTAGTCATGTGGGAAACGAATTTTTCGTCTAGATATCAAACATTGTGATTGGTCCTACTGAAATAGTATCTCAATTGACTTTATGGTAAAGAAAATGGCCGAAAGTTGGAATATAATTTAACTCTTTACCAAATGTCAATATTTTGGACTCGACCGAATTGAATTGAAAGAGACTGAAAATTCAAAGGGCAATTACTCTGAAAAAAAAAATCATCACATAATATACTGACAATATGCGCATGTACTCCTCATAGGAAAGAGTCCCACGAACTTTCGTTGAATTCCATCCAGTGGGTGCTGAGAAACAGCGCGGCAGAAACGAAATTATCGACTAAAATTTCAAAGGGCTATTATACAAAGGAAGATCGTCGAATAAGAATATACTGACACTATGCGAATATCCTCCTGAAAGGAAAGCGTCGAGGAATAGCGTAGAAAAATAAAAATTGTGGACATACTGACCCACGGAGAACGATCAGCATATTTGCTCCACCATTTTTTTTTTCGGGGAGTGTAATAAATCATATATTTTTCCTTTTTACCACCAGCTCTAAGCTGAACGAGAAATCTTTCTTGTTAGAGTCAAAACAGCCAACCCTCATATCACATATTAGGATTTCCTGTACATAAAAAAGTATAGTAGACTTGGAAGCCCCCCCCCCCACACACACACACACACTTTCAACGAAATTAAAAAAAAAATGGTTAAGGTATTTTTTTTTTAAAACAAATTATGGAAATTTAGGCTTTATTTTCTAGCATCTGTCATGGACTAATAATGAAAAGAAACAGACAAAAAATGTATAAAATTTTCTGACGTTTGCGCGGAGCTTGAACACATGTGCCATTCAGGTAATTGACTGCTTTTCCTATACTGATCATTGTATTATTATTATTCATTTTCATTAGAGTTCAGCTCTTGATGATAAAAATAATATGTGTGAGTTTCAAACGAATTTGAAGAAAATACAGACTGTATCCCGTAAACAAGAGATGTAAATTTTTCACTTTAAATGGCTACGTTTCCCTTTCTAATTGTCAGTTTTTCTTCAAAATCAACAGGCTTCAAGCCATTGATAGTAAAAAGAATCTGAGAAAGTGTAACGAAATCCCTCTTCCAATACAGACTTTATCGCGTAAACAAGAGAAAGACCAACAGACGGACGGACAGAGGGACAGACCACGGAAACCACGTTATAACAGAAGATCGTCTGGCATTTTGCCAGCAGAGCTAAAAATTAACAACATGTACGGGTTAAGTACATATTACATTAATTCGTGTGTAATGAAATGAGGTAGTGGAAAAAGATATGGTGGCATATTTCTGCCACGAGATACGAGATAATTATTGCGATAAGTTAAGAGAACTATCTTTATATACTCGTCAAACAAACTTTCCTGAAAATATGATCTAGATAATAAAAAGTTTCACAGTAAAAATATCATGATTTATTTTGCTTTCGTGCTCTCAACTGACGCTCAAGGTATCTATGATTAGATACAATTTGGTAACGTCTTCGCCTACAACCTTATGAATTCTCCTTTTCCCTGAATGGTTTTAAAGTTGTTGGTAGGAGGAATTTCGAGTCGTCTTTGTTTTTAACAGACTTCTCTTCATTTCAAGTGTGGTCAAAATTTACCAGTTAATCTAAAAATGTAAATAAATCGAATTTTTCGTTACTGTCATCTTGTGAAGTCAAAAACTACCGAGTTCATCCGAATGGTGAATTTCCAATTTAAAGATATTGAGAATTGGGTGAAACTATCACGATAATTTTATCTCGAATGTCAGCAGGATTGAGAAATTTTGCGCTAAAATATTTACTGATCAATGTAAAATTTTCTGGATAACAAAGTTTATCGGGACATTTTTTCAGGAAAATTTTCACTATATGGATAGAATTTCCAGGAAAATTATCGCGATAGTTTTTAAAATTATTATGATAGTTATCTCGTATCTCGTGGGAGATACATACCACCATAAAATGGTATTTTGATACATGATCATAATAGTTTTAGTTTAAACATATTTATTTTACATCGATTGAGAAACAGGTTCTTACAACTTATACTAATCACTCTCGATTCTGCTTCCTGGGAACTACACCAGTACTCGAGCCTAAGGTGTAGGCCAATGAAAAATCCCTGAGCTGACATCCGCTTCCGGATATCGAACTCAGGACCTTATGATTATGAGGTCGACGCTCTACCTCACAACCACGGACACCATAACAGTTTTGATAATAATGTACCAGAGAAACGGCTAAAAAACTTCACTGGAGAAAACCCAACATGGCTAACAGAAGCTGGTTTATTGTTGGTGACACTCAGGCACTTGCTTTTACTGTCGAAGTTTCTTACAATAATTGTTGATAATGGGGTCTAACATCTTTATCAATGCCCGAGAGATGCGCCCCTCGCCTGAAAACAATTATAGAAGTGCACACAGCCCCATCAATTATTTCCAATGAAAGCTTCTAAATTCTCGAAAACAGGAATCATGTGATTCAATAAACTTCTGTTTTGCTTCGTTAACGCGGAAGAATACAAATTCGCCGTTTCTACAGAAACCGCACTATTTCGTCTAATATTCCTCCACGGACATTGTCTTGAGTGGTGCGTCTTCGATTCAGCTATCAAACAAATTTCTATGGTACTTTGAATCTAATTTTCTAACAGAAAGCCTTGCTGCGCGATTGAGTTTCTTATTCATTATGATTGCCATCTGAGAGGGTCCAATCTTCTAATCCATTATGTATTGAAAATATCTTTTATTGCAATAATGAGGTGATGATGGTGCTTTGAATGTTTATTCGTGGCGGGTATTAGCGTATTATTGCACGGTCGGATGGCGGAGTAATTGAGTCACGTGAAAATCTCTTCAGCGTTCCTCGACTCTGAAAGATAAGCAATTATTCAAATTTTCGTCCTCTTGTCGCTGTTACTTAGGATAAGCGATTGTGTTACGCGTAAAGGCTCGGAAAGTGTCTGTTTCGTGAGTTGGGAGAATTGATGATGCCCTGACGACAAGAAGATGATTTTTATAGACATTGACGTCTAGAAAGCTTTTTATCTGTTCTTTCTGAAACCTTTTGTTACGTTTATATTTATCCATGGACTGTTAAACTTTATCCTGTCAAATAAATGAAATGAATTTTCAACGTTGATGGTAAAAAACCCCCCAAATTTTGCAATTTCAAAGTTACGTTTTTGGGAAAAATATCTCATTATCGGACAGTGTAGATCCAAGATCAGACTGCACGTTCTGTGCAGTCTGATCTTGGAACCACACTGTCCGCAAAAGGTCCTTGAGTCACACTGATTAGCCTAAAGCCTAATCCTTGACTATAGACGATCCAGGGTTTCTACGATACAGGGAAAGAGGGATTTTGAAAACATGGCCGCGGTAACGAAGCAAAACGTTTCTTGAGTGCTTTTTCTTTTCTCTTTTTTTCCCCAAATGTTTTCTACCATTTACAAAAGAAATCAAATCATTTTAGCAAAATTTATTTAGTCGCACCAAAGTTCTTTTAATGTGGAAGAAAGTGTAATTTTTTCGAAGAATTGATAGCTAACAAATGATATGTGTCCGCAAGTATGAAGAGATCTTATAGACAACAAAATTTTAGACTTGTCAAAATTGAAATCGTTTGTAGACGACAAATAAAGTGCGACTCAAATCAAGGGACTGATGTTAGGAGAGGGTAAAAAACGTTGTGGGAAAATAAGAAAATGCTGGTCACTAGCATTTTCTTCTTTTTCCACAGTTTCCATAAAGCTTTTTTTTCTTCTTTTTTTTTTTCCTCGATATCTTTAAAAATAGAGTTGTTTGGTAAAAAGTTAACGCAGACATTGAAATTCCTCCAGACATGGATTTTTTTCTTTTTAATGTAAACATCCTATGAATGATCTACACGCAAAGTCATTTTATATCGCTATGCTAAATCACCATTTCTCATCCACAATGTCGGATAATCAGGAGTGACATTTGAAAAACAAAATCTATTATTGTTTCTATTAATCTATTATTCCTTGACTTCATAGTGACAATAGTTCGACGCATATTTGTATTTCGAAACAGTGTATCACATAGAGAAATCACACGGAAGAAAGTGATTGATCAATGCACTTTGAATTGATTGTAGGTGCAGTCTATTAATATTAAACACGCTTACTCCAATTCAGTAGCGTCATCTCAATTTGAGCCGTGCCCTGGCAAAAATGGGTTTAATGGATTTTTATACCAAGCAAGTCATCACATAATTCTGGATCAATAAAATTTGTTGAGTCTAAGAAGCAACTGGATCTGGTGGTAGAAATGTCCTTTGACATGCAGATAAGTTACAAATACATGTAGCAAAAAGTGTCAACCCATGTCAGCCTGTGCGGATTGCACAGGCTGACATGGGTCGATACTTTTTACAGTTACATTAAGGCCCCTTTTGCCAGAGCATAACTCATATCTGCTCTCCGTTTCTTCAATTTCTTTCAGTTACCATGACTGTATTTAAGTAATTCTTACAATAGAAAGAACAAACCATGCAGTACACGATATAGTAGATTATAGAATGAAGGGCGAACAAAGACAACGTGTTTATTTTACTCTCTCTGATTGCCATTTTAATAACCAACATTTTCTCCTTTTTCCACAATATGTTTTACCTCTCTGTCAGTTGAGTCATAACTGGTTTAATGTTTGCCAATGCTTTCAATTAATACAAAATTCCACCTAATGCATATGGACCTCTGAAAACTTTCCGATAATTAGTATAAATGTATTAATCGAAATGATTTCTCTGTCGTTCTACGATTGGATTAGGCGGTACTTTACTCTAGTTTTCAACCTGTATTAAATCATATGCCGATTGTTTGAATTGATTGCGTCATTGGAAACTTAAATTCACTTTAACATTGTCTTTGCAATCTTTCCACAGACAAATCAACATGCCATTTGCATCAAAATTACATCTCAGATTTTGAAAGAAATTAAGCTTTGGAATAAAACTGAGAACTTTCAAGCAAATTTACATTGTCTGATGATATCGATCTAAAAAAAAAAAGAGATCAATGAATTATGTTATTTAAAAAAAAAAAGTGGGGGGGGGGTGATTCAGTATTTTTTGCAGTAAATCAACGTTTGAAGAATACCATACTGTTGTTTATTTCATGCTTTCCGGTAGGATATCGAGAAATAGCAGTGAAAATATTTTTCGATATTCCACGGGTACGACCAGTTAAAATACCGATTTTTATATTCTAGTTACCTAGGTAAAATGCGCGTGACTCACAACCGAGATTGAAATATGACGTCATTTACTTTACATTTCTCGCGCTTGACGTAATATTGTAATGCGTTGCTATGTGGAGGGGGTACGCCACGGGGAATAACTGAAAAGAACTGTACTGGATCTTGATAAAGTTTCTCCCAGAAAGGGTTAAAAGCATGAAATAAATAGAATATTTGTATTTTTCGGTGAAAGATCGAAATTTATTTCATCTCGTGAACACCATCGGTAATATTTTCACGAGTAGCGCAGCATATATATATACAAATATCCTCTATATATTTTCAAGAACTGTGATGAAGTTATAGCATTGTTGATATCCACCAGTTTGACCACCTCTCTGATACCGATTTCATGTTTGTAAAGAAGAGGCAATTTATACTCATCAAGTAGAATTCAGTCAAGGAAAATATTTGAGCCTTGCGCTGACAATAGGGATCTTAATGCATCTCCGTAATACAGTGTACCAAGCGACACATCAAAAAATTATAAATACATAAAATCCATTTTGTCTGACAACCGGCTGAATCCTGAGGTGGACTGGTCCCTTGCCATCCAGAAAATTGGCCTATAGCAAAAAGTTTCGACAGCGGCCTGCGCGCAGTCTGACATTGGTCGATACTTTTTGCTAACGCATTAAGCACCCATTCACGGAACATGACTCAGTTATCTTCTTGTCTTTCATTTAAATCAGTCATTCCGGTTTTGTACCACACTTAAACACAGGACAGCCGAGACATACATGTACAACATATCTCAGTCGAGAAAAGGCGTATATTTGAAAAGGTTGATTCTGACGACAAAGTAGCCTTCAATGAGGCTCAAAAACTATTTGATACCACAGTTTGGACGATTCAAATTAAAAAAAAAAGTATTAACTTATAAATCATTTTAGGAAAACCCTTCTTTATTGAAACAAAATAGTCGTAATTGGTCTTTTTAGATGGTGTATGTCGACTCTGGCGTATGATTTAAAAAATACATTAAAGATATACGTACATGTACAGCCAGAAAGAAAACGCTGTTAAAATTTGATAGCCTGCAGAAACATTCAGAATGTAGTCAGCTGTGTACACATAGATAAATAACCGATATATATGGTGTAGGTTAAAAATACATATATCGGAAATCTTCGTATTTGAAACCGGAAACGTAGCAACACTGATTTCTTTGATGGACTCCAGAATATGAAATGCATTTTCTATCGGTTGTAATCTGTGCAACCTTGTAACCGTCAGGGGCAAAATTTGGTATGAAGATACAAGAATGACTATAGATTCATAAAAATAAAGATGAAATTGGTTTAAAAAAAAAAAACTGGTTGAAAACGAGTATAGATGTATCTTTAAAACTTCACGTTGACAAAAAGCCGTATCGCTCTATGACGCATGTTTTAAACTATCTTTAAAACTTCACGTTGACAAAAAGCCGTATCGCTCTATGACGAATGTTCGTGCAGTCCGGGAGGGATGATGACAGGACTTCAGCGGTCGCTGCCATTTCGTGTCAGCGAATCAGACCAATTTATCCCACTTCATTGACCAATTGTCGCATTTAAACATGTCCTTTACGCCATAATGGTCACTGGAATCACCAGAAGCGAGAGAAAAACCCCGGAAACTTAATTAAATGGAGATTAAAATCTCGCCGAGTGTGAGAATTGGCGAGACTCCATCAAATCTATCGGTAAATATGAGTTTACAGGGCGTGCGGAGTATTCCCTAGCCGGTAATAATGGATATTTGGCATATGTTTGAAATGGTTCGAAAATGAGGCTCGAGGGAAGGCATCAAAGGCACGTTTGGGTAACTGATGTTTATGGGGAGACTTGGTTATCCAATATTCATCAATTTTACACTTATATCGTTCACACTGTTGTCTTAAATAACCTACGTCGTCAACATCACGAAAACTTTTTCTGAGCCTTTGCCAAACAATCATTGGTTTTTAATGACCCTGAGGAAGAGGGGTTTTAAAAATATTGCAGGAAAGGAAGAAAATGCTGGTAACCAGCATTTTCTTCTTTTCCCACAATGTTTTTTCTACCTTGTCTAAGAACTCCGGTTCATTTGTAGCACGTTCAGATTTGTTGCTTGCAATTTGGGAGAGTCTAAAATTTATCGTGTGGGATAGGGTTAAAGCTTTTTGAAGATTAACCCTTTGGCTGCTAAACGCGACCTACTGACCTTTTGCAGACAGTGTAGATCAACATCAGACTGCACAGAACGTGCAGTCTGATCTTGGATCTACATTGTCCGATAAGGAGATATCCCCCCCCCCCAAAAAAAAAGTTTGAAATAGCAATATTTGGATTTTTTAGTGTCGACTTGAAGGTTTTTTTTTTTTTTAGTTATTTAGCAGGTTAAGGGTTAACACATCCTAATACGTCAATTGACTGCTTGTCATGCAATAATTAACGGGTTTTGATCTAGTTACAATGTTTTTGGGTTGTAAAACTTCTACCCAAACTGCTAACTCTATCTTTCTCAATCCTAACGATCCTGTCTATTTCATGACCCTGGAGAAGAAGATCTTTGAAAACATTGTAGGAAAAGGAGGAAGTGATGCCATTTTTTTTCCCATCGAAATGTTTTCTAAATTTTCAAAGACATGCTATTTCATCTGATATACACTTAATTTGTGACCTACAAATACGTTCCATAATTATTATTATTATTTAATTGTTTTTCGGCCAAATTTAGGAGCATTATACAACAATAATAAATAAACTCATAAGAAAAGAATGAAAAAGAGGTAAAAAATAAGAAATCTATAATTAGAAAGAGAGCTAATGTTCGAACAAATTCCAGCCCGAAAAAGAAAAACTTTTCGTCTGGTAAAGAGGTAACCTCTCTAAGAAAAAATTTACGTGTTTGAACCGACAGTGTAAATCAAAATTGAACGAAAAGTATGTGTGGTCTAATCTTGGATCTACTGTTTACATAATTTAAGTAAAGTCTGCCTTTAACAATGGACATGCGAAATAGTATACGTCTCATATATCTAAGCACCAATAGTCCATGGCTTGGGAACAACCGTCAAAGAAGCATATACCGTATATCTTTTTTTTTTTCGCGGAAAGGAAATTTTAGCTATTTTCGCGAGTGGGTCATTCTCGCGAACATTATAGTAGCTAAAATTCCATACAATCTTAAAATCGTTCCATTGATAAGAAACATCAAGAGAAAAAATTTCTTCGCATAGACACACCTAATTATTGTCAACGGAATGGGCGAGTAATAATGTTCTATACATGTATATGTAGAGTTATCGTTAGATACCGGTAATTATTATACTGAAGTTAGAAAAAAAGTTGTTTCCCTTAGTGTCCCAGTGTCTATTTGTAGTCAAATGATACTATGAATTGTGAATAAATAAACCGACTCGGAAATACCGATAGTCCACGATTTGAAAAGAATCATTTTCTTATTTATGTAGTTATATATACCATCGGAATCATTGATAAAAGAAACAATTTTAAGATTTTAAAATAACTGACTATCAAGGTAACTCTTGTGATTCTATCTTTTATTCTCCATTTTATATATGCACTGATTCATCCTGTATGTTATACTTGACATACCGATAAAAGTTTTTGGTGGGTTTGATGCAATTAAACATTTACGATTTTGCGAAAAATGGTAGCATACCAATGAATTCGTGGAAATAAGAAACGTGAAAAATTGATTTTGACCAAATTCGCGAAAATTTTGTGACGCGGAAAAAAAAAAATAACGATATACGGTTTGAAATGGAGGAGTTAATGCCTCTGCATAAAAGTATTGACCCATGTTGTCAGCTTGCGCTGACAAACAGGGAAAAAAATTTACAAACAGCGAAATAATTCGGTCCAGGTCAGCCTGTGCAGACTGAATCGATCCTTTTTGCAGATGCATTAAGCCCCCTTTTCACACAGCATGGCTCAATTATTAATTTGCTTGCGCATGTAATGCTGAGATATGTTCATATGACATACATGTACTTTGCTTATGGAGTAGAAATACTTAAAAGTATATCATACCTTTGCGTGACCTGAAGAATGCGGCGGAAATATACTTTCACTTTCCATACTTTACCCCAATAATAGTTTAACTTACAAAAGTAAATGCGTACACATGAAACCGGGAGTAAATTTATTTGCGTGAGTATCTTTTTCTAGATTAGTAAATATTTGTACACATTTGACCGAGACCTTAGAGAAAGAGACACTATTGATGTCGAAGTGAATGTATTGCGTAGACAGAATAGACTTAAAGCCACTCGTCACAACTCGGCCGATTCCGCAACTACATATAACCTCGTCTAAATCAATGGGGTATTTCTGTCTATCACGTGATCTTAAACATGGCGGCGCCCATGAAAATCTATAAGCAACCGACATCAACAACCACGGTGAAGTTATTTACATCTATCAATCTGCCGGTGAAATTTGTCAACGGAATTGATAAACCACGTTAACAACTGAATGTACAAACTATTTGTCAACAGAAATGTATTTAAAAAAAAATTGAGAGAAAATTGTGAATGGTGTTTTCTTTTATTAAGTGGAGCCATACAATTTAAAGAACGAAGAAGCGATGTATTTCCGGCGAAGAAATGTACCTTCTAGGTGCATATGGTGTAACACCAGAACGAAATGCTTCCGGGTCATAGTATTCAAAAGTAGTCCCACTTGAAAATTTGATACCAAGCACTTCTACCACACTGTTTTATCATGGAGTGTGAGAAGACAGGTCTAAGATTTGTTTCTAAAATTGATATAATTATTTCTTCAGAGAATGAATGCATTTTTTGCATTTCTGTCAGGACTAATTTTTGTATGTGACCAGGCAAATAGGCATGGTCCATCACCGGTTAGGTCCTAGACCGACAGCGATTTTCCGAGTGTCGAGGTGTTTGAAGAGGAATAGCAAAAAAGGTCATGATGCCAATTCTGCTACTTTTTGTGGAGGACACTGGACATGTATTTGAAGGGAAGAATTGCAAAGCTCCAGCTTTGTCATGGAATCAGCAGCAGCCAGTCGAAGACAGCAATTTTTAATATGAGCCGTGCCCTGTGAAAAGGGGGCTTAATGCATCTGCGAAAAGTATCGACCCAGGTCGGCCTGCGCAGTCCGCGCAGGCTGACCTGAGCCGAAACTTTTCGCTATTGGTCAATTTTCTGTTTGTCAAAGAACCAGTCTACCTCATGATAAAGTCGGTTATTTAAAAAAGTAGCTCTTTTGATCCATAATTATGTGATGACTTGGGCTGGTATCATGTATCACGGTGATATTTAAGCCCCCTTTTGCCAGAGCATGGCTCATATATACTCAGTTCCCTAAATAAGTGTGCACTTAATTTTCTTTTATTTCTCGTCGCATGTTTTACCGAAGACCAACAAATTTGGTATCATACTTTAGTTCAGAGTCTGTAGAAAATGCCAGGCTAATCAGATTTTGACTAATAGAAAGTTTTGATCAACGGAACAACCGAGGTTTTCCGAGAGACTTAAGGATTACGACCCCTAACTCAACGGTAAATATTTCGTGTAACATCGACGTTTTCGTAAAGGCTATTCGGCCAATCTCGGCAGCTTCCATCTTTTAAAATGAGAGTTAGAGGCCGTAGACTCACTAACTCATCGGTAAATATCGTGTAACATCTACGTTTACGTAAGAGCTATTCGGCCAATCTCGGCAGCTGCCATCTTTTAATGTGAGAGTTAGGGGCCGTAGACCTTAAGGTGTTTTTCCTTGAGCTGTGTGGGAGATAGGGCTATCTCGAAACTAACTTTGTATCTTGCAGAGCTGGATGTGGTATTTCTCGAATTCTCTGGGTAAAAAAGCCCCTTTAAAGTTGTAGGCATTCCATATAATATAAACAAGAGAAGAAAATTAAATTACCCTAATGGATAATTCTCGTTTTAAAGGCGGTAATTAAAATGTTTGCATTCCCACAAATGTCGAAACTTTGCCCACTGTATCGTATTAATAATTGATACACCGACTGATGTAGAATAATTAAATTGAATTTTCGCGCAATAACCTTACTCCCTAATGGGCATCTTTTATTGAGAAATAGTTCCCCGAATACTTCAATCTCCGTCACATTTTATAAATTAACTTTGTTAGCTAGGAACTCAACAATACACCATTTTAAGTGAAATAATGCGCCTTTTGATTGCCAAATAAAGTGATCACTCATTTAAATGAGCGAGTACTCAACAGAATGAGAATGGTACCTAAATAAGATAGTTCTTGATTTCACAATGGCGAGACGGTATGCACTAATATTTTGTCATTGAGTTGGATCTGAACTTTCCAATAAATGTCTCTTCATGTCTTGACACTGGGGGTCTGGATGATGGAACTGCTATCCCTAATGGGTCATGCTTATTGCAAATTACTGCCAATTTCTATTTAATTTGTTCTTTTAATAGGGAATTATTCCCATGTCACCCATCGTCCCATCCTGAAATATGTTATGAAGTTATTGTTCATGAAAAAGATGTAATCCATCAGGATATGATATCTGTACGTTTATAATTCTCTATACTTCTATTCTAGTCTTTTTTTTTTAACTAGAATCATTGAAACTAATGTCCGTATTCACAAACCATTCTTACTGTAATTCTCCAGAATTTTGTAAATTTTAAAAGTAACACAACTTCTGGTTGGCTAAACCAAATGGTTTAGCCAACCAGAAGTTGTTTTACTTTCAAATTTAGAGAATCTTGGAAAATTAGACGAAGAACGATCCTGAGAATGGTTTGTGAATACGGACCTTGGATTCACGTAGAACTTTATCTGTAAATAAGAATTGCATCGCCATACTAGTACATCCCAGTATACATATTTGTACCAAAGAATATGATAAACAGGTAATAAAGTAATCATATTAAGATTTAAATTTCGATACTATGAAGTATCGCATAAACGAAAACCTACTTGTTGTATTTGCTACACTAAATTAATCAAATTACCATTATTATTTTTCTTGCGTTATACATTACAATTAACCATTATCAGTGTACCTGGAATTTGGAGAAGAATCATATAAGCTTTGTTTTCGTTCTAATCCATTTCGTCAATTATTTTTGTTATTCTATTAATTTGTCTTTAAATGCTTGTAATTAATTGATGAATAGAATATGTTTTAACTAATCTGAATTTTAAAATACTTAACGAGAACAGTTGTTATTCTTATTTTTGACTGGCTTCCCTGCAATAATTTTGTTAGGACAATTTTGACGCTTCAAAATATTAAGAATACAACATATCTGAGACATAGTCTGCTAAAAGCGGGCTTGTAAAAAGCGTCAAACAATGTCAATGATATGAGTCGACACTTTTTCCTTTTTGAAAAATTTCTGTTTGTCAAAGGACCAGTTTGCCTCATGATTCAGTCGGTTGTAAGACTAAATGTTTTTTATGGATCCATAATTATGTGATGATCTGCTTCGTATCATGCATGAAGGAGATGCATTTAACTTAAATGCGTTGTCTGCGCATGTCATATTCTTCGTAGATTCGACCTGTCTGCTATGACGCATCACCCATCCCCGTATACCTGGGAAAAGTAGGGCTTATACAGAAGCTATTAGCCATAAACCCAAGCATGTATGGGCTGTTTTAATAAATTGCCGGTGCATAGGCTACATGCTATTTGATCATAGCTGAATGAATCGCACCAGGTAGAGTTTTATTGAGTAAATGTTTATTTCATTTTGAAATTCAAAGTAACGGTTGTTGTTTTGAAAAGTAGTCCGGTTCTGTACCCAGAATGCCCAAATTAGATAGATGTGTATTTGTAGAATGCCATCTAGCGGGAGATAATGACTTAAAGAAGCTGTCAGTCACATGATCTTAAACATGTCGGCGCCACGGAATTGAAGGAAAGCAACTGATCACAAAATTTAATTCACCGATCAACAACAACAACAACAATAACAACAACAACCTGTTAATATCTCTACGTAGTTGCGAATCATCACCTTTGGCGGTAACAAGGTCAAGGTAGTAATCTTTTAAGCAAATTTCATCAGGACTGTGAGGTTTTTCGACCTTACAATTCGAGGTGACGTTAATGCTATGCGTTAATATTTTCTTGTTGTTTGTTTATTTTCTCTCATTTCAGATTGTCACTTCTAAGCGTTTAGCTGACCAGATCAGAGAATCATACATATTGCATCTGGCAGATTTTGATTCACATTAGCTTAATTTACATTCTTCCCGTCTGCTTTTATTGAGTTGTTTAACCTTTTACCAAAGGACAAAATGTTAAACTAGTCTGTACTGAAAGAATTGGCAGACGAATTGGCATAAAATATGGCTCAAAAGATGAAATTTGTCTTTGAAAGGGTGAAAAACATGGTGGAAAAAGGAGAAAATGCTGGTTACCAGCATTTTCTCCTTTTCCCACAATGTTTTCAAAAGCCTTTTTCTTCAGGGTCCTTAAAAGTCGGGACTGTTTTGTAAATGGTTAAATTAAGTTGACAAAGTTTGTTCCCTTTATCGATTAGAAAATACATAGTCTTTGTTACTGGATTATATTTTTTATGTGTAAATTATGAAGATTCAGTTGTTAGTTCAGGTGGAAATACATGTATGCACCTAAATTTCCAATTCTAGCTTGGACTATTCTCAAATAATTTATGCCAATAAGAATTTATTCTTCTTTTATCTTAGGATTTTTTCCCCTTTTTTTTTCAAGCAAGATTTTGGTAAAAATCGATTTTATACTGATACTCTGTAAGCCAAAATATGTCCCTCATGAAAAAAAATTATTATAACTATGATTTATACAGGTTTAGATCTTATTAAGGGCATTTTTTACCGGAGATCCGAAGAAATAACTATAATTTACTGGCAGATCACTTGTGCGTGCAACAGAGTGTGCACATCACGTGATCATTTTACAGGAATTCACTGAACGACATCGTTGTCATGGCAAATGCTCTGTTATGCCTCAAAAACTATCTGGGGTAAAGTTAATGAAATCCTTAATTTTTTATCTGGAATTGCTAATTTGTTGAAGAAATATTCCTTATTAAACCCATGTGATCACATGACCTAACGACGTCCAGGTAAACTGTGCACGTGACGTGGAAAATATAATACGGAAGAATGAAGAAAAGATCAAAGCGAAACTTTTACCTGACATATGGTCACATATTATAATCAGGGGAAAAATCAAATTAATTTCTGTTTTTGTTTAACACTGCAACATGTGTGTGCAAGCTTTTTAGTGACAGATAAAGGTCTTTTTACAGTTAATAATTTCGATTAATTAGCTTAAAAGTCCTATTAGCAAAAACCAGAACAGTAATATCAATCCAAAACCATAAATGGTCCAGATGAAGTTCACCTCTGTAACAAAAATAGCACTTAAAATTACAGTTTGGCATGAAGCTATATTCTCTCTTAAGGTAGTAGACCCCTAACGCTTCCAGTGCAACATGGAAAAAAATTTCTTGTTAGTTGATAAATAAGGATTTATACTGATATAATACTTTTGCACATTTTTAACTGACCAGAAATTCCTTTGATATCCATCTTGAAATTATTTGTTGATATTTTTGTTAGTTTCCTGAAAAGGGAGGTAATTATTATCTCCCTTTGTAATGAGACTATAGTGGTTTTAGATTTATAAATGACAATTCTAAGAAGAAAATAAAAAAAGGAAAACGTGGCTCGGTTAAAGCCGTGGTCACACCTTACGTAGTTAACCGTAGTGGGAAATGACCGTAGATGGCCGTAGTTGACCGTATTAAACGTAGTTGATCGTAGTTACACGTAGAAACCTGTAGTTCAACGTAGTAATGAACGTAGTTTAAACTTACGGTTTGCCCGTAGTAAGCGCATAATTTTTGAACATGTCCAAAAATTTGTTACGGTTAACTACGATGTTGTGACCCTACTGTGACCGTAGTTTGAACGTAGTTGACCGTAGTTAACCGTAATTGACCCTACTTAACCGTAGTGTGTTTAATACGTTCAACTACGGCCAACTACGGTAATTCCCCATTACGGTCAACTACGTAAGGTGTGACAGCGGTTAAAATACAACGACTGCATCTTACCTGTACTGAGCAGGCACAATTACAACGTTTTACCGTAGCTTAACTAAGTTGACCTTCATTTACCGTAGTTGTGCGTACTTAGGACGTAGTTTATACGTAGTTTAACGTAGTTAATTGCAGTTTCACGCAGTAATACCCTAGTTAACCCTAGCCACTTTGCACGCAGTTGAATGTAGTTAACCGTACTTACACGTAGTTCAACCTACTTAGACTTTCTATATTGCCAAGTTTGAACCTACTTTGAACGTACTTCAACGTAGTTGACCGTAGTAGCACTACGGCAGACTACGTTTGAAATGAACTACGGACAACTACGTGCATGACTGTAAATGTGACCATGGCTTAAAGTAGTACAATAATACTCATTTTTAATCATAGCAAATTTTGTAGGATAATATTATAGTGGAAATAGCTGTTTTCCATTACGGGTCCACTACCTTAAGCCGTAGGCTACTAAGCGCTACTGACTGACCTTTTGCGGGCAGTGCAGATCAAGATCAGACTGCACAGAACGTGCAGTCTGATCTTGGATCTACACTGTCCGAGGAGATAACCGGCTTCTAAAAAAAAAAAAAAACTTTTAGAATAGCAAAATTTGAGTTTTTTTCTATCGGCTTGAAAGTTTCATTTCACTTATTCACTTATTTAGAAGGATGAAGGTTTAAGTATACAAATGAAACTCACAAATCTCTCTTTGAATCGTAAAGAAGGATGTGGCTTTCAAAGTAACATCGGCTTTTTTTTTTTTATATAACTATAATTTTACAAAGAAAAAAAGACTCAACTGGGTCAGCGCTTGCAGAGTGTCTAGAAACAAGTCGTAGTTCCACATGTATAACTCAAACGGACCCATTCGAGTCCCAGATAATAATTTATGACGTAATCATATCAACTGATTTTCAAAAAGATAAAAAAGATACATAGAAAAAGGCCGCACATTCAATTATAGTACATGCACGGAAATGACAATTTTACACAAGGTTTTTGCTTTTATTTTAAATTTCTATATACTTTCTAATGATTTATACCCTGCATATCGGTATTCTGACGATTGTAAAGACAGCAAGCAGAAAATTAAGATCAATGACAAATTATAGAACAAAAGACAAAGGACATGACAGTATTATCTTATCATATTTTAAATGGAAAAAGGAAGTACAAACCATGGTATTTAACGCCATGCCAGCATATATATATACGTTGTGAAGCAAAAACATCACTGTAAAGGGACAGCTTTGGTCTGGGTGGCCATCATTTAGATCTTAGTTCATACCCGTCGTGTACCAAATATCCCAGTACAAGCATTACATCGACCTGAAAGGCCGTCCTGTTGCCGTGACCATGTACCGCAAACGTCAGCTTGTTGATTTTGGACAATGCACAAGCTCGAGTTCAACATCTTGGCACAAGGATGTTTTTAACCCTAGGGTTGCAAAGTGCGACTTAAGGACCTTTTGTGGGCAGTGTAGATCAAGATCAGACTGCACAGAACGTGCAGTCTGATTTTAGATCTACATAGTCCGATACGGAAATATTTCAACCCAAAATATACAGGATGTCCCAAAATATATGTCCCAGTTTCAAAGTTTAATTTCGCTTCAAAGTATTCAACATAACTTGATGGCTCTGTATAATATTATTAAAAACACCGTTTTTGTATAAACAGTAATTTTAAGGGGTAATTTATCGTCATTCCATCAAAACACATGCTCTACATGTCCAGCCATTTTCTGCCGTATGCGCCTGGTATGACGTCAAAAATTGTTAATGACGTTTTGGCAAGTGCCCTCTGTAATATTCCGTATTTCCCTGCAAATAGCAGTTTTGAATTTAGTTAAACTAAACTACAGAGTTCACGAAATATTAGAGATATTACATGCCAGTCAGAGTCCATATTCACCAGTCAAGGACATTTTTTGTCTTATTCTCCAAAATTTTCAAAATTGAAAAGTACAACAACTTCTGAATGGCTAAACCATTTGGTTTAGCCAATCAGAAGTTGTGTTACTCTCAAATTCAGAATATCCTGGAGAATAAGACAGAGAACTTTTTTCTAAGAATGGTTGGTGAATACAGATCCAAAGCAGAGGCATAACAGAAGCAAGGTCAAATATATCGTGAGATATAATCCGTCTTTATAAAATTACCAATTAAATGGGTATCAAGAAGATTTAAGTATGATGTGAATACAATCTACTTTAGATGGCTACCGTGATAAGAAGTTGTACCGGAAATGACGTCGACAGGTTTACTGCAGAACTTTCCTGAGATTTCCTTTAATTTACAGGCTTTCTCTTGTTTTAAAATCCATTATCTTCTCATTTAAGACAAGAAGTCTTGTTACGGCTCGAGCAGTATTTTTTCCTTTTAAATGTAAATTGAAAAGATTAAACAGTAATATCTTGTATCGTCTTCACTATTACTTCGAAATAATCTTCCATGTTTTTGTTTAACCGGATGTAATAAAACCCCAGTAATTCTGGGAAACATTCTGAGATCTACTTAACGTCAATAATGTTTCAATTAGAGAGCATTTTATTATCTCGCTATTCCGTATTGAATCGTAATGTCATTGTGCGAAGGCAAGGTAAAACGGGGTCTTAAACTCTAAGGAGGGCGTTTAATTTGCATTGACGCCGCATTAGAAGAATTAAACTAGCTTAAGCCCTATTGAATTGGATAGACATTCTATGTTTTATTGTTTTCAATTGCCTGCAGTTCCCGATAAGATACATTAATTTATCACGGGAGACTAAAATCCTCTCACGATGGAAATTAATCCCGATGTAAAAAAAAAGAGTCCATAATTTACAGATCATGTCTGTGTAAGAAGTCATTTTAAGCTCTTGTCAGTATTTCCTTGAACAGGTTCGAAACCGATCAAGCGTTGAGGTTCAGCTACATGGTTCTGTCAAGCTTTCATTCGGCAAACCTCAGGTGATCCGTAGATCAAAGTCTTTGGCTGTATCACGTAGCTTGATATGCACCTGCACGGTACATTTCTTCGCCGGAAGTACACCACTTTACCATTCTTAAAATGGTTACACTCCACTTAGAAAGCAAACACTAGTCACAAATTTCCATTGAAATCTTTTTAAATGTATTACTAATGACAAACAGTTTGTATATTTATTCTCTAACTCGGTCTATGAATTACATTGGCATTTTTCAGCGATAGGTTGCTTTTCAACGTGGCTGTTGTTGCCGTTCCTAATTGATTTACAGGGAGCAGCCATATTTAAGATCATGTGACTAGCAGTATTTCAAAATGGACACCCCCCTTACACGGACGAGGTTAGATATAGGTACGGAATCGGCCGAGTTGTGACGAGTGATAAGCTTTATCACACAGCCAAAACCATGGGACATATTAAATTTTGCGTGAGTCGTGAAAGTTACCACTGGACATCTTTATAAAAATATTCTGGATCAAACACATTCTGGGGAAAATAAGACGAAAGTAAGATAAGCGTCTAAAGCTTATAAAAGTTAAAGGTATAAAAATCAGTCTTAGTATTTCTATCGTATGGCACAAAAGCATTCCCTTCTACCAAGGTGCTATCATATTTCTTTGTACACAGTTAGGTGCTATAACATTTCCTTGTACCCATTAGGCGCTATTACATTTCCTTTTACCAAGATAGGTGCTATAACATTTCCTTGTACTCAGTTAGGTGCTGTTATATTTCCTCGTATCCAGTTAGGTGCTGTAACATTTCCTTGTACCCAGTTAGGTGCTATAACATTTCTTTGTACCCATTCCGTGCTATAACATTTGTTTGTACCCATTCCGTGCTATAACATTTTTTTGTACCCAGTTAGATGCTATAACATTTCCTTATACCCAGTTAGGTGCTATAACATTTCCTTATACCCAGTTAGGTGCTATAACATTTCCTTGTACTCAGTTAGGTGCTATAACATTTCCTTGTACTCAGTTAGGTGCTATAACATTTCCTTGTACCCAGTTAGGTGCTATAACATTTCCTTGTACTCAGTTAGGTGCTATAACATTTGTTTGTACCCATTCCGTGCTATAACATTTCCTTGTACTCAGTTAGGTGCTATAACATTTGTTTGTACCTATTCCGCGCTATAACATTTCCTTGTACTCAGTTAGGTGCTATAACATTTCCTTATACCCAGTTAGGTGCTATAACAATTCCATGTACCCAGTTAGATGCTGTAACATTTCCTTGTACCCAGATTTGTGCTATAACATTTCCTTGTACCCTGTTAGGTGTTATAATATTTCCTTATACCCATGTAAGAACATCTTACATTATTTTTATAAACCCAAAGAGAGTACGAGTATGTTACAATACTTTACATGTACAAAAGCAGAAGCATTTACATATTATGTTCGTGTACCCATGTAGGACATGTCAAAGTATTCTAGCCGCACTCTGGCAAAATGGGGCTTAATGCATTTCCGTGATGCATAATAATAAGCAAATCGTCACATATTTATGGATCAATAAAATCCATTTTGCCTAATAACTGACTAGATTATGAAGAATAATAGTCCATTGACATGCAGAAAAATGACAAATCGCAAAAAGTCTCGACCCATGTCAGCCTGCGCGGACTGCGCAGGCTGACATGGGTCGAGACTTTTTGTGGATGCACCAAGCCCCCTTTTCACAGAGTATAGCTTATTTCTATGTACCAACGCAGGACCATTATACAATATTTCCATTGACTCAAGAAGGAGCATTCTGTAATACTTCCATGTAGCCAAGAAAGACATTAACACTTTTGTAACGTTTTGTATCATATCATTTTGTAACGTTGTGAATCATATCATTTTGTAACGTTGTGTATCATATCATTTTGTAAAGTTGTGTATCACATCATTTTGTAAAGTTGTGTATCATATCATTTTGTAAAGTTGTGTATCATATCATTTTGTAACGTTTTTCATGTAACTAACTAGGGACATGTTATGTACAATATTTTCCAAAATGTATTTGTTTAATTAGTCCCATTCCTTATTTAGAAGATCCAGTCGGGACTCTTTGTGTCTGAAACATTTAATTACCGAGTCCTAACCATTTATGCCAAGGTACCAGGCAGGCAATTGGTAACCATTACTTTACTAGCCGGCGGCTCACCGACCGGCCGTGTCAGAACTTTTTCATCTCCTTTCCTGTCTTCAACATTTGATCCGTCCTGCTATTTGTGGATTTCTAAAATACAAGTATTTTACATATACCCAAGTAGGAACTTCTTCAAATATCTATATGGACCAAACTAATTAGGAGCTAATATAATACTTGCCATTTACCAAATTAGAGGCGTGTTATAAAACTTTCCATGTATCCAGAGTAGCTTTTTATAATATTTCCATGGTCCAAAGTAGTGGCATGTTGAAATATTCCTATGGACTCGAGTTGGAGAATGTTATGATACTTTCCATGTACCTAAGTATGTGCTACCTACAGTATTTCCATGGACCCAAGTAGTAGCATTTTGAAATATTCCTATGGACTCAGGTTGGAGAATGTTATGATGCTTTCAAATAGTAACATCTTAAAGAAGTTCCATGGACCCAATAAGATGTATGATATGCCACTTTCCATGTACCCAGGTATGAGCTGCCTACAGTATGTCCATGGACCTTAGTAGGAGGATGATATAATACATTCTATGGACCCATTTAGGTGTATGATATAGAGGATAATCAACTGGTTGTGTGTGATATTAAAAATCTGCCACTAGAATGGGGTGTGATGCGGTTGAAAAAAACGAGTTTTTTTATCCGCACCAAATCCCATTTGAGTGAAGGATTTTTAATATCACACACAACCAGTTGATTATCCTATTTATTATATTCCTTATTCGCCCCTTTTACTCTAATAATTATCGAGAATGGTACAATAGGAGCAATATAGGAAAAAGTAGTTCCGGCAAACATTCTAAAACTATATTGTCACTAGTGATGATACCATATTTATCATCACTAGTGGTGTTATTCACTGTGAATTCCCAGTAATTCATTGATAAGAATATATAATGAATGATACTTTCCATGTATCCAAGTATGACCTTCTTACTGTGTTTTCATGGACCTAGGTAGGAGCATGATATAATACTTTCGTGTACCCATGTAGACGCTCATTGTAATATTGTCTGTGTACCCATTTAAATGTAGGAACATCGTGTCTTCCGATATTTGTTGTCTTTATTAATAGTGTTATTGCTAGTTACGGTTGGCAAACTCGGGGAGAAACCCCGATTTTACCCTAAACAATAAAACCGTAGTGAAATGGACACAGGAAATGTTTACGACTTGATAATTTCAACCGAGTTGTGATACAATATGGATTATATGGGTCCATAATTACGTAATGACTTGCTCGTTATCATTAATCACGTATATGCATACAACCCCCTTTTGCCAAAGCATTGCTCATTTATTTGTGTTAAAAGGGTCATAGCATATTTTCATGCATACCCTTGGATTCTTTCAATAGATTCCGAATGAAATGCGCATCACACCAAGGCTTGGTCGCAGGCAAGCTGTTCTTAAGGATAGGGCACCCTAATGGGATTCGTGTAACATCGCCTTTCATCGCCGAAAAAACGTACGGATTCGGCTGAGACTCTGGTAATCTGTAGTCGATCGGCCGATAGACGCTGCTTCCCCGCATCGATTACGAATTACCCGGGTCTTAGCCGATTCCATACGATTTTTGGCGATGAAAGTCAATGTTACACGAATCCCATTAGGGTGCCCTATCCTTTTGAAAACATTGTGGGAAAAGGAGAAAATGCTGGTGACCAGTATTTTCTCCTTTTCTCACAATGTTTTCTACCCTTCACAAAGTATAGAAGTCACTGTGAAGATGACAATCTGTTATTGTACGGTCGGTCCAAGTGCTAGTCACTGGAAGAGAAATTAAATTCAAAACTAGGTTAAACGTTGCCAGGTCGTTCTATATTTCTATTTACTTTTCGCTTGATTTTAAAATTCATTTTTCTGCCAGCGACTTACACTCGGACCGACTACACTATAGTAGATTGTCATCTTCACAATTTTTCCATACTTTCAAATGATATGATTTAAATCTAAATGCATTTTAACACCTGCTTTGGTGTTTTGGCCTTTAAACTACGGGATTTTCTCAGTAGAAAGTTAAACCGCATTACCTGTTTCCGTCTTAGGTCAGACAAATCAGTTGGATTGTTTGATTGTATGGTGTTTAACGCCGTTTTCGAGAACGTTATATCGTGGCGGCCAGTGCATCTATCCATGCTTTCTTGCAGTTTCTTTTACCAGTACGCCGCACAATATTTTTTCCAAGCCACTGGCTGCTTTCCCATATAACCATCGTCGAAACAATGGTCAGCGATGAGAGATGAATGAATCCTGTCGCAATGACTATCATCAATTCTCAGAAAGAAATTGGTTGAGCCTGAGATCGAACCAGCGACCTCTTGTTCTCAAGTCCTGTACGCTACAGACTGAGCTACCGGAGCTCGGCACAGATGAGTTGGAAAGGTTGGTTTTGGAAAATGGATGAAATATGCTAGAGAAACATTTATTCTTTTCATGTTTATTTTCATTTATTTTTTCAGATCAATGATATAATTATAATAAAGTTTTGTTCACAATTGAAGATGATAAAAGAACAGCAAATCTTTATGTCTTCAAGCAAAACCATACATTCAATAAAAGATACATGTAACTTGACTTTCATATTATGAGCCATAATCTGTGAAAAAGGGGCTTAATGCATCTGCAAAAAGTACCGTCCCATGTCAGCCTGCGCAGTCCGCGCAGGCTGACATGAGTCGAGACTCTTTGCTATATCAGTCAATTTTCTGCATTCCAAAGAACTATTTTAACTCTAGATCCAGTCCTTTTTTGACAAGATGGATTTTATCGATCCACAATCAAGTGATGAATTGCAAGGTATCATGTATTGATGAGATGCATCAAGCCCTCTTTTGCTAGGGTATGGCTCATCTCAATTAATACAGGACAAATTCATAATATCCTTCATGAGTTGTGATGAATAAAATGTAATAAATAGAAATTAGATAACAAAATAGGATACAATACATCTTTAAATAGGTAAATGAATCTGAACAATTTAATAAAATTATTTAAAAAAAAAAAGGGAGGAGAGAGTTATACGTGCAATCTGATATTGATCTACACTGTCCGATAAGAAGATATTTTGCCCCCTAGAACTCTCTCTAAACGCCCGCACGAGCCTGAAACCCTCTTCTTATCAGATACTAATGAGTTAGAAATGCTCTGTGAAAAAGGGGCTTAATGCATCTGCAAAAAGTATCAATTTCATGTCAGCCTGCACAGTCCGCGCATGCTGACATGAGCTGAAACTTTTCGCTGTTTTTAAATTTTCTGCATGTCAAAGGATAATTCTTCCTCATGATTCTGTCGGTTGTATGACAAAATGGATTTTATAGGTCCATAATGATGTGATGTCTTGCTTGGTACAATACATCACGGAGATGCATTGAGTCCCCTTTTGCCAGAGAGCATTGCTCAAATATTCTATGCTGTTGCCATCCAACATTTAAGATAGATAAAACTTTCAAAAGTGATTGTATAATTATACTCGTATTTACGTGAAGGTTGACAAAAAATGGGATGAACACAAGGTACACGAGGACATGTAGTGTTTGTGTCTGGCCAGTAAAACTTACAGAATTTTGCAGTCCTGCTTCCATAATTTTCTTTGTAATTAACGTAAAGAAACTTCACAATGACAAACAAGTCTTTTTTCCCCGATATTAACGCAAGCAGTTTTTTTAAATCCCTTTGGATTTAACGTTTTTGATGATACAAACCTTCTCAGTAAGTTCCTAGTTTATCAGACAAGTGTAAAAGACCTACCAGGTGAACAATGATAACATTTTAGAGTATCACAATATTAGTAGTATTGCGGCATTTTGCATAAACCTTCGAGAAAACCAACAAAAATTGCAAGTATTTTTTTTTTTGATAATGTGAACCAGTCCTTAAAATGCTAAATAAGTCAGTAAGAAACTTGCAGTTATTGCAGTACTAACGGTGTTTTGCAAGAATATTTTTCAAAACAGCGGACAGTGTAGATGCAAGACCAGACTGCACGTTCTGTGCTGTCTAGACTTGATTTACACAGCTAAAAGAAGCAACTTAGGCCTAATTCAGCGAGTTTGCAGTTAAGCCCTGGGGGATACATGTAATCTGTCCAGAGTTCAAACCGACTGGATGCGAAAAAAAGATTTTAGAGCATGAACAAGACTACCTTATAAGACGAACAAAAGCACATTATTACATCGGGCCCGTTTTCGCTCACTATTCTTAATTTAAGAAAATTCTTAGTCTTATTCTCCAAGACTGTCTAAATTTGAAAGTAACACCAGTTGGTTTAACCAATCAAAATTTGTGTTAGTTTAAACATATTTATTTTACATTGACTGAGAAACAAGTATTTACAACTTATACTAATCTCCCTCGATTCTGAATTTGTGTTACTTTCTAATTTAGAAAACTTTGAAGAATACGACTAAGAATGTTCTTAAGAACGATTGGTGAAAAAGGACCCAGCTCTTCTAATCTTATCTTATCCTGCTGAACTCTGGACTTCGACATGGCCGCTTCGCCCGAAAATATCATAAAATGTTGTTTTATTGGATAGACTGCTCATTTTGGGGTATTTGGGTATCACTGTCAGAGAGAGGAGCGAATCGTCTGTATACTCCGGCTAATTCCGATTTTCGCCGAAGATGTTCGGACTGGGTAAATGATTTACGTGCTGTTGCAGTCCGTGTATAAACATTCTCGGTAGAGTGGGTCTCTGTGCTTGGCTGAGGCTGTTTTCGGCTGTTTTTTTTTTTTGAACTTTGGACTACGACAGGGCCGTTCCGGTCGAACTGGCATAATTATAGTGTTGTTTAATAGGATGGACTGTTCATATTTGGGGCATCACTGTCAGAAAGAAGAGCCAACGATTACCGTGTTTATACTCCGGCTAATTACGGTTTTCTCCGAAGATGTTCGGACTGGGTAAATGATTCACATGTTGTTGAAGTCCGTGTATAAACATTCTCGGTAGAGTGGGTCTCTGTGCTTGGCTGAGGCTGTTTTCGGCGTTTGCCCTTAAGTACATAGCATCCAGGTTGGAGATGATACCGGCTGCTTGTGGATGGTACGTAAACCAATAAGGATTGGTCTGCAGCATCCGCTGGACGGCTGCGTAATTACCGGCCTCGGCCAAAAGTTCGAGACCTACGGCTGTCTGACGCTTCCATTTTGTTCTGAAAAGAGAAATTGTAATCTATTTAACTTATGTTCTGATTAAACACTAAGGCTGTTAGGCGCGACTCAAGGACGTTTTGCAGACAGCGTCGATCAAGATTGGACTGCACAGAACGTGCAGTCTGATCTTGGATCTATACTGTCCGATAAGGAGATATCTGTACCCAAAAATTACATTTGAAATAGAAAAATCTTAGTTTTTACTATCGGCTTTAAAATTTTATTTCACGTCCTTAGTAGCATAAGGATTAAAATGTAATATTAATTTACGCCGCTGTCAACAATACTCGTATTTTAGTCATATCACAGCGGCAGTTTACTTTGTTCGTAGGTTACATCAATGCTAGCCCAGGGTTCTGCTTTGCCTCGCCCAAAGGCATTCAAAGAGGATGCCGACTCATACAAAAAAAAAAAGTCTGACCTTACGAAGCAAGACGACTATGATGGTCCTATATCACTCGCCTGTGGACCTTTTCATTCCAAAACTAGCTGCGAGTTTAAACAAAACGTTTTACATCAGGATGATAGTATGTACATTTCCTGAATACAGAGACCTATCTTCCATGTGAAGATTTAAAAACATAGGTCATGTAACAGTAATATCTACTGGAAGTCGCTTTTTTGTATTATTTGGTAACAATGAACACTACATTTACTTTTGACAAAGAATTTAATTCTATTTTCATTTAAAAGTATAGGTGCCTTTGCTTCAATTCAATATTCTAGCTCGTTGACATTTTCAGTTATTTGTTTATTCTATTCATTTTTTTCTGTTTTAAGTAACAGTGGCAAAGACCTTTAACGTAAGCAACAAAATGATCATATGATCACAAAGACCAAATATAAACCCTCCGGGCCTGATGGTTTTAGGCAAGAGGAGATTACCCTAATAGAACTCCTATGTAAACGTGTTATTTCTTGGACAGGGCCATTTTGTAACCCAAGAGGTGATATTTAAGTATCTTGATTAAAGGACCGTACTATGATGCTATATACCCAATATCGACAGCCTGGCACCGTTGTAATACATGTAATAGGAAAGAGGTTTTTATGGCATCAGTGTTGTTGTTTTCCTCCTGCTCTGTACACCTTTTTTGGGCAAGAATGGTGACAGGCCTTTTTTGCAGTCAAGTATTTACAAGACCAAAAGGGCTAATCAGTAATTATATTAAAATTGGTCTGTATTAAATGCTGGTAAGCCCTTTGGGCTATTTTCTTACGTGTGTAAAAGATTTAAAAAAATAAATAAATAAAATCGTAAAAATTTAAATCGCTAGTTTTTTTCCCAAATCTATAAACGTTTACAGCGCTTAAAAAAAACGTTATATGGTATTAACAAGACCATAAGGACTAATCAGTAATTAAATACTAAAGTTGCTATGTACCACTAATTTGGGCCAAAAAATGTTGGTAACCCCTTCCGGCTACTTCACGAGACCAAACGAGACCAAACGTACTAATCAACAACTGATTTAACTTTGTTTTTAGAATGTAACATCCACTAGTAGTCCTTTTACAAAGTTTTAAGAATACTTATTGATTTATAGGCTATACCGAACGTGCTGGAAGACAATATAGGGTCGGTATTCATTAATCATTCTTAAGAACGTTCTTAGTCTAATTCTTCAAGATTTTCCAAATTTGAAATTAATACAACTCCTGATTGGTTAAACCAAATGGTTTAGCCAATCAGAAAGTGTATTACTTTCAAATTAAAAGTTTATTTTCTTAATTTTTTTAATTGGCTAGACCGAATGGTTCAGCCAATCAGAAGTTGTGTTACTGTCAGATAAAAAAAAAATATTTTCTTCATTTTTTTTATTTGGCTAATTCAGGCTTTTGATGCATCCGTCGAGTTTGTAGAAAATGATGCTAGTTCTATTTACCAAGAACCTCCTTGTATAAATTAGCTTGTATTTTTCATAGTCCCCGGGAAAGATTTGTTATCTGTTAAGGTCTCGGTAGTGTACCAGTTGGATATCATTACTGTCTTTTTTGATTAATTATTAATTTGTTTTTGCTTACTTACTTATACACATGAAAATATCTATATCCATTGAAGTAGAACGGCTAAACTTTGGATGAATCCACCAACATTTACGTATAACATAATCTTTTTTCATGTTGTTGAATATTTCAACCTATGCATATTTACATATTTACCTACTTATAAAATTAACTAATTAAATAATCAACAATTTTCAATTTTTTCACCCTATCACTTTATTTATTGTAAGCGTGAAATGAAATGAAAGGATTTTCATGAAGTGAACACATGATAGTATAAATTAGTTTTTTCTACCTAAACCATTTATTATTTAAAATCTTAAACTTTAATTTAGAGATATTCAGCTTTTTATATGAAAATTTGAAGAACTAATATTCAAATCAAACAGTAAGATGTATTAGATTCCAGAGCGGCTTGAATAATAATATTATTTCCATTTTGACAATGTGTTGGACTTAGTTTTCTGCTGACGTCCAGAGTGCAAACATCATCTTGTAGCATTTCTTATAAGCTTCCAGAAAACCACACCTTTCAAAATCACCCCTCCCCGGTGGGTGGGGGTTATTGGCAGCTCAAGGACTGAATTGGATTAATTTCTAAAACTACAAGTTTTGCTAATGCTCAAGATAGATCAAAGATGTAAATTGTAGATTGCGATTTAATGGAGAGCTAAGAAAAAAAAAGTTACTCTTTGAGATGTCTAAAAATCTTTCTTTTTCTAATAACTTTCTAAAATTCATGCTAAACTGAGTTTGGCAGCAAAAGGTTTTAGAAACACTTGCTTGGGTTTATTATGAAGATGAATAACTTGGAACAGTTTGTTTTTCCAATCATGAGACTGATATTTTATCAATGTGCAAAATATTTAGGTAATCTTTTAATTATACATCAACTTTATAACCAGCAACGGCGATTCAATTAAAATGGATTTTCTGGTCGCTGTACATGTAGACAAGATCCAACTGCACAAAACATGCACTGAATATACACTGTCCGCTACTATTATTAGCTATGACGGAAATCATCTTCAACTACTGAAAAATTCTTTGAACTCAAGAAAGCTTTAATATACAATTGACCCAAACACTTTATCTCCTAAAAATGACCTGCTTGATATACTGTTTTTTTTAAACAAGATATTAGAAAATACTATTTTTCTTAACAAAAATAATATAAAAAATCCCTCCACTGATTTTTCTTTTTTAATTGCAGAAAATAGTTCGTTGTTGACACGTAAGAACATTTCTAATTGCTTCTGTGATCTGTCTAGTGCCTTAATTCTTTCGGTTGATCATTTTTACTATTGGCAAACGTTACATTTCTTAGAACAATCATTTATTTGATCAGTATTTGTTACTTTAAGAACCTTTTTTTTTTTTTAAGGTTTGAAATTGAAGCATATTTTCTGTAATTTTGAAGAACTGTACCCTTGTATTTTGCTCCACAGCATATGATTTTCTTTTCAATTTTTTACTCCGCATACATTATATTATCATCTGAGCGAAAATGAGAAAAATCTGTCCCTAGGGAAAAAAAAGTGGCAAATATCCTTAAAGGGATGTATTTAAATCCACGTGACAAAAGCTATCACCCTGGAAAAAAGCTATATGCTTGAAGAGTTTTATTCAGCAAGGAAGGAACTGTACGCAGCGTTTATATGCTTAGTTATAAAAATGAATTTAAAAAACGTGTATACTAAATCTGACTTGAAATATTGTAACGCATTTTTTTTTTTTACTGTGGGTTATATAGATTAGAAGCTCACTAAAACATTTCGAAAAAGGAAACAGGAAATTTATAATTTGACAAATATCTCAATATCTGCCATTCCATAATAATATACAACACATTAAAACTTCTTTATCTACCAGGTGTGAAACAATTCGACCGCAGCATAACAACAAACTTCTCTTGCATAAAAAAACGTGATTAAAGGGAGACCACCCTGTGAGTAGGCGGTTTTGCTAAATCGCGTAACACTCTTATTAGGCATTGGTTTCTGTCGTAATGAAAGTTAAATAAAGGTTGTTAATCCAATACATCATGGTGTCGATAAAGATGAATAAAGAATGTATATGAATCGATGAAAAGAGCATGTTAACGGATTAATCTAACGGTGGCAGCTGTGAGGTCATCGAGTACATTCCCAGGGCTGCACCCAGGCACCGGAATGACGCTGGTTCCCTTTATAATACAACACTTTTGTCCTATATCCAAGTTTCTTATAGACATCTGTTTTGGACTTTGGTCCGGCTCTTTCAATATATACAAATGATGCCTATTAATATCAAAGTGGTCCATTCACACGGTGTCAATAGTTATTCATTCGCTTGCAATGGACCTTGTATTCGAGTCATGCCAGATGGCAATAGGGGGCTTACTGCAGGTCCGTGATGCATTATACCAAGCAAGCTATCACATAACTATTGACCCCATGAAATAAATCCATTTTGTTTAATCTTGACCGAGTCTTGAGGTAGACTGATACTTTGACGTGCAAAAAATTTAAAGATAGCAAAAAGTATCGGCCCATGTCAGCCTGCGCGGCCCGCGCAGGCTGACATAGGTCGATACTTTTTGCAGATGCATTAAGCCCCCTTTTCACAGGGCATGGCTCATTTATACTCATCAAGTGACCATTGCGGCCTTAGTATAACTCTTGAGATCTTTTTTTTTTAAACATATGTCACTCCTCTCTCTTTAAAATAAGCCGGTCCTGACTATAAAATGCGGAAATGTTCATTAAGAAACCATCAGAATACCTATATAGCACTGAAAGTAAACCTGTACATTAGATGTGTTACTATCGAGTAAAGGGTAAGCTTGCCGTTTTTATTCATGCATATTAAACCCCTTCGCAGCTTGAACCATCGGATCGGTCAAACAAACCAACAAAGTGGTTTTCCCAGCGTTAATTCCTCCAGTATTGTGTTGGGGGAAAGTGAATACAATTTGAAGAAAGTTAAATTCGGATTTAAATTAGCGAATCTTTAAGCAGAGTGATTCATTGATTTTAAACCACTTCTCAAACGATCCTCCATTTTATGTCAATCTGAGGGAGTAGCCCCTTGAAAACAGCCGAGTTGCTCAGACGGTAGCATACAGGACTTGAGAACAGGAGGTCGCTGGTTCGATCCCCTGCTAGGCCAAATTCTTTCCGAGGATAGATGATTGTCATTGCGACAGGATTCATTCCTCTCTCACCGTTGACCATTGTTTTGACGATGGTTATGTGAGAAAGAAGCCAGTGGCTTGGGAAGAATATTGTGCGGAGTACTGGTAAAAGAAACTCCAGGAAAGCATGGATAGGTGCACTGGCCGCCGCAATATAATTGAAATAATGTTGAAAACGGCGTTAAAACCACAAATCAATCAACCCTTTAAAAACATAGTGGGAAAAGGAGAAAATGTCAGTAACCAACTTTTTATCATGATTTTATAATGCTTTCTATTTTTTTTTTTTCAAAGATAACTCGCATCATTGAAGCCGTATGTAAAAATGTCGTCTGCAAATGCTTTCAATTTGGACAAGTCTAAAATTTTGTCGTCAGTAAACCCTTTGCTACACAATCTTGAGTTTTTTTAAGTACTCTTAGGAAAAGGCCTTTTGAAAATATTTTGCGTTTTTAATTTTGAGTCACAATAATTTTGTCTTCTTCAAAAGCTTTCAATTTGGGCAAGTCTAAAATTTCATCGTTTTGTAAAGATTTAACTCTTTACTAAAGGACAAAATTTTTGACTTGTCCAAATCGAAAGCATTTGCAGACATAAAATTAAGTGTGTAAAAAAAATGTTTTTTTTTTTTTGTCTATTAAGGTTGAAAACATGGTAGGAAAAGGAGAAAATGCTGATTACCAGCATTTTTCACCTTTTCCCATCATGTTTTCAATAGCCTTTCATCTTAAAGTCTTCAAAACTTGAGTTTGTGTGGTAGAGGGTTTAAGAACTTAAACAACAAGAAAACAACATTTTCTCCTTTTCCATAACGTTTTCTACCCTTTCATGAGTGAATTTCTATTTTTGAGTCACAATTATTTTGTCGTCTGCAAAATCTTTCAATGTTGGCAAGTCTTAAATTTCATCGTTTGGTAAAGGGTAAAATCTTTACCATGCGACAAAAGTTTGGACTTGTCCAAATTGAAAGCTGTGAGACATCAAATTAAAAGTGTGTTACATAAATAGTTTTTGCCTATAATAGGGTTGAAAACATTGTGGGAAAAGGAGAAAATGCTGGTTACCAGCATTTTCTCCTTTTCCCACCATGTTTTTAAAAGCCTTAGGGTCGTTAAAACTCGGGATTGTGAGGTAAATTATTAATGACTTAAACAAGAAGAAATCAACATACAGTTTACTAATAATGTTGAAAAACCAGCAGTGAAACACTATGCTAAGGACACGGGGGTACCCAGAGTTCTGTATGCTTGATTGACCAAAATATGCTTGTATGAAAACATTTTTTTTTGCAAATGAAAAAAAGAGTCATGGCCTTTGATATTCACCAAACCTCACACTCAGCGACTGATCAAGCGTATGTTTTAAATTGCCAATGAATAGTATTTGAGATGAATAGCGAACATTTCCGGGGACGAATCTAGGTTAGTAATGATAATGATGATGATTATAATAATAATCATCATCATCATCTTCCTCATTATTATTATTATCATTACCATCATTATTATGATTTTTAATTTATTATTATTATTATAAAAATGAATTATTTAATTGGACAACATTACAAAACTGTCCCTTGTCATTTTTTTCCATTATAAACAAAACAGACCGTGATTGAAAATTTTGATCTTTGTTGGTTATGTAAATAGAAGATTTTTTTGGTGAAAGATCGAAAATTATTATTTTATCGAATGAACATCATCGGTAACGTTTTCGCGTGTTTCTAACCCTTTTGTGGGGACTTACATCAAAATGCAATACAGTTCTTTTCGGTAATTCCCCGTGGCGTACCCCCTCCGTATAACAACGCATTACAATATTACGTAAAGCGGGAGAAATATAAGGTAAATGACATCATTTTTCTATTTGGTTGAGAGACACTCGCATTTTACCTAGGTAACTAGTGCGCGGGAACTACTGTTTCCGCCTTCAATTGAAGAGTTGAAAATAAAATCGGTATTTTTCGCTGGTCGTAACCATGAAATACCAAAAAATTATTCCACCGTTATTTCTCGATTAACTACCGGAAAGCATGAAATAATGCGCTGATAATTTCACAAAGCATACAACAGAAACCATACCCAACCATCTCGCCTATCTACGACCATGCGGAAGATGTTGTTGAAAAAGAGAAAAATGCTGGTTACCAACATTTTTATCATTTTAGATACAATGTTTTCTAGCCTTTTCAAGAAAAATCCAAACATTTGAGCAACGTTTAAAACGTTTTCTAAAAATGCTTTCATTTTGGACATAAAAAGACTTTGGTCTGCTGGTAAATAGTTAAAGATACATCTTTACTTGTTTTCAGCCAATTCTTATCAACCTATTTTATCTTTTTTTCATGAAAATATAATCATTCTTGTATCTCCATGCCAAATTTTGCTCCTGACAATTGCAAGGTTGCATAGATTACGACCGATAGAAAATGCATTTCTTTTTCTTGGGAGCCATCAAAAGAATCACTTTTGTGATGTTTCCGGTTTTAAACCGAAGACTTTCGATATATATATTTATCCCTTGCACAATATACGAGTATATAGGTACTTTAACTATGTTTACATAACTGTCTCAATTTTGAACCATTCTTTAGTCTACCATGTTTTTACCGCGTTTTTTTTTTCTCTCTGACTGTATGGATGTATCTTTAAGATATGGTCATGTACTGTTTTAGTGTTTTATCTACTAAAATTTACCTTCTGTTTTGATACCAAGTCTTCACTTGCGTGTCTGTAAGATTGAGTTTAGCGGCCAGTTCCATTCTGTCCTGTACACTGAGGTATTTCTGGCGTTCAAACATTTTCTCTAGACTGTTTAACTGGTGGTCTGTGAACGCTGTGCGAGCTTTCCTGGGTTTTTTAGGCTTCAATAGGTGTGGTGGGCTGTCACTGTCCCCTCTGTCCGCATCAGCGCCGTCTGGTGTAAGAAAATTAAAAAAAAAACGTTAACAGTTTTAATCCTTAACCTGCTAATTAACTCTTTACCAAACGAGTAAAAAGTAGATCAATGCAGAATTGTCCATATTAAAGGCTTACGACAGTCTAAATGCGGCTAAAATGATGGTATATGTCTTTGATACGGTAGAAAACATCGTGGGAAAAGGAGAAAATGCTGGTTACCAGCATTTTCTCCTTTTTCTACAATGTTTTCAAAAGGCGTCTTACTCGGGATAGCGAGGTAAAGGGCTGAAGGCTCAGTAGCGACCAAATGTAAACAATGTCCGTGTTAAAATGCATCTATATTTAAATTATAACATTTGAAAAATTGGCAATTATTATTAAGACGGTAATCTGTTATTGTATCTGTTATTGTCGGTTCAAGTATTAGTCGCTGGCACAGAAATAAGTTTCAAAACATGGTTAAAAGTTGCCAGGTCACTCTATCTTTTGTTTACTTTTTAGCTGATTTTAAAATTCACTTTTCTGCAAATGACTAACACTTGGACAGACCACATGATAATAGACTGTCATCTTCATAATATTCTCCATACTTTTTAAAAGGCATAATTTAAATTTCAATCATAGCTTTTTAACACCTGCGTTGTTTTTTGGCCGCTATTGGGCTTTTAAAGGAATTTTCCGGAGGAAAGTAAATAACCTAAATATTTGAATTTCAAAGTTAATGGGAGGGGGGGGGGGAAGAGATATCTCCTTATCGGACAGTATAGATCAAAGATCAGACTGCACATTCTGTGCAGTCTGATCTTGATCTACACTGTCGGCAAAAGCTCCTAGAATCGCGCTTAGCAACCTTATGATTAAAGACAAGATAGTAAAACATATTCGAAGAGTAAAAACAGGGCCGGGGCTGCAGCGGCCAAGCTCTCCTCCATCTCTTATACTAAAGGGGGTGAGGCTATTTTGACCTCTCCCCCCTCAATTAGCCTTTATTTTCTTTTGCACAAAAAACAAAATGGCCTCTTTTCTCCACTGAAACTAAATCTAACCCTTTTTCTTACACCATAATTAAAGACTGCTCCAGCCAAAAATCATCCTCAGCCGACACACAACCTTAATCATACAATCCCGACTTTGAACGTACTTGAAGAATATGGCTTTTGAAAAGATTGTAGCAAAAGGAGAAAATGCCGGTAAAGGGATTTTCTATCCATCCAAGAGAAAAAAAAAAACAAAAAAACATTTTAGCCACATTAAATTTATCGTCTGCAAATGCTTTCAATTTCGACAAGTCTAAAATTTTGTAAAGAGTGTTAGAAAAATCGTCTGCAGCCGATTTAAGCGAACTTAGTACAAGTAAGCTTAGGTTTCTTATGGTAGAAAATATGGGGAGGGGCGAGTACGGAATTGCTTGTTACAAGCTATTTTTTTCTCCAACCACAATATTTTCAACATGGAATTTTCTATATAGACACAATATTAAAACGGCTTTGCAAGAATATATACATGTATTTATTTCATGCTTTCCGGTAGGTTATCGAGAAATATCGGTGAAATATTTTTCGATATTTCATGGTTACGACCAGTGATAATACCGATTTTTATATTCTAACTCTTCAATTGAAGGCGGAAACACTTGTTCCCGCGCACTAGTTACCTAGGTAAAATGCGCGTGCCTCACAACGAAATGGAAATATGACGTCATTTACCTTACATTTCTCGCGCTTGACGTAATATTGTAATGCGTTGCTATGCTGAGGGGGTACGCCACGGGGATAACCGAAAAGAACTGTACTGGATTTTTATTAACTTCCCCACAGAAAGGGGTAAAAGCATGAATAAATAGAATATTTGGTTTTTTCGGTGAAAGATCGAAGCCACGAGTGAAAATATTACCGATGATGTTCACTCGATGAAATAAATTTCGATCTTTCACCGTAAAAAACAAATATCCTCTATATATCTTACATGAAAGCCTTGCCCTGGCAAAACGGGGTTTGATCCCTCTCTGTGATGCATTATACCAAGCAAGTCATCACATAATTATGGATCCTTTAAATCCCTTCTATCTCACAACTGAATCTGGAGGTCGAACGGTCCTTGGACATGCATAAAATTTACAATTAGCAAAAAGTTTCAACCCATTTCAGCCTGCGCGGACTGCTCCCCTTTCACAGAGCATGGTACACTTGGGTCTAATCATGCTCTTTTTCTTGAATCTGTCAGAAATTTTAAGTGGAGTGACGAGCACAGTTCTTGTCTGAAATCATCCGTTTCAAAATTAAGTGCATCCTACATACTTAAATATCTTTGCGTTTCGCCAAAACTTTTGTGCTTTGATTAGCTGGTATATTTAAAAAATACTCTATTGAAAATACTGCCCTGTCATCGGTTTTATTTATTTATTTATTTATCTATTTATTTTTGCGTAGTACGTATGTGTGTTTCGTAGATATAGTTGATATAAAATTATAAGGAATGTAGATTCTGTGTGTGTTTGGGGGTGGGGGGTGGGGGAAGGGGTTTTTAAAAGACATTGCGGATTATTTAGTAATGTGGAAGGTGACCAATGGTTGTGAGTCAATAACGTTAACTGTAGGCCCCTTCACACTTCATATTGTTTCTATTTCCCCTAAATATAAAGTATGCAAATTCGGTCTCAGATCACTGATAGACAGACAGGCGAAAAGAAGGGAAGAATTAAACGTAAAAGCAGTTAAATATTTAAATGAGAATGATTATTGAAACATAATAAAAAGAACAAAAAGGGGTTGATAAAACATGCAGAATTCATTTGACACTTTAATAACATTTCAATTCTAATTAGACTTTAATTCAGACCCCGTTTAACTGCGTGTTTTCGTTCGTGAAATGAGAAAACGCCCCTGTCCAAAGCCTTGCTTTTCTTCCACCGAGAGTGGGTTCTGCATTGAGGGCCACCCGGTTCATGTTATTAGCACTTTTGTAGAAATGAAAACGCCGTAGTATTGGGAATTGTTAGTTCATAAATGTAATACTTTATAGCTGGGTGATTTTCTGTGGATCGACACTTTGTGGCAAATCGGCCGGTGATGACACCGAGTACATTTCAGGGTCACGTGATCTAAGGTACACCGGTATAAAACACGTCCATTGGAAAACATTTTGCATGTTTGTTAACATAATGTTGCCCTAGAGTCTTTTCGTCTTTCTCCATTTTATTAGATCGACTTTATCCCAGGGACTATGAAGAGAAATGTCCTAATGTTCTATCTTGCGCAAGAATATATTTGAGCCTCGTTCTGGCAAAAGGGGGTTTAATGCATCTTCGTGATGAATTATACAAAGCAAGCCATTACATATTCATGCATCCATAAAAAATCCATTTTTGTCCAACAACCGGGTGAACACTGATGTAGAATGGTCCTTGAACATGTGGAAAATTTACAAAGAGCAAAAAGTATTGACTCAGGTCAGCCTGCGCGGACTGCGCAGGCTGACCTGAGCCGATTTTTTTGCAGATGCATTAAGCCCCCTTTTCACAGAGCATAGCTCATTTCTTGATACCAACGAAACTTGTGACAAAATCTTTTTTTTTAACAAAACAAAACCGTTGCACCTTTAAATAGCAATCTGTAATTTGGCTGTTGCAGTTTATTACAATTGCAGGCAGTTTCAAATCTGATATGGACTTTGCAGTTTGTGTCTCTGTCACCAGGACTCAGCTGTTTCAGCAGTTTTGGAAGCTGTGGCCTGATTCCGCCAACAAACTAAAAACGGTGAACTTTTGACTTTGCACAAGTTAGGAATTTGAATTTTCTTGTATCAGTTTAAAATAAAAAGGTAATGTTGAATCTTAATCATTTTCTGGATTAGTCCTCTGTAAAACTTAATACTGTAGAATCTCTACTTAGTTTGGAAATTGCGCTCAGCAACTTGACCGTTTTTCACAGTGAAGAAGGTTATTTACAACGAGAACAAAGGTTTTACATAATTTTTCTCAGGGGGTTAGATCTAACAAGATTTATTATTATTATTATTGTTATTATTATTATTATTATTATTATTATTATTATTATTATTCGTAACATGTGAATTACGGTTGAAAAAAATTGTAAAACATTTAGATCTAGATCTACCTGTATATAGGATTTGACATAATTTGACGATTGGGATAAAACTTTATCAAACGAGTCTAGGAGAAATGTTATTAATCGAGCCTTTGGTGAGCTTAAGGACTTTTTTTGTCGACGCGAGTTTTACACACACACAAAAAAAGAAAAAGTATCTCAAACGCCAACTAATGTCAGATTCCTTTCTCCACAAAATTGTTTCTCAAGAATTAGTTAAAAAACTGTTAGATATCTACAAGAAACCAACATATCCATCAATGAAACAAACTCACTGTTTTGACATAATTGGCCCGCAACACGCGAAAAGGGGCATTCGGGCATTTGCGTAAAGTGTCGTCTAGGATCAGCCTGCGCTAGCCGCACAGGCTAATCCGAGACGCCACTTTAAAACTACATTAGATTTTGTCCTACTGCAGACTTGCGCAAAACAGAAAATTACATAAAAACGGAAAGTGTCGTCTCAGATTGGTCTGCGCGGATTGCGTAGGCTGATCCGGGACAACACTTTACGCAAATGTTCGAATGCCCTTTTTCGTGCATTACAGGTCATATGTGAACCTTTGGAGCTTAAAATAGTTCCAAAGAGCTGACATAATTACTTGATCTTAAACCTGAAAATAATACAAATCATATCTTTACCACAATGATCAATTCTACAGTTGAATTGACCGAAAAATTTGTGCCGTACGTTGTTGTTTAAGAACGGGCAAGAATACCATGTTTTAACAAATGATGTCACATAACGCTCCAATTTGACGTCATCGAAATCTTACGTCAAACGTGTGTGAGATAAGAAAATTCGTAATAGCTATTTCACTGAAAACAAGCGTTCTGCGTTAAACTGTAATATTAAAACCAATATTTAGTTACAGATATCTATTTTTAATCATAAGAAACAATAATAATACAGAGAATTCCACTGAGGTTCCTAAAGCAACCCATACAACTCTAAAACTGCATATACTACGTCCAATTCGTCAAAAGAAGTTGACAAGTGATGGTTTTTGTTCTTCACATTCAATACATAACAAAAACAGAAACAGATCCTATATATACTAACCTTTCTTAATAATATTTTTAGTCTAATGCCTAAGATTTTCTAAATCTCAAAGTAACGCGATTTTTCTTCGGTAAACAAAGTAGTTTAGCCAATAAGAAATTATGCTACTTTCTAAATCTAGGAAGAGATTTAGAAATGCAATGAATAATGGTTGTTGAATACGGACCTATGCTAGAACTTGCAATTACTAGTAATCACCTTTAGGTTATCCATTTTTCAAAGTGCGGAGAGTATATCCCACCAGGGACGTTAGCTTCCCTTTATATAAAGAGCACATCTAGCTTACGTATTTACTAACCATTCGTAAGAATATTCCTGGTTGAATTCATCAAGATTTTCTAAATCTGAAGTAACACAACAAATATCCCGGATCTGGATCAGACACCATATATTGCATTGCCTGACCTGAGTCTACCGTGTTTCTTATTTTACCATGTTTACAGAAAATACTATTGAAAGCATTGAGGGAAAAGGAAAAAATCTTTGTAATACGCAGTCTTTCCTTTTCCCTGCAATAGTTATGCCATTTCAAAAATATTTGCTCATACGAACTGATTTCGACGTGCCGCTTGCATATGAGCCATGCTCTGGCAAAAGGGGGCTTAATGCATCTCCGTGATGCATGATACTAACCAGATCATCACATTACTATGGATCCATAAAATTCATTTTTTCAAAAAAAACCACTGAATCATGGGGTAGAATGATCCTTTGACATACAGAAAATTTAAAGACAGCGAAAAGTTTCGGCCTATGTCAGCCTGCGCGGCGCAGGCTGACATGGGTCGATTCTTTTCGCAAATTCATTAAGCCCCTTTTTCACAGACTATGACTCATATATTTTCAATCTGTAATGTCAAAACCTTGTCGTTTGGGAAATGGTAAAAACTTATTTTTATGTTTGGAAAAGGACAAGTTTAGCTCAGAGGAAAATTAAAAGTGGTTCAACATAACCTTTGGTCCCCCTCCAACAAAATTATTTGGAACCTGGTCCTTGCTGCCCCATCCCCGCCGCTTTTACGCCTACATGGATATGAATCATTTGCGTTCGTACAAATTATGTCATGGATTGATCTAACATAATGGATGCGTCTGATTGATCATGTGACATTTCCACAAGCCTTTACGAACTTCGGACTCGTAAAATAAAAACATAGTAAGAAGCTACGTTTCCCAGTTAGGAAATACCATGATTAGTATCAATTATGATAATTCATGTATCCAAAATTCACGTGTTCCGGTATCCATGTTAATTGTTTTAAGTTATTAAAGTTGTAAGCGACCTGGTGCTGACGATGTCAAGGCTGAATAAGGTTCATAGGGACTTTCTCAAAAGCATTTTATGACTGTAGCCTGTCCCCTAATATGATTAGGAGGCAGAATAAAGTTCTAAAATGCTGAATGGTGTCTTAATTTGATTATCCAGTATTCCCCTTCTGTAAAAACAAAAGAGGAAACCCCTCGTAGTCACGTATAATATTATCATACATGGTATTGTATATTGCTCGCATATTTTTTACTGTAAAGATTAGAGCTCAATTAAAAAAAATATATATATATTTTTCGGTCGAAGAATTTTGCTTTCTTTTTCATAAATGATTGCCATCTCATACCTTACTATGTTACCAGAGAAATATTTTTGAAGTTTGGTTTGATTGCTAAATTCTGAATACCCCCTTTTAAAATTTAGACTCGTCGTTTTTGAAAGCATTAACAGACGACAAAAGTAAATGTGGTACAAATGATGGCATTTGAGGAAGTAGAAAGCGCTGTGGAAAGGGGGAAAGGTGGAAATAGTGGTTAACATCTTACTAAGGTTTTATATTCATTTTTATATTTAGAGCGAAAAAGAAAAAGGGGGCGAAAAAAGGGTTGTATAGAGATGGGAGAGTTTGACTCTACGGCTGCTAACCGCAACTCAAGGACATTTCACGGATAGTGCAGATTTAGATCAGACTGCACATTACGTGCAGTCTGATCTTGGATCTACACTTTCCGATGAGGGGATATTTTCACCAAAAATTAACTTTGAAATAGCAACATTTGGATTTTTTACTATGGATTTGAAGGTTTTAGTTAACTAGTTTAGCAGGTAAAGGGCTAAATGATAGCTCAGCTCGTTATTTCTTTTATCACTCGACCGATCTTTCATTCCGAGGTGATATAATATCCGAACTAATTGTGCCAATAAGACACCGGTAATTAATTCAAAACGCTTCTCTCCACGGTCAATCCTTAACTGGTGAAACTTTCATACCGATAGTGAAAACCCAAATGTTGCTGTTTCAAATTTATTTGGAGGGGGTGGGGGGCAGTGGTAAAAATATCTCCTTATTGGACGGTGTACATCAAAGATCAGACTACACGTCCCGTTCAGTCTTATCTTGATCTACACTGTCCGCTAGAGGTCCTTGAGTCGCGCTAAGCAGCCTAAATGTTAAAATGGGAGAGGTTAATCGATTTTGTTAGAACTACGTAATTATTTTTTTTACTTACCCTTACCCACGCGACAAAATAAAAGTTTTAGACGAACCTGAATTCAAAGCATATGCAGATGACAATGCAAATGTAGCTCAAACGATCGGAATTGTCCTTGAAAGAGTAGGAATTTTCATGGTAAGAAAAAAAAAAATGGTGGTTACCAGCGTTTCTTCTTTATTTCATATTGTTTTCAAAGCCTTCTTTTTCGAGGATGTTTTTTTTTTTAATTAATATTTTAAAAACTGTTTTAAACATAATGAAACTGACCGAGAAAAACAAAAGTTAAAGTTTCAGTTGCAGCTAAAACTAAACTTTGGGATGCTAAAGTGCATCTAAGTTTAAATCATATCATTTTAAAGCATGGAAATTGTTGTGAAGATGACAATCTAGTATTGTATTGTCAGTCCAAGTGTTAGTCGCTGGAAATAAAATGAATTTTAAAACCAGGTCAAAAATAAATAAAAGATAGAGTGACCTGGCAACGTTTGACCTAGTTTTAAAATTCATTTTACTGCCAGTTAGTAACACTTCGACAGAATGTACAATAACAGATTTTCTTCTTCGGAATAATTTCAATAAATTCAACGGTATGATTTAAATTCAAATGCATTTTACCACCACCACCACCACCACCACCACCACCACCACCACCTTTGTTTACTTTTGGCCGCTATTGGGTCTTTAAGAAATAATTTCATTAAAATCTAGTATATTTATCATGAAATATCTATGAAAAAAGATTAACGGCGTAAATTTGTCAGTAAAAAAAAGCAGGTGCCCTTACAATAAACATATCCATATTTTTGACCAATCACAAGTTCCTATTTATTCATTTGTTATCAGTACCAAAAAGTAGGTCAATATTTTGTTTCTACAACAGTCCAGAAAGTCACCGAGAGTCGGTAGCTCAGTGGGCAGCGTACAGGAATTGAGAACTGGGGGTCGCTGGTTCGATCCCCGGCTCAGCCAATTTCTTTCTGAAGACCGATGACAGTCATAATGATAGGGTTCAATCCTGTCTCACCGCTGACCATTGTTTCGACGACGGTTATGTGGAAAGCAGCCAGTGGCTTGGAAAGAAGATTGTGCTGAGTTCTAGTATTAAAACAAACTTTAGGAAAGCATGGATATGTGCACTGGCCGCCGCGATATAACAAAAATAATGTTGAAAACGGCGTGAAACACCATACCATCAATCCATTAAATTGCAGACAGTCGGTCCTAAACTGAAACCCTAACTCGTGTCAGCCATTTTGTTTATGGGCGAGAAGATGTGAGATTTCCATTGACGGGTACTCTTACACCTACCTCTAAATGCAGGTATCTCGTTAACCAGTCTGACACAGTCTTTATCGTTCTCTGAGTCCAAAATACCTCTGACACTTTTCATAATTTGACAAATTTAACAGATTGCAACTGTTATCGTGTGTAATCAGATTTGTAACTTGATGCACATTTTGTCCCACATAGTTTATTAGATCTAAACAGCGAGAAAAAAATTCCGGGTCAAAAGGCTAACATCAATTTCATAGGATGATAATATATGGACGGTGTAAAATAAAGTTGAGCTACGCTCTCGCAAAAGGGGGCTTAAAGTAACAATAAAGCCCAAAAATAAACAAAGCAGGTGTTTAAATGCATTTATATTATACCATTTAAAAGTATGGAAACTATTGTGAAGATGACAATCTGTCATTGTACGGTCAGTCCAAGTGTTAGTCGCTGACAGAGAAATTAATTTCAAAACTAGGTTAAAACCTGCCAGGTAGCTGTGTTTTCTGTTTACTGATTTTAAAATTCTTTTTTTCTGCCAGCGACTAACACATGGCCCGACCACACGATAACAGAGTGTCATCCCCACAATATTTTCCATACTTTTAAATTGTATGATTTAAATTTAAATGTATTTTGACACCTGCTTTGATGTTTTGGCCTTTACTGGGCCTTCAATGCATCTCAATGATTCATCATACCAAGCATAACCTAACATAATCTTTATTTGGCACTAGGAATAGGGCACCCTAATGGGATTCGTGTAACATCGACTTTTATCGCCAAGATATCGTACGGATTCGGCGAAGACTCGGATTCGGGTAATCCGTAATCGATGCGGGGATTCAGCGTCTATCGGCCGAGTTTATAGCCGAATCCGTACGTTTTTCGGCGATGAAAGGCGATGTTACACCAATCCCATTAGGGTGCCCTATCCTTAAATACAAAAACATATTTATAGCCACTACAATGGACAATATAAATAAACACAAGATGTGATCAAAGAAAAACAGAGCAATTGAAAAACGATTAAGTACGAGAACCGGGTCCGGCAGTACATGAAGTAGCTCAGTCATCAATAAGTTATGGATCCGTCTTTATGGATCCATTTTATCTAACAACTGACAGAATCATGAGGTAGAATGGTCCTTTGACATGCAGAAAAATTGACCAAAAGCAAAAAGTTGCGGCCCAGGTCAGCCTGCGCAGTCCGCGCAGGCTGACCTGGGTCGATGCTTTTTGCAGTTGCATCAAGCCCCCTTTTCACAAAGCATGTCTCAATTAAATTTGATTCAAACTGATAATTTATTAGAGTAGGAAGGCACGCAGGTATCTACTTCGGGCACGTGTACCCGCCAGTTTTGTCAGAATGAACTCTTTACCAAACGACAAAATTATGCTCTCAACCAAATTGAAAGCATTTAGAGACGACAACTTATATAGAGCTCAAATGATGACTTCTGTCTGTGATAGGGTATAAAATACTGTGGGAAAAGGAGAAAACGCTGGTTACCAGCATTTTCTCCTTTTTTCCACAATGTTTTCCAAAAGCCTTTTTCTCAAGTGTCGTTAAAACTCAGGATTGTGTGGTAAAGGGTTGAACTGTATTACGGTTCCTGACGTATGCCTCTGTCGATGTAAGAAATTACCAGAAAAAAAAATCCCTTAGCTATTTGGATATATTTTAGTCCACAACAGGCATTTTCCAGGGCAACTGAGCAACTGTATTGTGTTGATGGTCCGGTACATATACTTAAATATGATGTAGCGCTGGCAATCTAAGATTCCTAGTAAATCATGGGCGTTATAAGGGTCCGTATTCACTATACTTAATTGTATCCAAAGTCTAATTCTTTATTAAGAAAGTAACTACATATAATACAAGTTCTGATTGGATTCAGTTTAGCCGATCAGAACGGCTACTTTCATATTTTAAGGATGTTCTTAAAAATGGTTGGTGAATACGGAGGAGCTGACTGCGCAGGCTGGCATGGGTCGATACGTTTTGCAGATGCATTAAGCCCCCTTTTCACAAAGCATAGCTCATGTATGTCCCGACTTACGGACGAGGAAACTTGATACCGATGCATTGAACATGTATCTTAGCTTTATCTTTTAGGATTCTACAAACGGACAATAAGTCCATATAGCAAATAGTATTCTCGACACTGTTATCCCTTCGCCGGCTGCTAAGCGCCACTCGCGGACCTTTGGCGGACGGTGTAGATCAAGATCAGACTGCACAGAACGTGCAGTCTGATCTTGGATCTGCACTGTCCGACACGGAGATATTTTTCCACCAAAATAAATTTAAAATAGCAAAATTTTGGTTTATACCACTGGCTTGAAAATTTCGTTTCACTCTCGGGAAAGGGGATTTAATGCAAATCCGTGATGAATTATACAAGGGAAGTTATCACATTAATTACGGATCTGTAAAATACATTTTGTCTTACAACTGACTGAATCATAAAGTAGACTGGTTCTTTGACATGCAGAAAATTCACCAATAGAAAACTAGTTCGACCAATGACAGCCTGCGCGGACTGTGCAGACTGATCTGAATCAATACTTTTAGCAGATACATCAAAACCCCGTTGCACAGAACATAGCTCATTTTTATTGTTACGGGACACCACTCCTTCCTGCATGGCTTCATCCCGATTTAAATACAATACCTAACAAATGCGTCAGGGAGAATTCTCTTTGGCTCAGTGGTTATGGTATTGGCCTTTCGTCCGGGTGTTCTATGTTCGAATCCTGCCCGGTCTCTGTATTTCTGCCATGCATTCGTTCATTTGTTTCTTTGTTACGGACTTTGTTCGTAAGATAATATATATTTTTAATAACAGATTCTGCTGTGGTTATAAAGATCAGAAGGTATCTTAAAGGCTCTAAAGCTGCCAAAAGTAAACCTGAATGCAGATATTAAAATGCATTTGAATTCAAATCGTACCATTTAAAAGCATGGAAATTATTCTGAAAATGACAATCTGTTATTGACATGTAGGTCCATGTATTAGTCGGGGACAGAAAATGAAATCTAAAACTAGGTTTAAAAAAGTTGTCAGGTCGGTTTATGTTTTGTTTACTTTTTACCTGATTTGGAAATTAATCTTTCTGCAAGCGATGTTACTTACAGGGACCGTAAAGTAACAGATTTTGATCTTCACGATAATTTCCATACTTTTAAATGGTACAATATAAATTTAAATCCATTTTACCACACGGTTGTTTACTTTTGGCCTTTATACATTGGAAAAACAGAAAATTGATATTTCATTAAAAAAAAAAATCTCAGAGTTCAGAATCTCAGAATCTCATCTGATCAAGTACCATATCCATTTGTTACTAGACAGATTCTTTTTCTCTCATAATCATTTTAGTGCATTTTATTCGATAACTCAATGCAAAGATGCCAGCTATTCTTGGGATATTTTTCTTATAAGATTGTTATAAAAGTATGGAACGCAATTTCTTTCCATACTTGGAGTAAACCAGGGTAAAATTATGTGCGTTTCTAAACATTGATATGATACTCGTCTTTTACAAGAGGAAGGCTTTTTGTTTGAAAAGAAAAGAAAAAAGATACATCCTAAATTATTACTTTGTAATTTTTATTAGTTTTTCTCATGGACTGAGATCGATAATTTTCTGTAAAATAGTTAATCTACAGACATTTTAAAAAAGAATATTTTTAGAACCTTTCCTATTGGTATGAATCATGATAAAAATATTCAAAGTACCATCGGCATACAAAAATCTCCAAGGCTCTCTCCTGCAAAGTTAATGGTCTCGAGATTCAACAATCCTACGGAGGAGATATTTCACATTCATCATTGGAAATCACATTTTCTTCCTATGTAGAAATGTTTTTCTACCACTTGAAAGACAAATCCCTTTATTTGAGTGACATTCAATTGTCGTCTGTGTATGCGAAAATTTTGTCGTCTGGTTACACAATCCCGAGTTTTAACGACCCAAAAAGAAAATAACTTTTGAAAACATTGTGGTAAAAGGAGAAAATGCTGGTAACCAGCATTTTCTCCTTTTCCAACTATGTTTTCTACACTTTCAAAACAAAATTTCATAACTCGTGCAACATTTAATTTGTCATCTGCGAATGCTTTCAATTTTAACAAGTCTACAATTTTGTCATCTAGTAAAAAGTTAAGAGCAGTGCTACTGCTGCAGACTCTGGCATATGATTTCCTTCATTTAAAGATACATTTACGAGATACATCTCGTATACTCGTTTTCAGCCAGTTTTTAACCCATTTCATCTTTATTTTATCAAACTATAATTACTCTTGTATCTTCATGCTAAATGTTTCCCCTGACGGTTGCAATGCTTCATGGACTACGACCGATAAAAAATGAATTTCTTTTTCTGGAGGCCATCAAAGAAATCACTGCTGTAACGTTTCCGGTTTTAAATCGAAGACTTCTGATATACATGTATGTATTTATTTCTTACACCATATATATCGGTGATTTTTCTATGTTTACACAGCTAACTAAATTCTGAACGATTCTACAGTCTATAAAATTTTCACAGTGTTTTCCTTTCTGGCTGTAAGGATGTATCTTCAAAAAAAAAAAAAGAATTCCGTCCTGAGACATCTCTCACAGTTAAGTGAAATTATGCAGATCTATCACATAGTGTTGAATTATTTATTGATGCCACTTTTGATTCAATCCTTGTTTAACCTTTATCCCGCTAAATAAACTTCATTGAAACTTTCAACCCGATAGTAAAGGTCCAAATGTTGCTACTTCAAACTTATTTTTTGGAGAAAAATATCTCCTTATCGGACAGTGTAGATCAAAGATCAGACTGCACGTTTTGTGCAGTCCGATCTTGATCTACACTGTCCGCAAAAGGTCAGTAAGTCGCCTTAGGGTTAAAAGCTAACGAATTGATTTTGCATCATAAAGTACTTGCTGTGAACAAACAACTGGAAAACATCGAGTGAAATCAAGATTTGTCGATGTTTGGTTTAACCCATAAAGCGCTGGAACCGACTTAAATTGTTTTTGCGGGCAGTGTAGATCAAGATCAGACTGCACAGAACGTGCAGTCTGATCTTGGATCTATACCGTCCGCTACCTTGTTACATATTCTGGCCAAAACAATCTTGAAATGACAATATTACAGATATTTTTTCTGAATCCAAAAGGTCCTTTCCATTAATTCAGCACTTTAAGAGTTAAACACGAAGAGATGCTTCCATGACTATCATCAACAAAGATACATTAAAAACAAAACAAAAAACAGTTTGTATGTTTTCATTTTTTCATGTTATAATATATGAATAATGCCCTGTGAAAAGGGGGTTTAATCACGGTATCTGCAAAAAGTTTCGACTCAGGTCAGCCTGCCCAGTCCGCGCAAGCTGACCTAAATCGATACTTCCTGGTATTGATCAATTTTCTGCATGCAAAAGGACCATTCTACCTTATGATTCAGTCAGTTGTCAGACAAGATGGGTTTTCTGGATCCCTAATTACGTTATGACATGCTTTGTAAAATGCATCACATAGTTGCATTTTTAAACCTCTTTTTGTCAGACTTTCGACTATACAGTAGAATTGTGCCATGCTCTGACAAAAGGGGGCTTAATGCATCTCCGTGTTGCATTATTCCAAGTATGCCATCACATAGTTATGGATCCATAATAGCCACTTTTTTAAACAACCAACTTAATCATGAAGTAGACTTGTCCTTGGACATACAGAAAAATGACATAGCGAAAAGATTCGGCCTAGGTCAGCCTGCGCGGACTGCGCAGGCTGACCTGGGTCGATACTTTTCGCAGATGCACTAAGCCTCCTTTTCACAGAGCATGGCTCAATTCTTTTTAAGCTGATTTGAACTAGACTTTCCAGATAAAAGAAAGTGAAAAAAAAAATCCGTCCATAGGATTACATCAACCGAGATATGTTGTATTTTGTTTGTTTAAATCTTATTTCATATTTACATAGTTAAGCACTAGTTAATGAATCCTGACAAACACATTTCGACTCATGTCAGCCTGCGAGGACTGCGCAGGCTGACAAGGGTCGATACTTTTTGGAACTGTATTAACCACCGTAGCATGGTCCAAATATAAAAAGCACAAAATTTTTCGTATCAGTAAACATAAATACACATATACTAAAATGATCATTTTTAATCATCTGTTCATTTAATTTTATCATATTATTTCGGTTTGCGTCGATTTTAAAATAATTTCCAAATAATACATTGGGTTCTTTACTATGATGGCATATTTCTGCCACAAGATATGGGATAACTGCATGTATTACGATAGTTGAAGAGAGCTATTGCAATAAAACAAACTTTTCTGGAAACGTTATCTAGATAATAAAAAAGTTTCAAGATAAAAATATCGCGATAATTCTCACTGTTATCACGATTTTTTTTTTTAACTTTCGTGCCAACAACTGACATTCTAGGTATCTGTGATTAGATAGGGTTTCCGAACATCTTCGTCTCCAACCTTATGAATGTAAAAAATTCTAGAAAACAAAGTTTATCGTGATATTTTTTCTGAAAACTTTTCATTTTCAAGATATAATTTCCATTAAACTTTGATTTATCATGAAATTTTAAAAAAATTATGACGGTAGTTATCTCGTATCTCTTGGCAAAAATATGTCACCATACTTTACCTCGAAAATTTTACAACAACAAATTATAATCAGTAATACAAGGATTTAATCCAGGTCAGAATAATGTTTGTCAAGAAATTTTTTATCCGAATCAATACTACTCAGTGGTAAAATTTTCCAGATAAGAAAGTTTATCGTGATTTTTTTCTTTTTTTTTTTAAAGAAAACTTTTCACTATCCAGATAAAATTTCTAGGAAATTTCGATTTATCGCTATAGTTTTCTAAAATTGTTCCGATAGTTATCTCTCGTATCTAGTGGCAGAAATATGCCTCCATAAATACTTATATTAATATTCTTTGCTATATAATCGGCAAACAGCAAACAGCAACAAAAACTTGAGCAAAATAAGGGTGTTTGTTAGCTTGCAAACGTTACTCAACTCACAATGACATTCATACGGTGGAGGTTTTCTGTAGGGTTGAAGGATAACAAAAGACCCCAGCGTTATAGGGCAGTGATGACCTATCTTCAACCTGGCCCAAACAAGACATTGACGTGGACAGCAGGAGATCCAGATCCGTATTCACGAACTTTTCTTGAGAATATTCCTTGTCTAATTCTCAAGAATTTTCTAGATTTGAAAGTAAAACAAATTCTGATTGGCTATACCAAATGGTTTAGCCAATCAGAAGTTGCGTTACTTCCAAATAAGAATGAGATTATTCTTAAGGGTGGTTGATTAATACGGAGCCTGGATTTGACTTTGCAGGAACATATCTGGGGCATTCTTGATCGGCGGTAACTTGGTGGCCTGTTATCGATCTTCCAATCAACAAAAAGGTAGCACCAAATGCTACAAGTCAGATATCTGACCGGTTCTAGACATCATGAGACAACATGAGACTTTGAAATTTAAATTGTGATGTCATTTATACACAATACTTGTCCTTATCACAAAAGATTGTCTTCTATTACCGTGTTCGATGAATTAATTGATTGGCTTGACAAAATGGTGGAGCCAATCAGAAGTTGTGTTACTTTCAAAATCTATAATTAATATATACTAGTATACTTTCAAAATCTATAATTAATATATACTAGTATACTTTCAAAATCTATAATCAGAATGTTTTCAATGGTTGGTGAATACGGTCCCTATACACTCAAATTGACCTATTTATATAACAGACCACCAACAAAACAGTGCTAATAAAATCTACGGCCCAAATTTGAACTGACGTCCATTTTAGATGTAAATGATTGAGCTTAAATAGGTATCATTTTAGTATTTTGAATTCTCCATTTAAGATGCCTTGAGAAAATAGGGAACTCAAACCACTTATTGAAAAATGCGAACGTGCTTTACTTTTTCCATATGTAGAATATAAAAAAATGTAACAATATTTATAATAATGAAAAATCAAAAAGGAATCTAGCACTTCGCTGGAAATGAACCTGTCACATGCGCTTTTAATTTACAGCACTTCACGTCTTTCATGGACAATGTCATAATTAAAAAAAACAAACTCTGTTTTGCCCTGGTCAACCGTCTGAGTTTGTTTCAAATCCGATACCCTGTAATATTTTGGTCATTGCTACTAATTTAAAATAACCAATATCATTGATTAACCACTTTGTAGGTTAAAAAAAAAAAAAATCGGAAACGATTCAAACAAACTAACAGTTCATTTTTATCTTTCACATTGTGTCTTTAGGTGTAACCCTTTTAAATGATACCATTCCAGAAGGAAGAACGTTTTAGTTATTTTTAGGTAAACAGAAAATTTTCTGCAGAGAATAGGAGACAAAAGACAGTTACTTCCCTTGATAGCTCTCCTCTATTTCATAGGTCCTGAATATGGTATTACTTGGTTTTTATCGTTGATATCCTTTGCACTAATTAAGAATGTTAAAGTTTAAATATCTCCTTCAAAATTTATCAAGCCACAAATTTTATCTACTTGATGCATTTCGATGGTAATAGTATGTATTTGAGTTGCAAATATCATGAAGATCTCATATATATACCACAAGTCAAATCATAATAATCGCAACATCTCTTAGTGAAGCAAGGATAAAAACAAAGGAAATCAAATAAAAGGACCCAGTCGCAATTGGTAACCTTGGTTTTTATCTTACAAGGGAGATGATTTTTTTTATTTCACCTTTTTTCTCCCATTACAGAGGAGGCAATTGTTTTATTAACTTGCAATGACAGGGAATATTTTCAATATATGTCAGACAAATGCAAGACATTTTTTTTTTCTAAATTGATTTTAAAAAAGGATAAAATCCATCCTGTGGGACTTATGGTGGGAGATAATTCTATTTCTCCATGTGTTCACCATTCTTAAGAATATTCTTTGTCTAATTTTCGAGAATTTTCTAGATTCGAAAGAAACACAACTTCTGATTGGCTAAATCAAATGGTTTATCCGAAGTAGTATTACCTTTTCAATGTAGAAAAAATCTTCAGGACAAAACTAGGGTAATTGGTTTAACCAATCAGCATTTGTGTTACTTTCAAATTTAGAAAATCTTGGATGATAATACTAAGAACATTCTTAAGGATGGTTGGTGAATACAGACCAAGCGAAATACTAATGATGTGTCTTCGATAGTTTTTATAATGCATTTTCATGGATTTACTCTCACTGTATATAATATACTAAACCTTAAAGGCCCAGTAGTGCCCAAAATTAAATAATGCAGGTGTTAAAATGCAAATCTAAATTTAATGCATACCATTTTAAAGTATGGAAATTACCGTGAAGATGACAATCTCTTCTTTTACTGTCGGTCCAAGTGTTAGTTGCTGGCAGAAAAATTAATTTCAATAAGTAGGTCAAAAGCTGCCAGATTGCTCTATCTTTTGTTTACTTTCTACCTGATTTTGAAATTAATTTTTCTGCGAGCGAGTATTACTTGGACCGACCGTACAGTACAAGACTGTCATCTTCACAATAATTTCCATACTTTTTATAAGTATGTAGTAAATTCAAACGCACTTTACACACCCCATTGTTTACTATTTACAGCTACTGGGCATTTAAAGTGGTAAGCAGTCTGTTGGTGTTTTCCAATACAAATCAATAAAAAAAAAATGTGTGTAACTACACTTAACTTCTAAACGGCCACTTTTAAGCCGGAATTCCCCGTAGACCTCTTCTGGCACCCGCTGTCCAGAAAAGAGACAGTCCACAGTTTGGTTTGATTTTTAGTAAAATAATGACCAGTTTAAAAGCATACCTTAGCATAAGTATGAAAGAATTATTTTACTTGTTCTTTTGAAAGGAACTTATTTCACTGGACATAGAAAATTTAAAAATCAATCTTTGACAACTTCATGTTCCTTTTCTCGCTTTAATTTTTTGTGCAGAAAATAATTTTCATGTTCTTTTCTTATTGCTGACAAATTTTAAGTAATTTATGTTTCTCTTTTAAACCTGCTTTGGCTGATAGACAACACGCATGCGCAAACTATGTGTTTTCCCTTTTTTGAAAAAAAGATGCCTTCTGTTGGCTAGACCCAGAATCGTTTCATTAAAATACCATGGATAACGCCCCGATATATTTTACAATTTGTTTTTATTAACCTTTGTATTAGTTGGTAAAATTCACAGGAGAAACGTGGCCGGTTAGAAGTTTTGCTGAGTGTGCATACTTAATTCAAATATTGTTAACCAATATTTACTTAGGTTTATACAGAAACAGGGTTTATCAAAAACCAGGAAATTTATACTTCGACAAAAATCTCAATATCCACCTTTTGACTAGTTCTTTTAACAATATCGGGTTGAGTAAGTTAATTTATAGAGATTTTCTGTATTCAAAGAAAAAAAGAAAGAGGGGAAGGCATGTAATTTTGATGAACAGAATTTAGGAGAACTGAAACGAACTGCTGAATACGTGCTGTTTTTTAAGTTAAGTAGGACCCACGTTCTGTAAAAAGATGGGCTTAATGCATAAGCGAAAAGTATCGACTCATGTCAGCCTACACAGTTCGCGCAGGCTGACCTGGGTCGTAACTTTTTTGCTATTGGTCAGTTTCATGCATAAGGACCATTATCCATAAGCATTTAGTTGAAAAGTACCCTCTATCTGAAAGCAATTCGCTGCATTCCCACATATTCACAGACACCTAAAATTATCTCCCTTTAAAAGAAAAAAGTAATAATTCTTCTTCTTTGTATTCATTTTATTTTATGTATTATTATGTATTATTATTATTATTATTATAAGCATTAATATTGTAATATTATGCATGCGAATTATGTTACACAAATGAATGATTTTATAATAGTGTTTTGTAAAAGCTTTATAGTACATTCGGAAATTTCTCTGATAAAAATAATATTCTATTTTAGTTTAAACATATTTATTTTACATCGACTGAGAAACAAGTTGTTATGACTCAAACTAATTTTTCTTGATTTTGCTGCCTGGGAACTCCACCAGTACTCGCGTCGAATGTGTTGGCCAAAGAACAGTTGACACCCGCTCCCGGGTATCGAGCTTGGGACGTCACGGTTACGAGGTCGACGCTCTACCTCACAACTACGAACTCCACAAAATTGAAATAAATTTCTTACGAAGTAGAAGGGAGATTTAAGGTCTATAAAAAATTCTAAAAACGTTTATCTTTTTTATGATAAACTTTGCAATACGTTTGTCTTGTTCTCTATTTCCCAACCTTCTAAAATTTTGACAGGTTTAACTCTTTACCACACGAGAAAATTTTAGACTGGTCCAAATTGAAAGCATTTGCAGACGACAAAATAAAGGTGACTGAAAAATTAAAATTTGGTTTGGGAAGAGTAGAAAACACTGTGGGAAAAGGAGAAAATGCTGGTTACCAGCATTTTCTCCTTTTCCCACAATGTTTTCCAAAGGCTTCTTTCTCAGGGGCGTCAAAAGTAGGGATTGTGTGGTAATGGGTTAAAAGCAAAGAATCAGTAAATACGTCAATGACCATTGCCTTAGAAATCTATGTATAGTGCTTGTCCTAATTTCGTATGTGTAAGTGACGACTAAACCTAATATTCTAGACAGTTCAGTCAAAACTTGCTCTCCCTTTTCTAACCCTGGAGTGACAGGAGTTTATGGATTTTTAGACGGACAGTCTGATTTTTTTGTTTTGTTTTTGCTTTTGTTCTTTGATGTCTTACGCTGAATCTACATTATTTCAGAAATTTGATGGAGACATGTCACCATCAGTACTACTACTACTATTATTATTTTTCGGCGTAGCTGAATATGCTGGCTTTTGACCTACTTTTTTGGTACTGATAACAAATGAATAAATAGAAATTTGTGATTGGTCAAAAATGTAGACATGTTTATTTTAAGGGCCCTGCCTATTTGCTGAATAATTTACGCCGTTTATCTCTTTTAAAGATATTTTTTGTTTTTATTATTATTATCATTATTATTATTATTGTTGTTGTCACAGGTATGAAGTATACTCGGGTGTTACAGAACAGAACAAAACATATATTTATTTATGACTTGTACACAAGATACATCGTCAATTATACAAACTCGATGTACTAAATATACAGTTTCACATAGGTCAAAGCGAGCAAAGGGCTTTTATTTCAATGAAAAAAAGAATGAAAGAATCTAAATCATCTGAAATAACCCATTAGACATTCGTTTGAAATAACGTTTTAGAGAGTAAGTCAAAAAGGGAAATTTAACAATACAAAGCTAATTAGGTGAGTCAATAATTCATAATTTAATTCTTAATTCCAATTGTAATTTGTTTCGCAAAAAGAACGCTTCCTTAAGGAAGTGAGCAATGCAACACAATGTTTTCTTCTCTTTAGATTGAAACGGCTGGCATAATTTATACATAGAAGGTTTTCTAATAAAGGATGCCGGTAGATATTTTTTTCTAATTTCAAAAAAACTTGGACATACACGTATAAAATGATGCATATCTTCTAATTCATTTGAATTACAAAGCGTACAAAACTTCTCGTGTCTTGGGATTCTATTTTGTCCATATCTACCAGTTTGTATACGTAAAGAATGAGTAGACAGTCTAATTCTGGTGATGTAAAATCTGATGTCATGAGGAACTACATCCAAATAATATTCGTACGTAAAAGAATGTTTAAAGTGTCTATATTCTTCTAAAACTACACTCTGGTCTAATGAACCATACCATTCTTGCACAAAAGTTACAGTTATTACATATTCTTTAATCCTTATAACTGAAATGTAACTTTCAAGTCGATAATAAAACCCTAAATGTTGATATTTCAAAGATATATTTTAGGGAAAAATATCTTTGTATCGGACAGTGTAGATCCAAGATCAGACTGCACGTTCTGTGCAGTCTGATCTTGGATCTACACTGTCCGCAAAAGGTCAGTGGGTCGCGCTTAGCAACCTAAGAGTTAACATCTCTTTAAGCCAACCGTGTGGTCTTTAAAACTCGGAACTGTGTGGTAACAGGTTAATGCGTACCCACAACATTTGTTTTAGAGCAGAAATAGAGATTTTAGAATATGATTACCGCCACGTGTTTGGACCTCCATGTAATCATTCTTTTCTGGACTAGTTTGGCCTATACTTTACAACTAGTCGTGTATCAATAAGTCTATCTCAAAATATTATCACAGGTTCAAAAGAAATTATTTGGGGGTCCAAAATGTAAAGTACTGTATCTGTTGTTCCGAACTAAAACCTTTGTTGTGGGCACTTCAATTCCTTCGATAAGAAATGGTGATTTCTTTTCTTTATTTTTTTTTTTTGGGGGGGGGGGGGGGGGTGGGATTTAAGGTCTACGGCCCCAAACTAATCGGTAAACATCGACGTTTACGTAAAGGCTATTCGGCCAATCTCGTCAGCTTCCGTCGTTTAATATGAGAGTTAGGGGCCGTTGACTCACTAACTCATCGGTAAATATCGTGTAACAGCGACGTTTTCGTAAAGGCTATTCGGCCAATCTCGGCAGCTTCTGTCTTGTAATATGAGAGTTAAGGGCCGTAGACCTTAATGAAAGCCATCAGCGAGAAAGTCTGATTAAGTCTTTACCACAAAATCCCGAGTATTAAAGAAACTGAAAGAAACGACTTATGAAAACATTGTGGGAAAAGGAGAAAATGCTGGTAACCAGCATTTTCTCCTCCCCCCCACCCCCCCAACAATGTTTTCTACCCTGTCAGAGACAGATATTGTCATTTGAGATAAATTTTATATGTTGTCTGCAAATGCTTTCAGTTCGGTCGAATCCAACATTTTGTCGTTTGATAAAGAGTTAACTCGTAATTTCTCAGATCAAAGAAGGTACGTCTTAACGATAATCTGAACTCTGTTTCGTTTCAACCCTTAGGCGGCTAAGGGCCATTCACTGACCTTTTGCGGACAGTGTAGATCAAGATCAGACTGCACAGAACGTGCAGTCTGATCTTGGATCTACACTGTCCGATAAGGAGATAGTTTTCTCCAAAATAATAAATTTGAAAAAAGCATCATTTGGGTTTTTGTTATCGGCTTGAAAGTTTCATTTAACTATTTTTAGCAAGGTAGGGATTAAAGAAGCATCTAAACGTATTTTTACCAGAATTGTTTTCACGGTGTAACAGTCGGTATTTCGTAAAGAAAAATAACCAGGACGTGAATTTATCATTTTTTGGGGGAAAAATGCTTTAAAAAATGCTAAAAAAAAAAAAGGCTGGGAAAAAAAAAGCATCCAGTGGGCCTACAACCCACGACTTACTCATCTAGAGTCGGCCACTCTGCCAACTGAACAATGAGGCCAACCGGTATTTTATGATAAATATGCTGTATCGTTACTAAAGGAATAGGAAATTTTACAGTAATAAAAAAATAATCATTGGTGTTTTTATATATGTTTTAATTTTAAAGCCATCTTTGCACGCCACTGAAAGTTAGACTGAAAGCAATCTTTGTTAAGATTTTCCAGAAATGTTAGTGAAACGAATTCTAAATCTGAAACTAACGTATCTTTTGAAAGGCTAAACCATCCGTATGATGCTCACGAAATGAAATAAATTTCTATTTCTCACCGAAAAAAAAAAAAGTATTCCTTTTATGTCATGTTTCTAATCCCTTTTTTGTTGGAACTTAATCAAAATCCAGCACGCTTGTTTCCGGTAATTCCCTCGTGCCGTACCCCCACGTTAGACCGCATCACAATGAGAAAGTATTTACCAGTTCACATAGAACAGATTTCATTGGTATAGGCCAGAATTATGACAGAATTGTATTTTAATCGATTTAAGAGAAAATCACGTTCAGTAAATTATTAAAAGCAGAAAAGAAAAAAAAATCCATTTTCAAATAAACATTTTTTAATCCTTAATCTTCCGATTGCCAAATATATCCTTCCGCGTTATTGTCATAAGAGTCTGCCATTTATTTACATTTGAAGTGACACAACAAATCAACAAAACTTCATAAACCTGAGTTTAACAGGATTAAGTAAAATTTTAAACTGCCCCATTTTTTTTAAGAATACTCGATTTAATCACTGTCTGAAATAGATCTGATGCGTTTGAAACGGCTAAGTTATAAACAGAGTGCAAGGATCTAAGTAGTTTCGTACTGGTAGCTATCAAATCGGTAAATTCACTTGTCGTAATTATGAACTATCTAACCATAATCCACCATTATTGCCCGACAAACTACTGAAAAGCATGAAATAAGTTACAAATAAGCCGTTACAATTCCATGACAATCGATCAAATGCCTTCACGTGGTTTAGAAAACAAAAAATCATTACAAATTTTGGAATACTGTCGCTTTCAATTCATTTTTAAAATTGTTTTAAATAGAAACTCGACACTGAGGAATTAAAAGACAGAATTTCATGGGTTGCCATTGCCTCGTGCTTTAATCCTCACCCATAAGACGAATTTTAAACTCACCAGAACTGAAGCCATCTGCAAATGTCAAAATTAAAAATGCTTCAAATTAAGAGAAGTTCTCAGACAGTATGGAAACCATTGTGGGAAAAGGAGAAAATGCTGGTTTCTATCATTCTTACCTTTTTCCATAATGTTTTCAAATGCCTTTTTCCTTCGGGTTGCTAAAACACGGGATTGTTTGATAAACGGTTAAAACCGGGATCTAGACAAATATTGATCAGGTGACTACACAAACAGGCACTACACGCTTTGTGTTTTCACTATGAAAATCTGCTATAAATTACTAGAAGTAACGTTAAACTGATGTCATTGACAAACATTGAGCAAAAGGTAAAAAGAACAAAAAACAATCATATTTCTACAGCACGCAATCATTTTACTTTGCTCTCTTTGCCGATCCTCTAGTACAGTTTAGACCCAGTTTAAGCTTGCCGTTTGACTTTCAAGCAATAACCTCTCTTTCCATTCGATACAACTTACACATGTGGCATCGTAAACATGTCCTCGAAGCATGCAGACACACTTACTGTTAAAAAGAAATCACGAAAAACTGAAAGTTCATATAGAAATGTGATTTTTGAACAGCCCATAGTGCTTTATTATCGGAGTCGAAAATTTTTCTTTAATGTCTAAAATTTGACAGAAAATTGTTATTATCAAACGTTAAAGATATCTTTTAAGGCCCAATAGCGGGCAAACGTAAACAACGTTGGTGTTAAAATGCATTTTAATTCAAATCATACCCTTTAAAAGTATGGAAATTATTGTGAAAATGACAATCTGTTATTGTACAGTCGGCACAAGTGTTAGTTGCTTGCAGAAAGATAATTTATAAAACCATGCAAAAAAAAGTTCGTAAAAGAAAGAGCCACTTGGCAACATTTTACCTAGTTTTAGAAGTTTTTTTTCTGCCAGCAAGTAACACTTGGACCAACCAGACAATAACAAATTGTTATCTTCACAATAATTCCCATACTTTTAAATAGTATGAACTAAATTAAATGCATTTTAACACCCACATTGTTTAGTTTGGCCTCTACTGGGCCTTTAACTATTAGGCTGCTAAATGCGACTCACTGACCTTTTGCGGACAATGTAGATCAAAGATCAGACTGCACAGAAGGTGCAGTCTGATCTTTGATCTACATTGTCCGATAAGGACTATTTTTTCCCCTCAAAAAAATACCTTTGAAATAGCAAACTTTGAGTTTTTACTATCGGCTTAAAGGTTTAAATTCAGTTATTATACTGAATAAGGATTGAATAAAGCAAAATGTTGGAAAATAATTTTATATATAAAATAAGATCGCAGTCACAGATACAAGTGTGCATTTATTGGCACAGGGAGACTTTTTTTTTCCTTCCGTTTTTTACCTGATGTTTGTCTTTACAATCTAAAATCTCACACACCAAAAATGTCCTGATCAAGTAACAATAATTGATAAAATATCATTTTACTAATGATTGAAGTGACAATAAAGCCCAAAAGTAAACAAAGCGGGTGTTTAAATGCATTTGAATTTATATCATACCATCTAAAAGTATGAAAGTCATTGTGAAGATGACAATCTGTCATTGTACGGTCGGTCCAAGTGTTAGTTGCTGACAGAGAAATTAGTTTCAAATCTAGGTTAAAACCTGCCAGGTAGCTGTGTCTTTTGTTTACTTTTTGCATGATTTGAAAATTCTTTTTTCTGCCAGCGACTAACATATGGCCCAACCAAACGATAACCGACCGTCATCTCCACAATATTTTTCACACTTTTACATGGTATGATTTAAATTTAAATGTAATATGACACCTGCTTTGATATTTTGGCCTTTACTGGGCCTTTAACTTTTTTATACGTATATTTTTTTTTCAAGATTTTATTCAATACTTATGCATACACATGCATTTCGAATCATACACATATTTCAAATCTAATAGGTCATTTAAAAAAAATGAATATATATAATCAAATGTCATAATAAGACACAGGAAAGAAAATAGGATAGAAAGCTGTAAAAGTGGATAATGAGCACGGATAATTTAGGTATTTAGTCACTGTATAGTATCGTGTACGTTTTCATTGCAGATGGCAATTGTTAGACTTTCTTCCGTATTGATCATATAGTCAATAACAAAGGCAACTCTATCGACCAACCATATTACTATATAGTGTGGAATTTATGGTTAAACACTTAACCCCTAACTTAAACCCTTACCAAACAATCCAGTGTTCTAATGACCCCGAACAAGCAGAATTTTTAAATCATTGTATGAAAGGGAGAAAAACCGGTGACAAGCATTCTCTCCCCTTCCCACAATGCTCGCCGCTCCTTCAGAGACCAGACTCATAAGTGGAACCGAATTAATTTTGTCGTCTTAAACTGATTGCTTTTGGACAAAAATAGAATTTTGTCGGATGGCAATATATGTATCAGCATTTTTCACAGATTGTGATGGAAAATTACAACGACCAGATGAACGAATTGTAAACTTCAGTTACGAATGCCAAAATGATAGGTTTTTGATGGGTATGGGGAAAAAAGATCTGTTGATGGGTGAACCCTAATTGTTTATTGAATTTCGATTACAGAAATTGTCAATTTATAAGTGAGCCATACTCTGGCAAAAGGGGACTTAATGTATCTCCAAAATGAATTATACCAAGCAAGTCATCACATAATTATGGATCCATAAAATACATTTAGTCTAACAACTAACGGAATCATATGGTAGGCTGGTCTTTTGACATTCATAAGATTGATCAAAAGCAAAAAGTTTCGGCCAGGGTCAGTCTGCGCGGACTGCGCAGGCTGACCTGGGTCGAAAATATTTTGCAGATATATAAAGAGTATCGCTCATCTGTTTTGAAGACACACGATGACACCCAAGCTGTATATAGTAATGACTCTATACTTAAGGATTTTTAAGAAATTGAATGACCTTGTTCTGCACATGGATGTACTCAAAGAAATGTTAAGGATAATGAAAGACCATAAAGCATTATTCTATATAAACTTATTGTGATGGATGGAGTGGTCTTGGAAATATTGCATAATTAATGAATGAAACAGAAAAAAAGAACTATTTCATAGTCATCTTTTTTTATCATATAACTTCGCCTTGTTTTCAATGTGATACAGCCATTACGAATTTCCTTCTTTTATAAATACACACGTTTGCTCTTAGAAAGTAGTGCCTTATCGGTCAACACTCTGTTATTGTACGCCTCATTTATAAAGCATTGCTGACCCAGATTCCTGTGTGAAATTGACTGTCAAAACTGATGATCGTGACAAAGCTGAAAATTTTGGATGTAAAACAAAACCATTATATGCAAGTTTCTGGGAACTATTTTCATTTGTCTGTAATGTACACGATCTTTCAAAGAAACGGCTTTATGCAAATATCAATACACATGTGCTTATGCTAACACGTCATGAGCTATAATTCTTGAGATACAGTAATGTGATAAAAAGAATCATTTATTTGCTTTTGGGGTAAAAAAAAATATTAAACTAGTCAACAGAAATGTCATTAAGCTCACCTAAGTCTTGCTTGTTTCCCTTTTTTTTTCCACAGACTCGTTTAATAGACTCCCAAAACGTCAGGTGACGTCGGATCCTATATTTACTTCCCCCGCTGTACAATTTCTCGTGTGAAACAAAGTTAATGCCCGATGTGTTGATGTACATAATATCGTGGATGGAGAGGATTTGCTGTTGGCCAGGATTTTCATTTCTATAATGTTTTTTATCCCATCAAAACAATTCACTCTTGAGCCATATTAAATTGTCGACTGCAAATGTTTTGAATTTTGACAAGTCCACATCTTTCTCGTGTGGTCAAGAATTAATGGCCGATATGTTAATGTCTGCGTAGCACTGTGGAGGAGGAAAAATTACTGATAGCTATTTTTCCCATTTTCCACAATGATTTTTATCCTACCAAATTCAATAGTTTGGGCCATAATTGAATTGTCGTAAGCAAATTTATGCTTTCAATTGGACAAGTCTACATTTTTCTCGTGTGGTAGATAGCTTATGTCATATGTGTTAATACTTGTTTACTGATTTACTTTTTTACCAATGTCACTTATCTAACTCTCTTCCTAATGTTAGCCTACAAGTATTATATTACGAATTCATTTGTTAATTACTTCATCGTCATTTTGTTCAATACATATTTTGCAATCATTAGTTTGTATGATTAGGAGCTGTACAAGCTTACGTCAAATAAAATTTGTCTAAACAGAAAAGTAAATATTTGTAGCCGACTAAGAATTTTGCTACCTTGAGAACGGCAGAAACAGTAGAGTAGAATTATATCGGTTAAACCCTTAACCACACAATCCAGAGTTTTAACGACCATGAGATAGAAGCCTTTTGAAAACATTGTGGGAAAAGGAGAAAATGCTGGTAACCAGCATTTTCTCCTTTTCCCACAATGTTTTCTTCTCTTTCAGCAAAATTTCCCATCATTTGAACAGTATTTGATTAGTACTTGGCCTAATATCAGTAGATTATCCGCATCGTATCGTCAAAAAACAAGAGAATACAAATCAATACAGCAAAATTCATAAAGGAAGCTTTACAAAGGAGAAAATTTTTAATCGCTGCGTCTAATTCTGAATAAGCTTTTCGTATAATGGTTGTTATTGTTAAATGTTTATGTATGTATACTTTGTATGTCTGTCATTGCCATATATCCATGTTGGTTTTTTTTTAGTAAATGGCCAATGGCGTATTTGTTTGCCGAATGCCAAATAAAGTTGAGTTGAGTTGTAATCTGCATATGCTTCGCTTTGGACTAGTCTAAAATTTTGTTGCTTGCTAAAAGTCTAAGACATAATAGCCATGAATGTTCTGTCTTCTGTTTGTGCTGCAAAACTGGAACTATTTTACCCATGGAACAGTTTTTGTTGAATTTATTGACTGTCTTTTTCTGTACAGAAACATCTGTTTTACTCCTCTAAACTTAAACCTTCCATATGAGTAAAATGAAACTTTCAAGCCGATTGTAAAGACCCAAATTTTGCCATTTCAAAATTGTTTTTGGGGGAAAGTATCTCCTTATCGGACAGTGCAGATCCAAGATCAGACTCCACGTTCCGTGCAATCTGATTTTGATCTACACTAGCCGCAAAACTTCCTTGATTCGCGCTTACAAGCCTGGCAGTTAAGAAGACGTCTAAATTTTAATCTTGCGAAAAAGATCACTTATTTATTTCACTGTAAATTAAGCGATAGGGCGACGGTTAAAACAGTTTTATATACTATACTTCACGACCTGAGGGCCCATGGTAACAGAACAATTTTTCTTTTCTTTTGTTCGAATTTCGTTTCCAAAGATGGAAAAAAATGAAGAAAAAAAAAGCTTATTTGTTTCACATATTTTTACTTGTAAATTAAGCGATATGGCGAGTTAAAACAGTGTTACACTAAACCTCGCGACCTGTAGGCTCATCGTAATAGAAAGAGGTTTTTCTTTATTTCGAATTTTGTTTTCAAACATGGAATATCTAAGTCCGTGTTTGATATTCTACGCGTACTCTAATTACTACAACTTATGTAGCGAGTGCGCCTAATCATGGTAACGAGTTTTCGACTGTTTCCAAACATAGAAAAAGATCGCTTATTTATTTCACTTGAAATTAAGTGATTTTGGGTGAGTTAAACTTGACAGTTTTATACTATACTTCACGATCGGTAGGCCCATGGCAACAGATAGAGTTTTTTTTTCTTTCAAATTTTGTTTCCAAACATGGGGGAAAAAAAATCACTTATTTGTTTCACTGTAAATTAAGCGATGGGGTGAGTTAAACCAGTTTTATACTATACTCAGCACCTGTATGCACATGGTAACAGAAAGAAGTTTTTTTTTTTACCAATTTTGTTTCCAAACATGGAAAAAGGTCGATTGTTGATATAGTGAGTTAAAAAAAAGTTTTATACTGTACGATCTGTAGGCCCATGATAACAGAACTTTACGACCTGTGGGCCCATGGTAACAGATCGATTTTTTTTTCGAATTTTCATTTCCAAACATGGAAAAGGATTGCTTATTTATTTCACTGTAAATTAACCTATATAGTAAGTTTAAAAACTTTTATATGCTATACTTCACGAAATGTAGGCCCATGGTATCAGAACGAGTTATTTTTGTGAATTTTGTTTTCAGACATGGAATAGCTTAATCCCTGTTTGATATTCGACGCGTAATCTAATTACTGCTTTAACTTAAAGAGCGAGTGCGCCTTTCAACACGCGTGCATTCAGATAGGTTTCCGATATCAACAGACCTATTGCTGCATTACAAATGAAATAAGCACGATCATCTGACGGATTGTTATCTACAACTCTCCATGTCTTTAAAGATACATCTGTATTTGTTTGCAGCCAGTTTGTATGTTTATTTTGTTAAACTTTAATCATTCTTGTGTCTTCATGCCCAATGTTGCTCCTAACGGTTCTAAGGCTGCATAGATTACGACCGTGAGAAAATACATTTCTTTTTCGTGGGGGCCATCAAAGAAATCACTGTTGTGACGTTTTTGGTTTTAAATCTAAGATTTCCGTTACATGTATTTATTCCTTACACAATATGTATCGTTGATTATCTATGTTTACACAACTGGCTAAATTTGTAACCACTCCACTGTCCATCAAATTTTCACAGCGTTTCTTTTCTCTGGCTGTAAGGATGTATCTTTAAGATCTAGGACTTTTCTTGCAGATAATGCCATCTATTACCAAAGTATTCTCAGCTTTATGATTCAACGTATCATTCTAATAAGACACGAAAATTCCAAGCAATGTTATTTTATTTACATTTGAATCACATTTCTCATTCTTTCAATGGCATTTGAATTTGCTATTCTCAAATGATAAATGCTCGAGTTTAATGCCTAAGTCAAATAATTGTGTAAATTTCCTAGATACGTATTCACCAACCATTCTTAAGAACGTTCTCAGTCTTCTTCTCTAAAATTTTTCCAAATTTGAAAGTAACGCAACTTCTGATTGGCTAAACCATTTGGTTTAGCCAATCAGAAGTTGCATTACTTTCAAATTTAGAAAATTTTGGAAAATAGATGAAGAATGTTCTTAAGAATGGTTGGTGAATAGTTTAATCTGTACTAATAGTTTTACATCTTCGTATTGTGTATCTGCTAGATTATAGTATTTATGTCAAAAACACGGATTGGCAGTAATCCTCAGCGACAGGTACATAGCGTTTACTGTAAAATCTTATCTTTATTTCATCAAATGTACTAGTTATGATAAATTAGTGAGATTTGCACGAACGGTGAATGTTAGAACCAGGCTGAATTCTGTACCTTATTTATTTGATTTTGATTTGAATATAGTTGATATATGACACGACTGTTTTAGGGAGTGGAACTATATAAGCCTTTGTTACTATTGTTGTACTTTATATATGTAAATATATCGAATACGTCGTAAAGTATGTTTAAACTTAACTAAAACCAGGTTGTGTCATTATGAAACTTTTAACTCTTCAGCTAATTTATAAATTTTCAAAGTTTTATAAACCGAATAGATACAATCCATTCCTTCACATCAGGGATGTATATATAGAATCCCTGTTCACATATAAGTTTTTCTTTCGTTTCTCCACATTTAACTCATAATTTCTATTTTTCACATTTTCTGACGCTATAGTGAAACCTAAAATTTTAGTATTTCTTTGGTCTGATAAATATTTTTTGTTACAGTATAATTAATATCAAATAGACGGTCGGGAAACAGTAACAATCTGGCAAAAAAAAGTGTTCATGTCATTAATTCGTCACTTTAGCCTTTTCCCAAGAAATATCTCGAATTTTTAACGCCATGGGGGAAAAAGGTTTTTAAAAACAATTCGGAAAAAAGGAACGGCATTGGGAGATGGGTCTTTGAAAACGGAAAAGGAGGCAATGCTGGTAACCAGCAATTTCATCTGCTCTCTACAATGTTCTCTACCCTTTAAAAACATATCCCATCATTTAACCTTTTATTAATCAATCCCGAGTGACCCTGTGGAAGAGGCATTTAGAAAACATTATGGAAAAAGTAGAAAATGCTGGTAACCAGCATTTTCTACTTTTCCCACAATGTTTTCAACCCTGTCAAAGACCTTTGGGTCATTTGTACCACTTTCAGATTTGTCGCCTGCAGATGTTGTCGGTTTGGAAGAGTCTAAAATTTGATGTTTTGGAAAGGGTTAGGCTGCATTTTATTTCATCATTTGCAATTGCTTTCAATTTGTCAATTTGAACAAGTCAACAGTTTTTCCTATCTGGTACACTGTTAGAGAATAATATTATTTACTCTGTTATTTCCTTACCTTTATTTTCTGACGAGTCCTCACAATCGCTTTCATCTGTAAACCTTCCTCCGCCTGTATTTCCGTGATCTGACCCACAGGAACTAGCAGTCATAGGCCTATCTATATACTGTCTGTGTGGCAAAGTTAACAGCCGGGGATCAGAAAACACGCTATTGCACGCATCTCGATCTTTTTTACTATCAGCTAAAATGTCTGTAATAAGGAAAGATGGTTTCTGAACATTAAGCCTCTGCTCATCTTTCCTTGGACTTACAGATGAAGATTTAGATGCTGAAGACGAAAGGAAAGATGCAGATGCTGCTGCTGCTGCTGTTGATGACGATGACGATGATGATAAAGCTGACAATGCAGATTCAAATGTTTCCGTAGTTCGCTCGCTCTCCTTGTTCAAATTTGAATTGAGTAAACTTGAAGAGCTTTGTAACCCCATTCTGTTTATGAAATTCCCCATAGCTGTTAATCCTATCGAACCTAGAGTTTTTAAAGATGTATTCATCGTCTCAAGTGTTTCATTTTCTCTATATTTTAATAAAACATCTGCACTGGTTGTAACCATGTTCTTCGCATTATTGTCTGAACATAGATCACTCTCACCATCAGAGTCCAGTAGTTTTCGTTTATATAATTTATCTCTCAGATTAAACTCCTCTTCCCGAGTTCCATTCTTCCTAGATATTCTAAGATCCTCGCCTGAATTGTCTTCCTTCGTATCGTTGTCTGTTGGATCTAACTGAAGCTGAAGTCTTTCTTTTAACTTAGCATCAGTCTCCCAGTCCGGGTTTTTATTTTTGCCACTGTTACAGTCATCGTTACGATGATCGTCGTCTTGTTTCAACTTTGAGCTTTTTAAATCCATTTTTTCTTGGTTTGAAAGAAAAATAAAAAAGAATGACAATTGCCTTTTCAATGATCGAGACGAAAAGATAATTTTTCGCTTCTATAAAAAATGCAGGGAGTTGTATTCCCTTTCTAGCACAAATAATCACAAGTTATCAGTAGAAATAAACAGTATATAATGATACAAAAGTTAACCCTTATGCTGTTAAATGACAAATGACAGACGGATGTAGAGTTTTTGACTTTTAAAGTTGTATTTAACAGTAACACTTTATCAAAGCGCGCATCGAGTCTCTTGTAACAATATACACTAAAAGGGCCCTTTATTTTCAACGCTTAAGCATCATTTGTCACGTCGATGTTATCAGAGCGCTGTCTTATTTCTGTAAACGATACCCATAGAAAAAGGTCCGCAATGTCAAGAAATATATCTAGAGAGAAGCACGATGTTAAATGGTGCTCTTTAGCGTACCCATCTCTACAACCGCTGTTGATTTGTAGGCTAAATTGACAGTCAGATAGAGGCAAAAAATTCGCTTAAATCTATTTATCTTTTGAAAAACATCTTTTCATCGTCGACAACTTGCTATTCAAGAGAGACGGCAGTTCGGTGTCAGCTTTAAAAAATGAAATATTTGCTTAGTATTTCACTGAAAACAAGGTGTCACTTAGCCGGGCGCCTTTCTAGATACTGTTTAATTTATCAGTTATTTAAGATGTGTAATTATCACAAGATCTCTGCAACAAATCATGTCAAGACTAGATCTAAATCTGAGGCTTTAAGACTAGTTTTCAGTCTGTCAGTTCTGTATACATGACCACATGCCAAGAGAGGTAAAGTTGATCTAGATGTTTAAATGTAGATATGTTCTATAGTATATTATACACCATGGCTAGATAGCATCCTGATGTTGAACACCACTGTATATACAGTGTAAATAGATACCGTTGTACCGTGCTTCAAAATAATGCATCTGTATTGTGATATAACAAGCAAACTTCTATTCTTGACAAATTTAACACATCAGCACTATTTTATGTCCTTATATACGACAATATGATCCCTGCTCGCTGCTCTGTATATATTTTCAGGTGATTTTATTTTCATCTGACCATCACACAACACATAGTCCCAGTCTATTTCAATATGTCCATATAAACTAATCAAATAGCACCCACGACATGTAAAACATACCATGAACAGTTAAAAAGTCGTTAAATACAGGACTGCAACGTGCACTTCGCGTTCAGGTTACAACATAGTTTTTTATTTAACTCTCTCTTATCCTTTAGAAAAGCAATGTATGCCGTCTTGGTTTTCCCTCAAATCGGTTTACCTCATATTATGTAGCAGACGGACCCTACACAGGTTTCAAAAGATTCCTGAAAACATTCAAGCTTGTTATTTACAGGATTAACTGGTCAATCGGAGCGTTTTCATATTCACCATTTTCCGAGGTTTTCATTGGTTGTTTTTCTCAATCATCTTTCATATTGGAAATTATGTCTATTTAAAGAAACACAATAGCTACAGCGGGCTGCGCCAAACTCCATCTAAACCGGTAAAAACCAATTATACAAAGTACCGCCTCAGCCAATAGCGGAACCGGAGAAGGTGATGTCTCATGAATATTAATGAATGGAACCAGCATTCATTATCGGCAATGAATACATTATAAGTGTGTATGAAAGACTGATAAAAGTGATTCAGATCGTTCTTGGTTCATAGTTTAAGCTCCAAATATTTTAACTCCACATCTTTAGACGGTTCAAAAAAAATATAATCGACTGACACTCAAAACCATTTTCTGTCTTACAGGCTTGACTGTAAGCCTGTAACAAGCGGACGGTATAGATCCAAGATCAGACTGCACGTTCTGTGCAGTCTGATCTTGATCTATGCCGTCCGCAAAAGCTCCTGTCTTAGCCTAAATGGCAATGAAAGGGTTTATACAACTATGAGGGATTCGAAAATGAAATGCGTGAACTCTTCTGCTTCAGTGGTTAAAGTTTGGTGAATAACGTTTTATAAACTGTGTGAAACCTTTAATCCTATATAATTGTAGTTGACATCTGCATGACAAATAACGGACCAATGCTCTGTGAAAAGGGGGCTTAATGCAGCTGCAAAAAAAGTATCGAAACTTTTTTGTCTTTGGTATTTTTTCTGCATTGTCCAAGGACGAGTCTACCTCATGATTCTGTCAGTTGTTAATTAAGAAAAAAATGGATTTTATGGATCCATAATTAGGTGATGACTTGCTTGGTAACATGTATCACGGAGATGGAGACCCCATTTTGCTCTAGCGTGGCTCGACTAAAATAAAAATAAAAACCATAAGAAAATGTTGAACCAATAGACTATATTCCATGAATCCCATCCTTCTTGCTGCAGGGAGATACCGAGAAATCTCGGCTAAATCTTTTTATTGCAATATACCGATTTTTCTCTCGATTCTTTTCATGCATTAAAGGCACAATATCGGTCATAAAACAATGCAGGTGTTAAAATGCCTTTAAATTTAAATCATACTATTCAAAAGTATGGAAAATATGGTGAAGATGACAAACTGTAATTGTGTGGTCGGCCCAAGTGTTAGTCGCTTGCAGAGAAATGAATTTAAAATCAGGCAAATAAACAAAAGATAGTGTGACCTGGCAACTTTTAACCTAGTTTTGAAATTAGTTTCTTTGCCAGCGACTAACACTTGGACCGTATAATAACAGATTGTCATCTTCCTAATAATTTCCATACTATTCATAGCATGATGTAAATATAAATTCATTTTAACACCCGCTTTGTTTACTTTTGGCAGCTACTGTCACTTTAACTCTTTCAGTGCCAAATATGTAAACTCGATCATTCGATGCCCGAAAACTCAGTCCACCGTGACTATTGTATGGTATTTAACGCCCTTTTCAACATTATTTCAGTTTTATCGCGGTGTCCAGTGCACATATCCATGCTTTCCTAGACATGGTTTCTATTGCCAGTACTGCGCACAATATTCTTTCCATGTCACTGGCTACTGTCCCACATAACCGTCGTCGAAACAATGGTCAGCGGCGAGAGAGGAATCAACCCTGTAGCAATGACTATCACCAGTCCTCAAAAAGAAATCGGCCGAGCCGGGGATCGAACCAGCGACCCCCTGTTCTCAACCCATCCGGCTGAGCTCGGGGGTTCGGCCCACTGTAATTAAGACAGATTTTATATTATAGGTTTAACTAAACAAGCGGAGGGTATAAATCTAAGATCAGACTGCACGTTTTGTGCAATTTGATCTTAGATCTATGCTGTTCGCAAAAAGCCATGTTTTCGCCTTTGCCGCCGAAAGAGTTTTAAGTCCACTTGAAAAATTATCACTCATATTAATCTATTTAATTTTAACTTAACCAAACGACAAATTCCAGGCTGTTCCAAAGTGAAAAGAATTCCAGGAGACAAGTTAGTCTTTGGGCTGCTAAGCACGGCTAACTGACCTTTTGCGGACAGTGTAGATCCAAGATCAGACTGCACAGAACGTGCAGTCTGATCTTGGATCTACACTGTCCGATAAGGAGATATCTTTTCTCCAAAAATAACTTTGAAATGACAAAATTTGAGTTTTTAATATCGGTTTGAAAGTTTCGTTTAGCACTAATTGAGCTGGATAAGGATCAAATTAATGACACTCAAATGAAGAGATTTATCTTAAAATGGGTAGAAAACGTTGTGGGAATAGTTGAGTGTGCTGGTTACTAGCTTCTTTTCCTTTTCCCTTAGTGTTTTCAAAAATCTTTTTTCCCCAAATTCGTTAAAACACAGGATTATTCGATAAAAGATTGATGATAGTCATTGCGACAGGATTCATTCCTCTCTCACCTCTGACCATTGTTTCGACGATGGTTATGTGGGAAAGCAGGCAGTGGCTTGGATAGAATATTGTGTGGGGTACTGGTAAAAGAAGCTCTAGAAAAGCATGGATAGGTGCACTGGCCGCCGTGATGTAACAGAAATAATGTTGAAAACGGCGTTAAACACCATACAATTATTTTATAATGAGAAAATAGTTTGGATGCTTCCAGAGTATAATACATGTAGTATGTACGTAGAATCTTAATAGAATAGGTAGTCTTTTCAGATTTCTGGTCTATAATCTCCTTTCCCCACGATGTTTTTTATCCACTTAAAAGCAAATTCAATTGATTATTCATCTGAAAAATCAACCCTTTACCACACAATCCCGAGTTTTAACGACCCTGAGCAGGAAAGTTTTTAAAAACATTGTGGGAAAAGGAGAAAATGCTGGTAACCAGCATTTTCTTCTTTTCCCACAATGTTTTCTACCTCATCACAGACTGAAAAATCATCATTTTACCTACTGTTAAGTTGTCGTCTGCAGATGCTTTCAATTTGGTCTTGTCCAAAATGTTGTCGTTTGATTAAAAAAAACATTGATTTCATAATGATTGTTTTCTGATACAGTGTAAAGGATGGAAAGCACAGAAAAAGACTAGCAAATCTAACACTAATTTTCTCCGCAATAAATAAGAAATAAAGGGAAATCTCAACAAACACTTCACAAAGAATTCCACAAACATCCCAATTTGGGCTCTCCATTACAATTTCATGAGAAGTGAAGACATCTTTTACATTTTATCTCTTCATTTAAACCTTTAACCACACGGCAGTATTATAGACTGGTCCAAGTTCAAAGCATTTGCTGCTGGCAAATGAAAAGTGGCACATTTGATTGCATTTGATACTGATAGGTTTGAAAACATTGTGGGAAAAAGGAGAAAATGCTGGTTACCAGCATTTTCTCCTTTTCCCACAACGTTTTCAAAAGTCTAACTTCCTAGGATTGTGTGGTAAAGAGTTAGCCTTTTACCGAACAAATCTGTTTCTGAAAGGTTAGAAAACATTGCGGGAAAAAGTAGAAAATGCTTTTTCTCCTTTTCCCACAATGTTTTCAAAAGTCTAACTTCCCAGGATTATGTGGTAAAGGGTAGCCCTTTACCAGATACTTAATACTGTGTTTCCGACGATGGAAGACAGCGCTTTTCAAAACATTGTAGGGAAAAGATGTAATACTGAAAACCAGCGATTTCTCCTTTTTCTCCGGTGTTTTCTCCCTTTCAAAGAGATCCATTAGTTGTACCAAATGAGGACCATTCTTCAGTTATTTCCCTTGATTCCTCTTCAGTACTACATTGGTCCTGATAAGGAGATTACTTGGTTTTTATCCTTGAATTTCTTGCACTGAACAGCTATCTTTTCGAGTTACTATTTCGAGTAAATTTAGTTAGATTGTTTTACAAATCGATGTATTCGTAGGTCCTGTTGATTAAGAACAGATGTAGATTTGAATTACATGGGGACTTTACACATATATCGTACATCATTATTACATTTATCGCAACATCCCCAAGGGAACCAAGGATAAAAACCAAGGATACATGTGAAAGGACAAATCTATTATTTGGTTACCTTTAGTTTTTATCTGGCAAGGGATACAGTTTAATTTACAGGAATGGCTTTCATTGTCGTCGGCAAAGACGTTCAATATGGACCAGGGTCAGTAATAACCAACCATTGTTAAGAACCATCTTGATTTAATTATTGATTTAGAAAGTAACGCAAAATTCTGATTGGCTTAACCATTTGGGTTTTCCGCCAATCAGACGTTGTGTTATTCTTTAGAGTAAGACTTAGAATATTTTAAGAATGCTTGGGTAATACAGACCCAGGCACGGACGGGTAGCTCGGTGGCTAGCGTATCTGACTCGAGACCTGGTGGTTGCGAGTCCGATACCTGGTTGAGGCAAACTTATTACCGGCGATTATTTACCTCTTACTTCTGCTGTATGTGCGAAAAGTAGTCAGCGACTTGGACAAAAAATTGTGTCAGTAATGGTGTGAGAAAGCCAGGTGCACTGACTGCCGCGATGTGACCTGAGCTGTTAAAACTCCAATACAAACAAACAAACGGACCCAGGTTTGCCGTCTGACAAAGAGCTACCTGTAACAAGTTTTATACTTGTAATCCCGAGTTTTAACGACCATGAAGGAGAAGACATTTGAAAACAATGTGGGAAAAGGAGATAATGCTGGTAACACCAGTTTTTTCTCATTTTCCCTCATTGTTATCTATCCTATCAAAAACACATCATTTGAGCTGTATCTTCTGCAAATGCATTTAATTTAGGCGAGTCTAAATTTGTGTTGTTTGGTAAAGAGTTAAATGTGCGAAATGACTATCCGTTATCTCTCGATAGACGATGCTGGACGATCACTGGACGATCAGTTTCAATTATAAATAAGGAATGGAACCCGGCCCTAATTAGAATCAAAGAGAATAACTACCTTGTTTTAATTCCGTGAACATATGGGAGAAAATCGAGACAGATTTGCTGTAAAAGTCGATCAAACTTTCCTCCGTCATAAACAACTTACAGTGCTGCTTTGATCCCGTTATATGGATTTGAAAATGACAAATTAATCCGTAAAGCCCCAATAGCAGACAAAGGCTAACTAAGCGAGTGTAAAATGCATTTTAATGCAATTTAAATTATACCTTTTAAAAGTATGGAAATTATTGTGAAGATGACATTTTTTTTTTGTAGGGTTCGTTCAAGTGTTAGTCGCCGGCTAAAAAAAAAACCAAAACCAGATAAAAAATTAACACAAAATAGAGCAACCTAGCAACTTTTGACCTACATACTTTTGTAATTCATTTTTCTTCCAACGACTAACACTTTGACCGACCGCAATATGACAGATTGTCATTTTCACAATAATTTCCATACTTTTACATAGTGTGATTTAAATTTAAATGCATTTAGACACTCATATTGTTTAGTTTTGGCTGTTCATAATTGGGGCTTTAACCATCTAAATAAGTTCCATGAAATTTTGAAGCCGATAGCAAAAACAAATATAATGAGATTTCAATATTATTCCTTGGAGAAAAAATATCTCCTTATCGGACAGATTCAAGATTAGACTGCGCTGATCTTAATCTACTCTGTCTTCAAAAGGTCAGCGATTGGCGCTTAACAGCCTTAGGGTTAAATGTTGATCAGCTGATGAAATATGTCTTTATAAGGATAGAAATCATCGTTGTAGAAGAGACTACAAGTTTCTAGGAGTTTCTCCTTTTTCTATGATGTTTCGAGGAAGCCTTCTAAATCATGAACCCAAGTCAGATTCCATAATGTTAGCTAGGTGATTTTATCCTCTTCTTTAACTTCTACCAGACAACAAAATTTTATACTTGTCAAATTTTGCAGATGCCAAATTTAAAGCTGCTCAGATAGTTAGACTGGTCTTTGAAAGGACAGAAACATCTCCAGAAAGGGAGAAAAAGTAATGTGACATTCATTAGGTCTTCCACGACATTTTGACCCTTAGGCTGCTAAGCGCGATTCAAGGACCTTTTGCGGACAGTGTAGGTCATCGTCGTCTCGTCGTCATAGTAAGTATTGTTGATTCTGTTGTCGTCGTCGTCGACTCGGTGTCGTTGTAAGCGTTGATTTTCATACGGTTGTGAGTGTCGTCTCATTTTCATAGTAAATGAATAAGTTGCTGTAGTCGTCGTCGTCTCATTGTGCTGCTCTTGATTAAGTTTTCCTTGTTGTATCGTTGTCGTAGGTTGTGTTGATGTTGTTGATTCTGTTGTTGTCGTCGTGGTCTTGTCGTCGAAGTCAGTGTTGTTGTTGATTCCGTTGTTGTCGTTTTCGTCTTTTCGTCGGTGTTAAGGTTGTTGTTGAATATGCTGTCATCGTCGTCTCATTGCCGTAGTAAGTGTTTTCGTCGATTTAGTTCCCTCGTTATACCGTTGTATAATTTGCGATGTTGATGATTCTGTTGTTGTCGTCGTGGTCGCGTCGTTGTAATTAAGGTTGTTGTTGATTCTGTTAATGTTGTCGTCTAGTTGTCGTAGTAAGTATTTTAATTGATTTTGTTGTCGTCCAATCGTAGTTGTAGTAAGAGTTGTCGTTGATAATATTGTCGTCTTCGTCCAGTTGTCGTTACGTAGCTAATATGTTGTTGACTCTGTTGTCATCGTCGCCTCTACTTTCATGAGACCAGATTTCAAGGCAATCGACAAGTAATATCACATGACATTCCCAGCAGTCTTTGCGAACTTGAGTAGCGAATCTAAAAATACTTTTCGATGCAACAACATACTTCTTTAGGGAAATACTACTGGGAAAAAAATGTTACACTTCTCTTTCATACTTATTGGTGGTATGCAAAGTATTGCTTACTAAATTCCGTGATTAAAAGTTTTTTGAAATTTGAAATGAATGTGAAAAACCTGAACCCCCCCCCCCCCCCAAGGACTTTAATTCAATAAAATTAAATAATAGAAACCGTCTGAAAGTTTTACTGGTAGTGTTTTACTGTAAATTTCTGTATCGTCGAACTCTAAAACGTTTTAAATAGAAACACTGGCACAGGGCTAAGTTCATAATCATCTGAGCTCGTGCTAAATTTTAGGTATCTTCAAATTTTCATACAGTAGAAATTGTAGCGGATGGCATAGATCAAGATCAGACTCCACGTTTTGTGCAGTCTGATGTTGATCTACGCCATACGCAAAAGCTTCTTAAGTCGTCATTGATAGTGAAAGAATCGATATAATGCTTCTGTTGGCCTAGAACGTTCAGATTATTCACGTGAAGTTCCAGTCCATTTTCTGGATGCCGGGGAGTAACGAGAAGCCTTTTCTGACAGAATACCTCGATAAATCCGCAGAATAGAATTAATTAGAAGATAGCTTTTCGAATCGTCCTGTGGGACGAAATTGCTTTCAGTTGGCGAGTAAAATCTCATGAAATTGGCTGTAATTCTGGCATAACAGAAAGTTGATTAAATTAGCTTTTTAATAATTAAAAGGTTAATTATACGGATAAACAGTCGAAGTGTCAAGCAAGCAACAACCTTTAGTCGACAGACATGCGCAATCGCATATATAGTCCGGGGACATCACACAGGTGGGACCTGGCTCCGTATTTACCTACCATTCTTAAAGATACATCTTTACTTGTTTTCATTCAGTTTTTTTAAACCATTTTCATCGTCCTTTTATGAAACTGTAATCATTCTTGTATCTTCATGCCAAATGTTGCCAATGATGGTTGCAAGGTTGCACAGACTACGACGGATAGAAAATGCATTTCATTCTCTGGGGGCTATCAAAGACATCACTGTGGTTGTTTCCGGTTTTAAATCGGAGACAAACCCCTCGAGTTTCTTAATCTCATACACCTTATATACTGATTATTTATCTATGTTTACTCATCTGACTAGATTCTAAGCAATATCAAGTTTTAAAAGCGTTTTTCTCTCTGGCTGTAAAGATGTAATCTTTAAGAACATTCTTAGTCTTATTCTCCAAGATCTTCTAAATTTGAAAATAACACAAGTTCTGATTGGCTAAACTAAAAGGTTTAATGGTCTGTGAGGGTTTCATGGGTCGAAACTTTTTTTATTTTTAAATTTTCTAGATTTCAAAGGACCATACTACCTCATAAGCCAGTAGAATTTTGGAACAAACAGATTGAATTGATCCATAATCATGTAATGACTTGCCAATGACAATGCATTACGGAGATCCATTAAGCCCCCTTTTGCTGTACGCTCTGATACTGTGCTAACTCTACCAAACGACAAAATTTTAGACCAGTTCAAACTGAAAGCATATGCAGACGACAAAATAAACGTGGCCCGAAAACCGAAACTTGTGTTGGGAAGGGTAGAAAACATTTTGGGAAAAGGAGAAAATGCTGGTTACCAGCATTTTCTCCTTTTCCAGCAATGTTTTCAATGGCCATCATTGTCAGGGTCCTTCAAAGTCGGGATTGTATAGCAACGGTTTTTAAAAAAGCGTCTAAATTATCCAGCAAAGGGCTTTCCAACTTTTATCTCAAATAATACATCGTCTTTGAACTTTGTGTTGCTTTGACTTTTAAAGCAACTTGGGAAATTAGGAGAAAAACTGCTTTTATATTTTATTCAAGGTATATCTGTAGACGGCCAGTAGGCCTCCGCCCCCATGGGAGGACCGTTCTTTGACAAGATAACGCACACGTCATAGTTTATTATAGCATTGCATGTCCCGGATCGTCACAATCTCAATTATGTTGCCATCGCCGAATTCATTATCAATATTGGATTCCTCACCGTTGTTCTTTTGCACCACTTTTTCCAATGTTCAATTAACGATTAATTTTCGCCATTTGACCGCTTTTGGGAGACTTCGGCGGCGCTACATTTCTATTGCGAAAGGATACAGGTGTTAAAAGTCAGCGTACTGATCGATTGAAAGTAGCTCCATCTGCGATATCGTGACGGGGCGATATAATATTGTAATTACTTTCTTAACTCCCAATGGAAGAGTGTTCAATTGCCTTAATAGATGTAATTTCGAGGTAAAGTTATCACTTACTGGCGTTAAACACTAATTAATCGACCTGTTACGATGTATACGTCATTATTTGATTTCCAACAAGTGCTTTTTTCATCACTGCGCTGTTGCTGTGAATGATAGCCGTTGCTTTCTTCTTAACAAAATGACTTTAATTTAATTAACTGTTGTCAAAGTTGCGTGCTAATTTACGCGTAATTGTTTTCGTTAAGTTAAAAGGTAATTTTGCTGATGGATCGCAATACAGTCAATTGTTTGTCTGTATGACGATTTATTTACTTCAAAAGAGCTTTCATTTTCTTATTGTGACAGTTTTAGTTATTTCATTGCCGGGCTTCAATCTCGGACTTAGTTCAAAATATTGACACGTAAGCGGGTAAGTAAGTGAAATGAAACTTTCAAGCCGATAGTAAAACCCACAAATCTGCTATTTCAAAGTTAATTTTTAGGGGAAAATGTCTCCTTACTGGACAGTGTAGATCAAGATCAGACTGCACGTTCTGTGCAGTCTGATCTTGATCCACACTGTCCACAGAAGGTCCTAGAGTCGCCGCCTGGTAACCAGCATTTTCTCCTTTTTCTGCAATCTTTTCTACCGTTACAAAGACAAATAATACAATTTTCATATTTTGTGCTGTATCAAATTTGTCGTCTGCAAATGCTTTCAATTTGGACCAGTCTTAAATATTGTCATTTGGTTAAGAGTTATAAACGAACCAGCGCGTGCCTTGGTTTGTTTTATGGAATCTATCAAGACAGATCTCGTCTCGGATTTCACGTAATCTCGTTCAATGCCCCCCTTATTCTACACCGAGCACGAGCTTTAAATTCTATCCCCGCCGTTATGCAGAGGGGTTTTTGACTTCTAAAATTAACTAGAGTCCCTCCCGCTGGGTTCATTTAATCTCACAAAAAGATCATCAGCCCTTTCTGACAGATCATTATCTGTTGAGTAGACGCAAATCATCTCAAAAACATCGCGATGAAATGGCAATATCATACTGACGCGTTAACAATTGAAATTCAAACAAATCATTAAAGTTGTTTGAATCTGAGAGGGTGAAGCCACTTGAAAATTTGCATTAAAACCGTCTTATGAGAATAAAGGTATTAGGATTTGCGGGCGGATTTCGATTCTGTCACAATAAACGGGTGAAAAGTCAACACATCCATATGTTCACAAGGATTAATTGAATTAAACATTGAAAGTTAATTTCGAGACGACAGTAAACTTGTGATTTTGTTCGGGAATTAGTCCTTACCTTTACGGTGAATCTGTTTTAGGTGTTTCATGAAAAACTTTTCATGGAAAAAGTTCTGACTTTAAACCCTGTCCCTATATAATTCCATGTTAATCCCTATTCTGTTAAATAAATGAAATTATTAAGCCGAAAGTGAAAAACCCGATTGATAATATTTCAAATTTACTAGTATTTTATTTCTATTTATTTTTTATTTTATCTTTTATGTTATTTATTAATTAATTAATTATTTTTTTTTTAAATATCTTCTTATCGGATAGTGTAGATCTAAGATCAGACTGCACGATCTGTGCAGTCTGATCTTGATCTACACTGTCCGAAAGAGGTATGTGCAGTCTGATCTTGATCTACACTGTTCGCAAAAGGTCAATGAGTCGCGCTTGGCAGCCAAAGGATTCAAACGATCTCAAAACATACGGCTTTAAAAAAACATTGGGGGAAATTGGGAAAGTGCTGGTAAGCGACATTCTTCTCATTTTCATGAACGTTTTCTAATTTTTCTAAAACAAATACAATCGCTTAACTTTAACCTGCTAAATAAAAGAAATGAAACTTTCAAGCTGATAGTAAAAACCAAAATATTGCTGTTTGAAAGGTATTTTTGGAGGAAACATATCTCCTTATCGGACAGTCTAGATCCAAGATCAGACTGCACGTTCTGTGCAGTCTGATCTTGATCTAGTCTATCCGCAAGAGGTCAGTGATTCGCGCTTAGTAGCCTAAGGGTTAAGCCAAAAGGCTTTCAATATAGACAGGTTCATTGATTTTTTTCATCGGTTTAAAGCAAATAAACAGCCGGGACTGTTTAATTACACGCACAGTAAAATCACTGATATGTTGTACTACTGAGGTTGAGCTTGAACTGTCAGTTTTATTCTGTGGAGGTTATACTGTCGATTTTGTATCGCCGAGGTTGTACTTTCGTTTTACACTGTCAAGTTTTGTACTGTCAAACTTGTACAGTCGAGTTTGTACCGTCAATATTGTACTGTCGAGGTTGTACTGTCAAGTTTGAACGGTCGAGGTTATACTACACATTTTGTACTGACGAGGTTGTACTGTCAAATTTTGTACATGTACTTTCAATTTTGTACTGTCGGGGTTGTACTGTCAAATTTTGTACTTTCAATTTTGCACTGTCGAGGTTTTACGGTCAAATTTCGTATTTTCAGTTTTGTACCATCGAGGTTGTACTGTCAATTTTGTACTTTCAATTTTGTACTGTCGAGGTTGTACTGTCAATTTTGTACTATCAAGGTTGTACTGTCAAATTTTGTACTTTCAATTTTGTACTGTCGAGGTTGTACTGTCAGTTTTGTACTTACGAGGTTGTATTGACGAGGTTGAAATGTCGAGCTTGTACTGTCGAAGTTTTATCGCAGAGGTTGTACTGTCGATTTTATATTGTCACGTTTTGTACTGTCGAGATTGGACTGTCAATTTTGTACTGTGGAGTTTGTATTGTCTAGTTTGTACTGTCAACTTTTGTACTGTCCAGGTTGTAGTGCCTGCCTCGGTAGCTCAGTGGTTAGCATATCGGACTCGTGACTAGGTGGTTGTGAATTCGATACCCGGTTGAGGCAAACTTTCTTTCCGGCGATTTTTCACCTCTTTCCTCTCATGTGAGAAAATAGTCAGTGACTTGGAAAGAAAATTGTGTCAGAACTGGTGTGCGAAAGCCTGGAAACACATGTGTAGGTGCACTGACCGCCGTGATATGACCTACGCTGTTAAAACGGTGCTAAACTCCAAATAATCAATCAATCAATCAATCCAGGTTGTACTGTCAATTTTATACTGTTGGGGTTGTACTGTTGATTTTGTATTAAAAGGTTTTGTACTGCCGAGGTTTAACAGTCGAAGTTTTGCTGAGAAGCTTTGTACTGTCGAAGCTGTACTGTCAATTTTATACTGTCGAGGTTGCAACATCAAGTTTTGTACTGTCGATGTTGTGCTGTTAAGTTTTGTTCTGTCGAGGTTGTACTATCAATCTTGTACTGTTAAGGTTGTATCGCCGAGGTTGTACTGTTGATTTTGTATTGTCAAGTTTTGAACTGTCGAGCTTGTACAGTCAAAGTTGCACTGTCAAGTTTTGTACTGTCCAAGTTGTACAGCCAAATTTTATACTTTCGAAGTTAATCTGCCAAATTTTGTTCTGTCGAGGTTGCACTGTCAAATATTGTACTGTCGAGGGTGTACTGCAAAGTTTTGTACTGTTGAGGTTAAACTGTAAATTTTGTACTGTTCAGATTGTAGTGTCGAGTTTGTGCAGTCAAGCTTGTACTGTCAAGTTTTATTATGTTGAAGTCGAGCTGTCAGTTTGTATTGTGGACTTCGTGTTTTCAAGTTTTAAACTGTCAAAGTTCTAATGTCGAGTATGTAAAGTCATATTTGTACTGTCAAGGTTGTGCTGTTATTTTTTAACTATCTAGCTGGTACGGTCAAGTTTTGTTTTGTCGAAGCTGTATTGTCAATTTTTAACTGTCAAGTTTGTATTGTCAGGTTTTGTACCGTTGAGGTTGTACTGTCGAGATTTTATCACCGAGGTCGACCGTCTAGCTTAAACTGTCAAAATTGGTAGTGTCGAGGTTTACTGTCTAGGTTGTACTGTCGAGATTTAACTGTCGATGTTTAACTTTCGAGGTTGTACTATCTATTTTGTGCGGTTAAGGTTCGCATTGTCAAGGTTGTTCTGTCGAGACTGAACTGTCCATGTTGAGCTCTCGAGGGTGTACTGTCTATTTCGAACTGTCAAGTTCGTTATATCGATGTTGTACTGTCGAGGTGGTACTGTCGAACTTGTACTGTCGAGATTGAACTGTCAATGTTGAACTTTCGAGATTGTACTGTCAAGATTTCACTCGAGGCTATCTCACAATGTTTCAAAAGCCGTCTTCCTTAGGTTCTTTAAAACCCGGCATCGTGTGATAAAGTGTTAAACAAATTAAAGATTAATTTCTGTAGTGCTTACATGATATTCAAATCGCTGGTCGTCCTAGTAACAGTCAGTACCAAATATAGGCGTGGTGGGAGGAAGACCCACAATTGCAGACGAAGTCTAAATGCAGTTCTAATGACAGGTACTGATTTGAAAAGTAGAATACAGAGCGGAAAAAGGAGAAAATATCGGTTACCGGCATGTTTTCTCTTTCCAATAGTACTTTCGAATAGCTATCTCCTAGGCTATATAAAATGTGGGATCGTTCTGTATACGGTTAACACTCAAGCTGTTAAGCCCAACACAGTGCTCAGTTGCAGACGGAAAAGGACAAGATCAGACTCCATAGAACGTCCTGTCTGATCTTGGATCTTCCATGTCTCCTATGGTGAGACCTTTTCGGGGAGGGGGGACGGGGGCAGGGGGGGGGGGGGCGGGAGAGGGGGCGATGAGTCTAGAGCTTTTTGAATTTTACAGGTATTTGGAAATTTGATTTTAATATGAGCCATACTCTGTGAAAGGGGGACTTACTGCATCTGCAAAAAAGTATCGACCCAGCGCAGGCTGACCTGGGCTGAAACTTTTTTGCTATCGGTCAATTTGCTGCTCGTCAAAGGACCATTCTACATCATGACTCAATAGGTTGTTATACAAAATGGATCTTACGGATCTATAATAATATGATGGCTTGCTTGATTTAATGCATTACGCAAAGGATTAAGTCCCATTTTCACAGAGCATGGCTCTATCATATTTAACAGTTTCAGGCCCTTTACCAGAAGACAAAATTTTAGACAAATCAACATGAAAGGAAAAAATGCATACGACACATATAAGATGTGTTTCAATGATGTAATTTCTGTGTGGAAGGGTAGAAAACATTTACGGGAAAGGAAGAAATACTGTCAACTATCATTTATTCCTTTTCCCACATTGTTTTAAAAACCATTGTGTTCAAGGTCGTTATAACACAGGTTTGTTTGGTAAAGGGTTTACCCTTTACTAGTCGACACAATTTTAGCCTTGTCTAAAGGAAAAGCATTTCCAGGCTACAAATGAACCCTTTACCACAAAATCCCGACTTTTAACGATCCCGAGGAAGAAAGCTTTTGAAAACACTGTGGGACCTAAGCCATTCAAAGGGTGATAAAACACTGGGGGAAAAAGAGAAAATGCTGGTTACCAGCATTTTCTCTTTTTCCCACAATGATTTCAAAAGGCTTCTCTCTCAGGGCCGTCAAAAATCGGGATTGTGTAGTAAACGGCCAAAGGACAGTCGCTCCTTTCCAATATAGCAAACCTTCACTACTCTCACAAAATAGATCGGTTAAAAACCGTATCACTGCTATCTTTCAAACTTCACTGACTTCTATAAAAAAGGAAATGAAAAGGAAACCCGTCTATCTGGAACCAGAAACAACCGGAAATGACATTCAGCATCTGAAGAAGTCCAATTACTATTTGGCACTTACCATTTGGCCAATGATCCGAGAATACAGTTAACACATTATACAGTCAAATTTGCGAGAAAAAGTCCTACGGCCACTGATTGATACGCCTTTTCTCCAACTATAGAATTCTGAGATACACTGGCACACATATGTGGGACATATTCTGTGAAAAGGAGGCTAAATGCATCTGCAACAAGTTTCAGCCCAGGTCAGCCTGCGCTGTCCGCGCAGGCTCATCTGGGCTGAAAATTTTTGGATTTGGTCAGTTTTCTGTATGTCCAGGGACCATTCTACCTCAGGATTCAGTTGGTTTCTCAAAAACAGATTTATTCTGAGATACACTGGTACATACATTTGAGCCATTCCCTGAGAAGAAGTAGCATCTGCAAAAAGTATCGACTCGGGTCACCCTTCGCAGTCCACGCAGGCTGACCTGGGCCGAAACTTGCTGTTGGTCAGTTTTCTGTATGTCCAAGGACCATTCTACCTCAGGATTCCGTTGGTTTTCTCAAAAATAGAATTATTCTGAGATACAGTGGTACCTGTACTTTAATCCATGCTCTGTGAAAAGGGGGCTTAATGCATCTGCAAAAAAGTTTCGGCCTTGGTCAGTCTGCGCGAACTGCGCGAACTGCGCAGTCTGACCTGGACCAAAACTTTTTGCTTTTGGTAAATTTTTTTTATGTCCAAGGGCCATTCTACCTCAGGATTCCGTTATTTTTCTGGAATAAAGAATTCTAAGATTCACTGCCACATACATTTAACCAATGCTATGGCAAAATGGGGCTAAATGCATCTCCGTCATGCATGGTACTTAGCAAGACATCACATAATTATGGATCCACAAAATCCATTTTGTATAACAACTGACTGAAACATGACGTACACTGGTCCTTTGACATGCAGAAAATTGACGAATAGCAAAAAGTCTCCACCCATAAAGCCTACACGGACTGCGCAGGCTGACCTGGGTCCATATTTTTTGCAGTTGTAGTAAGTCCCCTTTGAATAGAGCACGGCTCATATATAAAATCCGAGATACAGCGAAAATTATTTTAGTGTAAACATATTGTTATTTTCTGTTATATATCAAATGGTCCATTTAGTAGTTTTGCAGTTAATAGAAATAGGAGAAGCAAAAACGGAAACGTGGTCCTGCGTGGCTCAGTAATAAAGTATGGGACTCGTAAGCTCGAGACCCCGGGTTCGGACCGCACTGGATCCACTGGGTTTTTCGTGGGCGTGTCCTTGGGCAAGACACGTCAAAGCCCCAGCCTAGTACTGGTAAAACCCAGGAGATACACAAATATGTGAAGTGTCGCCGTAATATAACTGAAATAATGTTGAAATCGGCGTAAAACACCATACAAACAAACGAAAACTAGCGGGGTTGAATAAGTATCGGGACGAATAATCTCGTTTCTATGTCTTTCTTATATCCACTGAAACGAGTAAAACGTAGCCTTTTCTGGCCACGGGTAGGAATTTAGAAAAACTGTCAATTAGTGCTCGAAAATATCTAAGCTTTGCTCTCGATTTGTAACTGAGGGACCAAAATTGTATCTTCAGGCGCAATGCCTGGATGCAAGAAGTGTCAGTAGAAAAACTATTAAATGTTTTAAGATCTGACTGTAAGTTACAATTTTTATCTGCATTGAGAACTTTCCTGTTCATAAAAAAGGTAGGAGTAGATCTATTTCATGTCAATGGGGGAAAAAAAAAGATTTTTGACTGTTATCATTATATAACATACGTTATAACGACTGAAATGCATGAACAGATAAAACGTCCATTCTCAATGTAGTGCTGTTATCATAATATGGCCTGCAACACGCGAAAAGGGCATTCGGACATTTGCTTAAAGTATCGTCTCGGTTCAGCCTGCGCAGTTCGCGCAGGCTAATCCGAGACGGCACTTTGTGACTACATTATGTTTTGTCCTACAGTAAACTTGCGCAAAACAGAAATTTACATAAAAACGGAAAATGTCGTTTCGGATTGGCCTGCGCGGACAGGCTGATCCGAGACGCCACTTTACGCAAATGTCCGAATGCCACTTTTCGCGTGTTGCAGGCCATATAACAGTGTACGAGTACTTTACGTCAACGTGAACTTTCACTTGAAATCAGTACCGGGTCGGACCTCCTCGATTGTCATAGCAGACAACACAAGACGTCCCGTACTTCAAGTGAGACGTCCAATAGTCTTCTGTGGGATCTGTTGCCATTTTTCTTGTAATTTTGTACCGAGCTCACCCAACGTTTGTGGAGGTGGATTACGCCTGCTGATATGAAACAGACGTTAGGTAAGGTACGATAAGGTACGGCGTTACAGTTTATATTATATTTCATGTGTCTATTTTTAGAAATGTTATGGGTAAAGAAATGTCGTAATTTAAGCTGGGGGGAATTATTTCCCCGTCACAGTGAATATTTTTTTCCTGCCGAAAATCTGGAACTACTTTTTTAAGTTTTTTAAGTTTTTAAGTTTTAAAAGTGGCATTCGTTGACAAAATAATCAGAGGAAATATAATATATAATTTATTTCATCAGCTTGTGGTTAATATGGGGAAATATTTGCCTCAAAAGGGAAAGGTCCGCGAAATAACTCGAGCCTTACGGCACTCGTTATTTTCGCATACCTTTCCCTTTTTCGGCAAATATTTCCCCATATTAACCACAAGCTGATGAAATAAACTCTATTTCTCGTTGAACTGAAATATCTACTACTTTTTGCGTACATTATGTATCGTAAAATGACCAGAAATGTTCTAGGGGTCACATATAGTGACAGCGTAACCAGCTTAATAATTAACTCATGTATGGAAATTATATATACTCCTCACAAAAAGTTAAGCAACAATGAATTACCGCTGCACCAGAATTTTATTATTACACATATAGACAATTTCATTGTATAAATGTAATGATTATTGAGTTAAAAACCAATCCATGCAATTTTGTACTTCTATCAGATAATGTTTCTCACTTACAGGCTTTTGAAGTAAGGCACTGTCTAAATCCACATGCAAAAAAGTATATACTACCCAGATGTTTTAAAATCCCTAAAATTCGGTCAATCTGCAACCGGGACACAGTCAGTACACGGTATGGCCATCATTAGCACGAATACAAGCTTGACCTCTTCTGGGCTATTGTTGTAGAATATCCTGCCATTCCTGACTCAAAAGTTGCTCGAGGTGTTGGATGTTCTGAGGCCTCACATTTCAACCATTGGCACGCCTACGAGAAAATCCAACAGTAAATTCAAAGAGAGAGCTGAAAACTCATTGTTACTCTGCTGAGTTTAAACAATCTTATTTTCAACTTAATTCTAGCGTATTGAACTTCTAATAATAAATCCACTCAATCTGCAAATGTTCAATACCATAATGACGTCATGAATTACGTCATTTTTACGTCATGAAGGAGCAGTTTTACCGCGCTTTGAAATATCAATGAAAAGGACAGTAAATAAATACGCTATGTTGGATTTACAAAAAAAGAGCAGTTAGTATTATTTAAGTGCATATTTGTTGTCTGTGATATTGAATTATAAGGAATGAAGAGAATTTTTTTTTTTTTTTTGTTTTCATAGAGGTATAAAAAAAAAACCTAATCACACTGTATGAAAGCACTTCGCTTCGCGGTTTCATACAGTGTGATTAGGTTTATTTTTTTCATACCTCCATGAAAACAAAACAAATTCTCTTCATTCCTTAATAATGGAAAGTGAATGGGGTTTTAAAAATACATCTATATTCGTTTTCAACCAGCTTTAACCTACTTCATCTTCATTTAATCAAACTATAATCTTTCTTGTATCTTGATGCCAAATATTGCCCCTGACTGTTGCAAGACTGCCTTGATTACGACCAATAGAAAAACTATTTCATTTTCTGGAGACCATCAAAGAAATGATATTGCCGTTTCCAGTTTTGAATCGAAGACTTCAGATATTTGTCCGTGATACCCTCGGGTAATTGTATGATTGTTATGCATTCTGTAGGGTGACTATTTTCTGGCCAAAATATCTAAGCAGTTACAGTCGAACTCTTCTTTGTCTCCGTTAAAATTAATGAAAAATTACTGAAAATGAAAAAAGCAGTAAAAACCTCCCCTTGCAATCCAGCATGAAACAAGCTTTAGTACAAAGGCCAATCAACCAACTCCCTCAGCCCCACTTTGATATGGCAAGTTCGTTGTTAGCCGCAATAACTAGAACAGTGTGGGCCTCACTTCAAAATGAGTAAAATGTACGACAGTTCGCAGCAGGATCCTCCGAATTGCTAGTCGTGCAGCAGAAAGAACTGACTGGTACGTTATTTCTTTCTTTTTCCCTTAAAGAATTGACTTGAAAATAATTACTTCCTTAAGTAAGAGCATTCTGTTTTGGAATGAGTGTCTCCAAGTTCTAGCCTGACTCAAATCATCACCAGTGACCTTGTCATTGTTTTACGATATGGTTGGTAAAAACAAGGGAGATAATCTAGGAACCGGAAATGCTAGAGTGACAGCTTATTGAAATAGTATCTAATGTTTTGGTAGCGTAACGGTCACGTGACGTCGATTAATGTGCGAGTTATTGTAATCTGTAATTGGCCGGAAATGTAATCTTTCAGATTTATAGAGACTGCGGATAAGAGCGTGGTAGAAACAGCTCGTAATTTCTTGAGCCCAATATCGAGGCCCGAAATGTGTGTTGCTGTGAGCGATCTATGAAAGACTGCTAGGACTTAAACCCTCTGAAAACGTGCCAGCCCGTGTAAGAATTCAGCCACAATTTCTTCCCTAAATACCTCTACGCAATGTATGCATGGCGGCCAACTCTGGCAACATGTTAGATTGAAACAAGTCAAACTTATTTATATGTAAAATTTGGGTACAGTGACTCTACACTGCTAAATATTGTGAAAGCTATTCCAACACAAGCAGCTTAAAAGAAACAGCCATCCGTCAACAGCCCGAACGTTTTATGGATATGTACTTAAAAGAACTTGTGTGTATCAAGTTATCAAGTGTTTATTATGCCACGCAATATTTACCATTTCATAATTTGATTATCATATCATATCATATCATAGAGTATATATCATGTCATAGATTGATTATCATGTCATACTGTATCTATCTTGTCATTCAGTTTTTATCATCCAATACAGTACTATCACACAGTATTTATTATGTGATTAATTGTTTATCATGAAATTGTTTATCATGCCATACAGTATTTATCGTATCATATAATATTTACCATTTTATACAGTATTTTTATGTTAAACAGTATTTATCATTTCATACAGTTTTTATCATGTCATACAGTGTGTATCTTTTCATACATTGTTTATCATGTCATACAATATCGTCATGCATTACAGTATTTGTCATCTTACAAAGCACTTTTCATGTTAAAAACTACTTATCATGCAATTCGGTAATTTTCAGGTCATATAAATTTTAAAATTTCATGCACTACTAATCATATCATACAGAATAAATTAGGTCGTGCAGTTTTGATAATACCATACTGTAGTTATCATGTGATGCAGCATTTAAATATATCATCTTACAAAGGTCCTTTTAGTATTTATAGTCTTGTGCAGTATTTATCAGATAAAACAGTATTAATCATGCCATGTAATAAATTTGATGTCATATAATACTTGTCTGATCGTACAATATTTGTCATATCATACAGTATTTATCATCCCATACAGTATTTATCATGCTACACAGTATGTATCATGCTATACAGTATTTAATCATGCAATACAGTATTTATCATGCCTTACAGAATTTATCATGCCATACAGTATTTATCATGCTATATAGTGCTTATCATGCCATACAGTATTTATCATGCCATACAGTATCAACCATGCTATACAGTGCTTATCATGCCACACAGTATTTATCATGCCACACAGTATCTATCATGCCATACAGTATTTATCATGCCATACAGTGCTTATCATGCCGTACAGTATTTAACATGCCATACAGTATTTATCATGCTATATAGTGCTTAGCATGCTATACTGTATTTATCATGTAATACAGTGCTAATCATGCCATACAGTTTTTATCATGCCATACAATATTTTTCATGCTGTACACTTTTTTATCATGTCAGACCGTATATATCATGCTATATAGTGTTTTTCATGCCATAAAATATTTATAATGCCACACAGTATTAATTATATCATACAGTATTTAAAATATCTTACACTATTTATTATGCCGTACAGTATTTTTTCATACTGTACATTATTTATAATGCCATACAGTATTTATTATGCGATACAGTATCTATCATGCGATACAGTATTTATCATGCGATGCAGTATCAATCATGCAATATGGTAATTATAATGCTAAACAGTATTTATCATGCTATACGGAATTTATCATACTATACAGTATTTATCCTTCTTTATAATATTTATCATGCTATTTAGTATTTATCATGCTTTAAAGCATTTATAATGCCATACAGTCTTTATAACGCATCACGGTTTCTATCATGCCACACAGCATTTTTCATGCTTTACAATATTAATCGTGCCATACATTATTTATCATGCTATGCAGTATTTATCATGCTATAAAGTAATTATCACGCTATATAATATTTATAATGCAATACAGAATTTATCGTGCCATACAGTATTTTATGCTTTATAGTATTTTCATGCCATACAATATTTTTCATGCCATACAATATTTATCATGCACTACAATATTTACTATGCCATACCGTATTTATCATGCCATACACTTTTTGTTACGTCATACACTATTGAAAAATTATCAGGTTTTGAAATATCTATCAATCTTGCATTATAGTCATGCCTTGCAGTTTGTTTCTTGTCTTGCAACGTTATTATGTCAAGCAATATTCATAAGGTCATGTTGTATTCACCAAGACTCACACATTCATAAGAATAAAGCAACCAGAACTAGACCCAAGAAACGATAATAAGTACATGTATAATAATATTTATCATTTAAAGTATATCATTGGTTAGATACTTCGCTTGAGGAAAGTTTTATGCGATAAACATTCCTTAACAGTTTGCGGTTTCAGGTCTAGTGTAATCAGCGCCCGTATTGAACAATCATTCTTAATTTCATTTTAAGTCTAGTTCTAGATTTTGAAAGTGACGCAACCTCTGAAAATTTAGTTTAGAAATTTCTTGAGAATAAGACTAAGAATGCTCTTGGGAATGGCTTGTGAATACAGACCCAGGCTTTGTGTTTTCATACTACTGTAGAAACAAAAATATATGTTGCATGCACGTCCTGAATTGAGTCAAAACTGTTTATAGCCTTAGTAGTGCAGGGCCTCCCTACTCCCCTATTTTCTCTTGCACGCAGGATAAATCGAGAAAGCGGAAATTTTCCGTATATTTAATCACCAAAGGGCAAAATGGCAGTCGAAACTATCAGTCAGTAGCCTGCTATGACGCCGATAGTGGCATTTTATCGTATTGGACTGTCTGCTTGAGGCTCCTAAAATAACATGGTGCGGAATTCGAAATCAAGTCACTGGGTCTACAAGGAACAATAAACATTAGGATTGTTTGGCTGTCTAATTTGATAAAACTGCGTTTTATATGCCGTATGAATAGGTTTTACTTTCTTCATCCATTTCAGTCCCAGAGGTAAACTGGTTTTATTAATTAGATAGGACTTACCAACGTCATGAAACAAGTACGAGGCAATTTATCCAAATTTAGGCTGGGTTGGTATTGTAAAACAATTTCTTACATGCCTTCGTAACTTCGAAGCGTATTATCACAGTTTCAACGTGAAGCAGATTGGAAAAGAGCTGCATAGCCATATCTGAATGTGAAAGTGAGTTTGAAGCTAACATATCTTCAATTTATAAGTTCAAATTCTCAAATAATGTGTCTTCAATCAACACCCAGGTTTGCATCGGCTCCCATTCTCTGATAAGTGCTCGAATCAGCTGCTGGTTGTTCTGGATACGTCGTCAACAAGCAAAGTCTTACCTGGTCCAATAATTGTTCGATGAGCTCCAATCAGAGGAGACAGCAGGCTAGGATAACTCTTGCACATAATTTTGTTAAAGAAGGTACGTTGTCAGTCGTGTGGCGTGAGGTCTGGCGTTTTCTTGTTGATAAAGCGTAACGTCCACAAAAACAATACAACTGGCTTCAATTGCGTCTGACAGTCAAATTTCCGTCAATAACCGTAAGAATGCCACGAGCTTCCGCTGCACATTTTCGTAGAATGACCGTCCTTCATACCTATACAGAATCTAGGTTAATCTCTGAATAAAATATCTTGTCATTGACTCTATGCTAATCGTAGGTGTTGCAAGCACCAATTATAGTGCTTTTATCTTGGTACTGGCGTATGAAAAGTGCCCATATGCACCTATCAGTTACTTTGTACAGTTCAAATTAGCACTGCCCAAATTTAGATGCACTGATGTGCTGATTATTTTTTTCCAAAAGTACCCTGAAACGTTCTCCGACGACTGGGTCCGTATTCAGCAACTATTCGTAAGAACATTCTTTGTCTTATTCTCCAAGATTTTCTAAATGTGAAAGAAACACAACTTCTGATTGGCTAAACCATTTGGAACTGCCTTAAGGATAGGGCACCTTAATGGGATTCATGTAACATCGCCTTCCATCGCCAAAATCGTATGGATTCGGCTAAGACCCGGGTAACGCGTAATCGATGCGGGGATCCAGCTTGTATCGGCCTATCGATTACGGATTACTCAAGTCTTAGCCGAATCCGTGCGTTTTTTTCGACGATGAAAGGCGATGTTACAAGAATTCCATGAGAGTGGCCTATCTTTAAGAATGGTTGGCGAATACAGACCCTTATCTCCGAGATGAGACAAGTAAATACGGATTAGGCCGCGTGTTATTTTTCATGATATAAAGTCGTTATCAGGTCCAGTGGTATAATTCCATCCATATAACATGTAGTACTCGTAGAATGTGCAACACTGGTAATGTAAGGGTTTCTTAAGACAAATTGCATAGGATGAGTGATGGCGAGGGTTTGTTTTACATCAATGTCAAGTTAAGGTTACCGCATATATGGAATAATTTTAGTAAAGAAGTAAGTGTAAGGATTAAAGTTGATATTTCTGGATGAAGTAGACCCTGACATCTCACACTATGTAGAGCTGGCTTGCCTCACTGCTTGTCCAAATTAAACCAGGCTGAGTTACGCGATAAAAGCGTGCTATTTAAATGAGCTGTGTTGGTTTACTTGTTTAGGAGATGAATTATTGGACAGGACCATGGGTATGAATTACACGAAACAAAAAGTTCAAAAGTCCAAGTCTTCATCCATGTTGATTCATTTCGCTCTTTCACCATCCGACAAAATTTTAGACTGGTCAAAATTGAAAGCATTTGCAGACGACAAATTAACCTGTTACCAGACGACAAAATTTGAATTTTGTTCAAATTGAATACATTTGCCGACAACAAATTAAACGTTACATAAAACATTAAATTTGTCATTCAAAGGGTAGAAAACATTGCAAGAAAAGGAGAAAATGCTGGTTACCAGCATTTTCTTTTTTTCCCACAAGGTTTTCGAAAGACTTCTTTCTCAGGGTCTTTAAAAGTCGAGACTGCATGGGAAAGGGTTAAATGCTGATCAGATTGTAAGGTTTATCTGTGATAGGATAGAAAACATTGTGGGAAAAGGAGAAAATGCTGGCTACCAGCATTTTCTTCTTTTCCCACAATGTTTTCAAAAGCCTTTTTTCCTGGGGGCGTTAAAACTCGGAATTGTACGGTAAAAGGTTGGCCCTTTTCTAAACGAACCCGTGTTTCTCAGACCCTGTGAAAACATAAAGGGGAAAGGAAGAAATACTGGTTGCCACCATTTTTATCCTTAACCCACATGTTTTCTTCCTTTTCAAAAATGTAATCAATTTTTCCAGCCACATTTGATTTGTTGTCTGCGAATGTAATGGATTATGACCAGTCCATATTTTGTCGTCTGGTTAAGGGAAGTACATTTAAAGTATCAAACTCTAAAGGAAAAAAAGTCAACTTTTAAGGATAGGGCATCCTAATTGGATTCGTGTAACATCGCCTTTCATCGCCGAAAAAACGTACGGATTCGGCTAAGACTCGGGTAATCCGTAATCGATCGGCCGATACACGATGGTTCCCCGCATCGATTACTGATTATCCGAGTTGTAGCCGAATCAGTACGACTTTCGGTGATGAAAGGCGATGTTACACGAATCCCATTAGCGTGCTCTTTCCTTAAGGGGCTTGCAAATGAAAGCTCTGGAAAGCATCGTCAAGAAAGAGCAAACTAGTGTAACATGCGATACCTCATATTTCCACAATGTTTTCAAACGGTTGAAAAACTGTATTTTCCTTTCTACCAAAACATGTACCTTGTGTAATTTATGCTAGTTTATGTTACAATAAGGACATTGCACTAAATATGATTCAGTCATTTTTCACGCGATTTTGACTACACTGTATATAGAGATCAGTTGGCAATAAATTTATTGTCTGCTCTTGGAACTGAGCTCTCACATACATCTTGCCATAATTGGCCTGCAACACGCGAAGATGAGCATTCGGACATTTGCGTAAAGTGTCGTCTCGGATCAGCCTGCGCAGTCCGCGCAGGCTAATCCGAAACGACACTTTCCGTTTTTATGTAATTTTTTGTTTTGCACAAGTCTACTGTAGCACAAAATCTAATGTAGCCGTAAAGTGCCGTCTCGGTTTAGCCTACGCGGACAACGCAGGCTGATCCGAGACGCCACTTTACGCAAATGCCCGAATGCCCCTTTTCGCATGTTGCAAGCGATATCATAATGACTACCAACTCTTTTTCTCTTTTGTCTCTAATAGCTATATGTTCCCGTGTAAGATCTGACGCTCTTTAGATAGAATAAATTCCCACATCGAAGGCTGCATTCATCTTAATTCACTCTGCAAGCAACCGTTTCACTTTGCATAGGTAACTATATGAAAACAAACAATGAATAAAGCGCCATAAAAGCGTAACGTTCACACGGTTTTCGACCATGTTCCCTATCCGGTGAACAAACGAGTTTCTGACTGATGTATCACAGAATAACGACCACCTTATTTCACGGTTACTGCAGACATTCAAACGTCTTTACTTACTTCCAGCTTCCTGCTGCTAAGCATAAGACTTAAAACCGTGACCCATAACACATTTGTGAACAACGTAAATGAAGGTTAAACTTCACAGAACGTGCACGTTTAACCTGATATTGGATCTACACTGTTCGACAGGTCGACATTTTTCGGACGGATGTTGTTTTTATTCCATTTACATGGCAATTTGAATGCTTGAAAACAGGTCGATTTCCGATCCCCCTCAACGAAAAGTATTGTCAATAATTAACGCTTATCCTGCTAAAAAATCAAAATGAAATTTTTCAAGTCGATATTAGAAACAAAAATGTTGCTATTTCAAGGTGTTTTTTTCGGGGGGAGGGGGAGGGGGGAAGAATATCTCCTTATCGGACAGTGTCGGTTCAAGATCAGACTGCACATTCTGTGCAGTCTGGTCTCGATCTACACTGTCTGCAAAAAGTCCTTGACTTATGCTTCGCAGCCTAACGGTTAATGTCCCTCCACGATAGCCCGTCTGTATTACGCTAGTAATATAGAACTTGAAGTTCGAGTAACGGCTTGCGTTTGGCAAAATTCATCGCCCCACGATCCATTCCTGGAATGCTTTCTCGATTGACACAGGCATTGATTCTTGTTATACGGCTTCACCCTCAGGCTGCTAAATAACTCAAATAAAACTTTCCTGCCAATAGTAGAAAACCCGTATCCATGATTTTTCATTGAAAACCATTTCTTCGAAAGTCATTTTCGTCGAAGACCCATCTTGCCGAAGCGACGGTTCGTCGAAGCGACACTTTGCCGAACTTTTTTCTGCAGTCTAGTGTCGAATGTTATGAGCAATCCACCTTATAAAGTCCATCGCAGATCCAGGATACATAAAAATGCAGACAAGTAATAACTTTAAACCTAGTGAACAGTCTCTAATGGTTAAGGGGAATTTTTTTTCTAAAAAACAAAAGTTGATTGATGAATATTTTTCGACCTCACGTCGGAATTTTTATCATATTTTGATCAGTGTCCGCGAAATATCGCATTCGACGAAGCGTCGCTTCGGCAAAATGGATATTCGACAAAGTGGATTTCGACAAAATTTCATGCAGTCCACGATCAGATCTACACTGTCTGCAAAAGGTCCATGAGCAGTACTTAGCAGCCTAAGGGTTTACATTTAATTTTCTTTTGTTTAAACTTTTTTTTCAGACAGACAGACAGACAGACAGACTTAAATTGAGATATCATATTGGAAATACTCTATCAAAAGTTTAAAATGCGAGGTGAAAATGATTTCCATTATGAAATTTCCATGCTCAATGGATCAATGTCACTCATCAGGATATCCGGTCGCTGCGCGCGCATACGATATTCGAAAATGAAGTGCAAACTACATTTTTTTTACGTCACGGTATAAAGCACGCTTTTGACGCTTTATTGGTAAATTTCACAAAAACAAATTGACCTAAGCTGTTTTAAATGTTTCTCCTATCAAGTAGTCTGTGAACTCCCGTGGTTTACAAGTATCGCTGTATTAAAAACTGCAGATTTCCGATTGGGTCCTTCCTGTCAACACTTTGTTCTATAACTGTAATGAGTTGTTGCTATCTGTGATTGGGTATTGAAAAAATCATTGGCAAAGCAAGGTATAATTTTCTTAAAGATGAGGCAGGACGGAATGCGAGGAAAAATTCTTACATATTAAAACTAATTATTGTCAAAACTTTTTTTGAAAAATATCTTATATCTAATAACAATCATATAGAATGGTTCTCGTATATTATAATGGATGGAAGGGAGAAATTAATCCGACAAAAACCGTTTTTCTCTACATCATAATACGGCATGATTTTCATATCCGAGTGTCAAGTTAAATTAGTTGGAAATGGAACTATTTCCGATTTCATTCACACAGCATTAGCATATGGGCCATGCTCTGGCAAAAGGGGGCTTAATGCATTTCCCTTATACATTATCCAAAGCAAGACATCATATAATGACTTAATGAGTGATACATAGAATTTTGTCCGACAATCGACTTAATAAGTAGACTGGTACATTTGACAAAAAAAATGACCGATAGTAAAAAGTTTCGGCTCAGGTCAGCCTGCGCGGACCGCGCAGGCTGACCTAAATCGATACTTTTTGCTGATGCATTAGGCCCCCTTTTTACAAAGTATTAGCATATCATTTTTTTTCTAACAATCGGAAATTTGTGTACAAAAGTATAATTGGTTTCATAGCTTTGGGCGCTAGACTGGCTTGGTAGTTGGTCTCTATGAATGATAGCCCATGAATATTATTCCATGTTCACCCTTCTGGCTTTTTAGCAGGATCACAAAATTTCAGGCTTGTTCATATTGTAAAGCATTTACACGACCACAGACCAAACATGGCTTATCTCTTTACCAAACGATAAGATTTAAGGCTCGCCCAAGCTGAAAGTTGATTGATTGATTGTATGGAGTTTAAGGCCGTTTTTCAACAGTAGTTTAGTTTTATCGCGGCGGCCATGGAGTTTCTGTTACCAGTAATCAGCACAATATTCTTTCCAAGCCACTGGCTGCTTTCCCACATAAGCATAGTCGAAACAATGGTCATCGCTGAGAGTGGAATGAATCCTGTTGCAATGACTATCATTAATCCTCGGAAAGAAGTTGGCCGAGCCGGGGATCGAACCTGAGACCACCTGTTCTCAATTCGTACACGCTACCGACTGAGCTACCGGGGATCGGCTACCAGATGACAAAATTTCAGATTTGTTCATACTGAAAGCAGTTACAGACCTTTGACCAAATATGACTTATCTCTTTATCAAACGACAAGATTTTAGACTTGTCCAAAATGAAAAGCATTTGCTGACGAAACATCAAATGTGGCTCTTATAATGGAATTTGTCTCTGAAAGAGGAAAAAACATTGTGGGAAAAGGAAAAAAATTGTGGTAACAAAGTTTTCAATATTATTTGAAGTTATATTGCAGCGGCAAGCGCACCTGTCCGTGCTTTTCTGGAGTTTCTGTTACCAGCACTCGGCACAATATTCTTTCCAAGCCACTAGCTGCTTTTCAACATAATCATCATCGAAACAATGGTCAGCGGTGAGAGAGGAATGAATCATGTCGCAATTACTATATCATCAATCTTCGGAAAGAAGTTGGCTGAGCCGGGGATCGAACCTGAGACCACCTGTTCTCAATTCGTGTATGCCACTGACTGAGCTACCGGGGCTCGGCTACCAGATGACAAAAGTTTCAGAATTGTCCACATTGAAAGCATTTACAGACCTTTGACCAAATATGGCATACCTCTTTACCAAACGACAAAATTTTAGAATTGTCCGAAATGAAAAACATTTGCAGACGAAACATCAAATGTGACTCTTATAATGGAATTTGTCTCTGAAAGGGGAGAAAACACTGTGGAAAAAAAAGGAGAAAATGCAGGCAGGAAAGGAGCAGCCTCTACGGCAAAACGCAGTAACATACACACTAGCTTTAGCTGAATAAATGCGCCTCCGTGATTCATTGTACAAAACAAGTCATCACATAATTATGGATCCATAAAATCCATTTTGTCGGACAAAAGACTGGATCATGAGGTAGTATATGGTCCTTGAACATGCATAAAATACACAAATAGCAAACAGTTTCGACCCATGTCAGCCTGCGCCTTCGGCGCAGGCTGACATGGGTCGATACTTTTTTCAGATGTATTTAGCCCACTTTCTACTCATTAGGGCTGATATAAGGGTATGGGTGAATATAGTCTGTATCAGAGTAATTTGGTAGACTTTAGTTCTACACAGTTTGGAATGAACAACAAATTAAAGAAATAGCTCTTTACATGCAAGCATTTTTTCCACCTTTTAGAAACCACAGAATAAATACTAAAGCATTTGCCTTTAATTGTAAGTTTACAAATTTATGCAATCAGACCCCCCCCCCCCTCCATGTTTTTGACGATTGTAGTTGAAATTTGCCCATAACCACTAGCATTGATATATATACTACATTTGTAATTCAGCCCCAGGCAAGGATTATCTGTGCCCTTACCTGTACCAATTCCCATTTGCCCCACATTTATATTTTGGTCTAAAAATCAAAATGTTGGACAAATGGGATTAAACCTTATAAATATTTTCTTATTTGAAACCTTTTGGCCTCGAGAGTGAAACATGCTTTGCAACATCATCTCATGATATAATATCAAGGTGGTTTAAGTATGTCCCTGGGCTCAGATATGTCCCCATCCTGGTGTAATATGTGTACTTAAAGTTATTTAGATAGCACAGTTACCTACATTTAAAGATGCATCTTTACTCGTTTTCACACAGATTTAACCAACTTCATCTTTATTTTATGAAACTGTAATCATTCTTGTATCTTCATGCAAAATGTTGCCCCTGTCGTTGCAAGGTTGCACAGATTACAACAGATAGAAAATGCATTTCATTCGGCTATCCATGACATCACTCTGTTTGTTTCCGGTTTTAAATCGGAGACAAATCCCTAGAGTTTCTTTATCCAATACACCTTATATATTGATCATATATCTATGTTTACACATCTGACTAGATTCTACACAATATCAAGTTGTAACAGGGCTTTCTCTCTAGCTGTAAAAATGTATCTTTAAGGGGTTATCCTTTAACAAACCTTTCTTTGTTTCAGCTTGTCTGAAAGAGAATTGTGGGAAACGAGCATTTTTTTTCTGAGCATTTCTCCCATATCATGTAAATTTAGCTCATTTAGAAGTTCTGATTTCAAATTGGCGCTTGCAGATGCTTTAATGAGACATCTTTACAGCCAGAGGGTAACACAAACGCTGTTAAAACTTGACGGTGTTATAATCTAGTTAGCTGTGTAAACTTAGATAAAAATTCAATATAAGGTGTATGGGATAAAGAAACTGTAGGGATTTGTCTTCGATTTAAATCGGAAACTGTGATTGTTATGTCTATGGCTAGCCACAACAGAATGAAATGCATTTTCTATCTGCCGTAATCTGCGCAACCTTGCAACCATCAGGGGCAATATTTGGAATGAAGATGCAAGAGTGATTATAGTTTCCTAAAATAAAGAAGAAAATAAAGTTAAAAAACTGGATGAAAACGAGTAAAGATGTATATTTAAATTTTGAGCCGTTCAAAGGTCGTTGTTTAAGTGGGGTAAACACCTATTGTCACCTGCAAAAGAAAGGTCCTTGTATTGTTGACCAAGACAGGAAAATAGTTTAAAGGGGTCATTTTAGATTTATTTGCTGCGAATTCATTAATGACTACATACTAAACTTTTCTCTGCCTATAGCAAAAAGTTTCGGAGGCTGACCTGGGTCGATACTTTTTGCATATATATTAACCCCTCTTTTCACAGAGCATGGCTCATATTTATGAAACGGGAATTTGTGCAGATATTGCGGCTTATATGGGCAAAAGAGCAAAGAAATGTTTGCAGGGCCCAATCGCCTCCCCTAACGAACACGCCTCACTTTTTAATCAATTTTCCTAGAAAATATGCTGAAACTTCTAAAGCAGTTTTGAAGAAAACAAATAATAGTTGTTCAGTAAAATAAGTGCAAGTTTCCGATATCTGAAACTTATGGTATTAAATTATCAATTGTGTCGGTAAAATTTGAAATCGATTTATTTCCAACAGCATTGAATTGAAGGATTTTATTTTAAGACGAAGGTAGATAACTCTCCAAATTTTAGACAATCTTTGACATGACTGGTGATGTCCCCTGGCTAGCCATTTTAATGCATAGCTGCAACGTGTGTCACTGAGCAAAAAAACGTGTTCTTTGATCTTTTAAAGCTTGCCGACACAAACAAGATTACATGAGCAGTTTCACATCTTTAAATGCATATCGAAATTTTTTGGCCTTTCAGTATTAATGATTTATAAACATGATGAATCGAGCTGTGTACAATAAAACTTTTAGCTTATTTTTATGCATTTCATAATCGCTCTTGTATTCCCCCTACAGCTTAAGAGATATATGGGCCCATCTTACTGACATTTGCGTTGTTATATCTAAAAAAGGAGATAAATAAATACTAAAATAGGAGATATAGAGGATATTTTTTCTTTCGGTAAAAGATCGAAATTTATTTCATCGGGTGAGTATCATCGGTAATAATTTCACGAGTGGCCCAGCCACGAGTGAAAATATTACCGATGATATTCACTTGATGAAATAAATTTCGATCTTTCACCGGAAAAGACAAATATTCTATTTATTTCATGCTTCTGATCCCTTTTTGTTGGGACTTTCGTCAAAATACGGTGCAGCTTTTTTCGGTAATTCCCCGTGGCGTACCCCCCTCCACGCAAAAATGCATTACAATATTACGTAAAGCGGGAGAAATGTAGGGTAAATGCCCATAAATTGCATCATAATTCACTCTGGTTGAATCGCACCCGCTGTTTACCTAGGGAACTTTTGTTTCCGCCTTCAATTGAAGTATGAAATCGAAATTTCCCATTGTTCGAAACCATGAAATATCAAACCATAATCCATCATTGTTTCTCGATAAACTACAGATAAACTACAGAAAACTTTGAAATAAATATATGTGATAAAAGTTTCTTACTAGAAAAAACTTTCTATTCACAGTTGAATTAAATATGCTGGAAATGATCGGATAGTGGAATAAATCAGGAAAATTATGTTTTGGTAACTTTCCTGGTACTTTTTTCTTGCCTCGAGCTGCTTGAAAAAATTTGATATCATGCCGCATGTCAAAATTTTCTTGCACAGCAAGAAGTAAACACAAGACCCAGGGAAGTTCGAACAGCACTATATTCCTTTTTATTATGTTCCTTGTATTTTAAGACGAAATGTTGCAATTACGGACAATTTTACTCGAAAATACTAAGAAGTTAAAAACAAATTCCGGCGCAGATGGTCAGAAATATTTTTTTTATGAATACAGGATGAATTATATACGTAATATACTTACTGCTTTTCGGTACTCTATCGAGAAATACTGGTGGATTATAAGGTTTAAAAATTCAAAGTTACGACCAGTGAAATTTACCATAAATAACGTTATTTTTGTGTAACTCTTCATTTGAAGGCGCGCACTAGTTACCTAAGTAAACAGTGCGTGCTATTCAACCAGACAGAAATGTGACGTATTTACGCGCATTTACCCTACATTTCTTGCGCTTTACATTGTAATGCGTTCTAATGTGGGCCGGGTACCCCACGGGATATTACCGAAAACAACTGTACGGGATTTTGATGAAAGAGGTAAGAAGCATGAAATAATTTTTTTTTTTTCATTGCGCCACTCGTGAAAATGTTACCGATAGTGATCACTCGATGAAATAAATTTCGATCTTTCACCGAAAAAAATAAAATATCTTTTTTATAGAGGATCTTATATAAGTGTTTATGTATTATCATTTTTATCAAACGAGACTATTTATTTCCGTCGTGTCCAATTTCGTTCGCGTGCGATGTATCTATTTGAACCTGAAAATTTACATGTTAAGCCTATGGGTTTAACAAAACGATCTCTCTCAATGATTACATAGGACACATTTGTAGAAAAAAAACATTAAACAAAGTCTTTTTCCCCGTTGCAAGATTCGTCCGACATTTAGCAGTTTTTGTTCACTTTTACAGAAAATCAAACAGAGCTGTTTAACACTTTACCAAACAATCACAAGTTTTAACGGCCCTGAGAAAGAAGCCTTTTAAAAACATTGTGGGAAAAGGAGAAAATGCTGGAAACCAGCATTTTCTCCTTTTTCCACAATGTTTTCTATCGTATCAAAGACGAATTCCATCATTTGAGTCGCATTTAAATACTTTCAATTTGGATGAATCTAAGATTTCGTCATGTGATAAAGAGTAAAGATAGACGAATTCACGTTTATACAGATTTATTACAAATTACATATGCCAGTGTATGCACAAATCAAATGAAGAAAAGATGTTTATTTATTTTCTCAACACTTTATCACACAGTCCCGATTCTTAACGACCCCCGAGGAAAACAGATTTTGTAAAAAGATTGCGGGAAAAGGAGAAAATGTTGGTAACCAGTATTTTCTCCTTTTCCCACAATGCTTTCTGCCTTTTCTAAAAAAAAAGTATTTCGTTTGAATCACATGTGATATATATTCAGCATATGCTATCAAACTGGACAATTCTAACCTTTTGTAGTTTGGTAAATAGTTAAGAAAATACAAATCTAGCATTTTTTTCAGTCACGAAAGGCTGATAGCTTAAACTTACCGTAAACTTCATTATTAAAACATTTAACTTTGAATCCAAATGCTAAAAAGCACGACACAAGGCGCATTTTGTCGACAATGTAGATTGGGATAAAACTGCACTAAATCTGCATTCTGATCTTGGATTTACACTATCCGGAACAATGAGATTTTCCTTACGCAAATTAATTTGAAATCGCATAAATTGTTTCTTTTACATCGACGCAAATTAATTTGAAATCGCATAAATTGTTTCTTTTACATCGGCTGGAGCCTTTTATTTAACCCTGTACCATACTCGAAACAGTGTTTAAACGACATCGAAGAAAAAAGTCTGCTGAAGTATTGTAGGAAAAAGAGAAAATGCTGGTAACCAGCATTTTCTCCCTCCCCTCCCCCCCTCATGTTTTTCTATCCAATAAAAGACATGTGTAACCACATTTGATCTTTTCATCTGCAGAGCCATTCACAATTTGTACAAATCTAAAAAATTCTGTCATCAGGTTAAACTGAAAGTAAGCACTTGAACAGTTGATGGCTTATTTGTTGTGGTTGTTTACCACATTTGTCTTTATTTACGTCTCATCATAGAAATGGGTCACGCTCTGTGAAAAGGGGGTTTAATGCATCTGCGAAAAAGCATCGACCCATGTCAGCCTGCGCTGTCCGCGCAGGCTGACATGAGTCGATACTTTTTGCTATTTGTATTTTTTTCTGCATGTCAAAGGATCATTCTGCCCTATGGTTTAGCCTGTTGTTAGACAAAAATGAACCTGGCAGACTGCACAGGCTGACATGGTTTGAAATTTTTTGTTACCGGTATTTTTTCTGAATGTCAAAGGATCATTCTACCTTGTGATTTAGACAAAATGAACTTCCGGACTGCACAGGCTGACATGGGTTGAAACTTTTTTCTACCTGTAAGTTTTTGCATATCAAAGGACCATTCTACCAAAATGATTAAGCCTGTTGTTATACAAAACAGACCCATGTTATGCTACAATTTACTTGATATAATTGTATAATACATTGACAAAGACGAATTAAAATCCTCTTTCGTCAAATGTGCAAAACGCTCAAATATTTTTTTGTTTTACTGAAGAAAGTGTTGTTGTGTTTTGTCATGATACGGCCGAGTCGTTTGTACGAGAAATAACGGGGGCAAAAAGTGACAAGTGTTTTATTTATTACTGAAGGCGGATAATAAACACGCGCTTACAAAACATTTACCTACATAACGTGTCATTCACTGTGAACATTGCAAAGTGGTGGGACCCTCAAAACATCGGACACGGTATATAGAGGAATCGAGACTTTACAGTGACTCTCGGAGATATTCAAGCTGTGCCCAAAGGAATATGCTTGTTATCAGGTAGTCCGTTTATTTTCTAAAGTTGTTTTTTTTTCTTCTGGCAAAACGTTTTATTCCTTAACCTGCCAAATACGTAAGTAAAATAAAACTTTTAAGCCGATATAGTAAAAACCCTAATTTTGCTATTTCAAACATTTTTTTCTTTTTTTTTACGGGGGGGGGATATCTCCTTATCGGACAGTGTAGATCCAAGATCAGACTGCACGTTCTGTGCAGTCTGATCTTGATCTACACTGTCCGCAAAAAAGTGCTATTTCAAAGATTTCTTCTTTTTTTGGAGGGGGGGGGCGGATATCTCCCTATCGGACAGTGTAGATCCAAGATCAGACTGCACATTCTGTGCAGTCTGATCTTGATTTACACTGTCTGCAAAAAGGTCCGTGAGTCACGCTTACCAGCCTAAAGGTTACTTGATGTTTTACATAAAACATGTGATTACATAATCAGTCATTGAAACAATAGAATTACGAAACGTTGCGATAAATTGTAAAGCACTTCTATCAGTACTTTCAGTTTGGAAATTTTTTTATATTGATTTTCAGCTTATTTATCGTCGCCACCGGTTGCCCATATGGGCGACGCCTCCTGAAGGCTGTTAGTTTTGTTACGGGGGATATTGCAAGATACAGGACGAAACCCATCGTCAGTTACGCCTGGTTCTTTAACGTGCTCGGTATATAGCACCGTCACACGGGACCTCGGTTTAACGTCTCATCCGAAAGACTATTAGTAATTTTAGTTGACCGGCCGTGGGGCTCGAACCCATACCCTCAAGTGTGATTACATAATCAGTCATTAAAACAATACAGTTACGAAACGTTGCAATATAATGCCATGCAATTCCTTTGGTACTTTCAGTTTGGACATTTACTTTTTATCGTATTTTGACGTTTAAGAGGTGTTAATCAAAGATTTGAGCTGCACTTTGGCAGAAGGGGACTTGATGCATCCCCTTGATGCGTTATAGCAATCAAGTTATCACATGGTAATGGATCTATAAGATAGATTTTGTATAACAACCAACTAAATCATTAGGTAGACTGGTCCTTTGACATGTAGAAACTTGATCAATTTTCACAGACCATGACTCATATAAAAGTCAAATTGAGTATCACTAAAAATTTGATTGAATGGTGTTGAAAAGAATTAGTTAATTTATTTCTACCGCATCTCCACGTGCCAATTATGAAAAAGATTAGAAAAGGGCAACGGGTTAATCTAATTCCTCATATGAATGTTTAAAAAAGAAACGCTGTTTTATATTTTGGTTAGATAGAAGACCATCCGAGTTAATGCGTCGAATAACATAAAGCAAGCTGGATCAAAATTGCAGTCGACCAGTCCTCCTAACTCCAGTGTTAGAGCGTAGGACTTGTAATGTCATATTTCGGGTCACATAAAGGTGTGGGTTCGTGCACCACGGCTGGCCATCTAAAATTACTCTTTCGAATGAGACGTTCCGTGTGACGGTGTTATACACCAAGCACGTTAAAGATCCACGCGTAACTTAGGATGGGTTTCGTCCTTTATCTTGCACTCATATGATCCCCCGTAACAATATAAACAGCCTACAGGGCGCGTCGCCCATATGGGTAACCGGTTGCGACGATAAATAAACGGAAAATCAATCAATCAAAAATGCAGGCTTACTTCCAGCAAGTGTGTACTTTACGAGACAATAAGTCTTCTTTTGGCGTCCCTGGAATACTTGAATACTTGGTTTCAGTTGGAACAATTTTATTTTTGTTTAGTCGAATTTTGACCATATGTGTCTCTTGTTTCAGAACTGTAACAATATTACTCACAGTCAGCAGTATGCTGGTATCCGGCTGGAAATCCCTCATGCAGAGAATACCTAATGGAGGCCGGGTACCAGATCCCTGTAATCCGGAAAACACGTGGGAAGGTGTCGGTCACTTACTTCCGGGAGGGATGGGCGCTAGGAACCAGTTCGGAATAGACTTTAAAACACATTCACTGGTAAGTTTTGACTTTAACCATCGGGCTGTAAGTACGATTCAAAGAGCTTTTGCGGACAGTGCAGATCAAGATCAGACTGCACAGAACGTGCAGTCTGATCTTGGATCTACACTGTCCGATAAAGAGATATTTTACCAAAATATATAGCTTTGAAATATTTAACTTTTTGTTTTTAAGATCGGTTTGAAGGTTTAATTTCACTTATTTAGCAGGTTAAGGGTTAAAATTTGACTTTAATTTACTATCAGATGTTGAAAAATGTTCTTCTGTTGGAAAGGGGCTTTTTTACGGAATCTTCGTGACTATTCATTGTTACGGATATGCAGAATATACCATGAAAATCGCGGTAGCTGTAAAGGTAATATACAGTGCTTGTAATTTAAGGGAGGTGAGTTCGAATCCAAGCTGGGCCAAGCTCTTTCCGAATATTGTTGATAGTCATTGTCACAGGAACCATCCGCCTCACCTTTAACATTGTTTCGAAGATGTTATTAGTGAAAGCAGTCGATGGTTTGAAAAAAAATGACGAGCAGAGCACTTGTAACAACAACCTTGTGGACGCATGTAAAGGTGCATTGACTGTCGTTATATATGAGCCTCGCTCTGGCAAGAAGGTGCTTAATGCATCTCCGTGATGCATTTTACCAAGCAAGTCATCCAATAATTATGGATCCATTAAATCTTTATACTTTGCATTACAACTGAATTAATCTAAAGGTAGAATGGTTCTTCGACATGCAGAAAACCTAACAATAGCAAAAAGTTTAGACCTAGGTTAGCCTGCGCGGACTGCGCAGGCTGACCTGGGTCGATACTTTTTGCAGATGTATTAAGCCCCTACTTCACAGAGCATGCCCCATATGAATATGTTATGTTTTTAAAGCGCCTTTAATCACACAAAGGAAAATACAAACAACATGACCTATTGTGGTATCATTCGTCGCCGAAGGAGGGGGGGATATATTTTTTGTATTGTCCATTCATCCGCTTGTCGGTCCGTCGGTCCGTCCTTTCGGACAAATATCCTCTAAAATCCTTGACGAAAATTTATGAAACTTCATACATGTGTTCCTTATGATATTCCGACGATATACATTTTTTTTATTCATTTAATGCCATGTCATGGAAAAAGGGGGGAGGGGCTTTTTCGGCAGGGGATATCATTTCAACGAAGTAACTTTTTCACGTTGTAGTCCTGGACGAGAGAAATGTGTCAGTTAGACTCGGACAAAGATGGACGAACCAACGGAGAAGAGCTCGGTGATCCCGACTGTACCTGGACACAATCCAACAACCAAGCTTTGAAGTCAGCCAGCATCACTCACCCAGGTAACTGAGTCATACAAGATCTGTCGTACAGAGTCGTGCTCGAAATGTCAACCTTGTTGAACCTTTGCCTATTCAACAAAGGCTATTCGGTATGGTGGCATATTTCTACCACGAGATACGAGATAACTATTGCGATATTTAAAGAAAACTATCGCGATGAAACAAAATTTTCTGGAAATATCTAGATTATAAAGAGTTTCACGATAAAAATATCGCGACGATTCACACTTTTAATACAATTTTTTTTTTTTCAAGTTTGTGCTTACGATTTTTTCGTGTTCGTGCTTACAACTGACATTCACGGTATCTATAGATGGATACGGTTTCGGAAAATCGGGGAAAAACCAGATTATAGATGTAAATGAATTGTCCTTTACCTTGAATGGTTTTAAAGTCTTTTGTAAGAGGCATTTCCAGTCGCCTTTGTGTTTAATAGACTTAATTTCAAATGTAGCCAAAATTTAGCAGTTAAGCTCCAACTGTAAATAATTCGAATTTTAACTTACCATGATCTTGTAAAGTCAAAAACTACCGAGTTCATCCAAATGACGAATTTTCTATTTATAGACATCGAGAAACTGGTAGAACTATCGCGATAATTTTATTTCGAACGTCAGCTTCCTGCACGAATGAGAAACTTTGCATTTAAAAATTTATTGATCATTGTCATTTTGTTTTAGATAACAAAGTTTATCTTGATTTTTTTTTTCAGAAACCTCTTCACTATCTAAATAAAATATCAAGGAAACTTTGATTTATCGCGACAGTTTTATAATCATCCCGATATGGATCTCGTATCTCGTGGCAGAAATGTGCCACCATAATTCAGCCCTTTACCAAACAAACCATGTTGGATGTTGCAAGCATTTTCTCCTGTTTCCACGATGGTTTAGTTTCTCTGGAAGACAAATCCATTATTTTAGTTACATAAATTTGTCGTCTGCAAATTGCTTTAAATGTGGGAGAGTGTAATATTTTATCGTCGAGTACACTATTTGGAAGACTGTTGTTTATGCCTCGAGTCTTTAAGTTTTCTTTGAAACGTAGGCCTTATAGGTGAACAAAAAAAAATGTTTTTTTTTCTTAGAATGATTTATTATTTTTCACTTTTAAAGGTATATGTGAATCAAATATTCTCTTTCAAATATATATATGTGTGAACCAAAACGATTTTTTAAAAATATTTTTGAAAGTAGATCTAAAGTAGACCAAACATTTTCTGTTATAGGAATACGTGGACCAAATATTATCTTTCATAAGTATATGTATACCAAATGCTCTCTTTGAAAAGTATATGTAAGTCAAAATATCCTCCTTGAAAGATATATGCGAACCAAATGTTTTTAAAAGGTATGTGTGAATGAAATATTTTCTGTTATAGGAATACACGAACAAAATATGCTCTTTGAAAAGTGTATGTGAACCCAATAATTTCTTCGATAAGTACGTTTATATGTGATACAAATATTGTGATTTTAAAGGTATATGTGAACCCATGGATTCTCCGAAATGTAAAAAGGTGAACCGGTGGTTACAGTGTGAAGAGAGTACGTTTAACTGCAGCGCAATCAACGAACCAGGTCAGTGATTTTGTCTTAAAAATCGTTACGAAACAATTCAGTGTTTATACGACCTTCAAGAAAACAGCTTTTGAAAACATTGTGTGAAAAGAAAATGCTGTTTTACAAAAATAATTTCTACAGGTTCAAAGGCAAAATCCATTATTCAAGCGACATTTAATTAGTCTTTTGCAACAGCATATGAAGAAGTCTACAATTTAGCTTGCAACATGCGAAAAGGGGCTTTGGCACATTTGCGTAAAGTGTCGTCTCGGATCAGCCTGCGCAGTCCGCGCAGGCTGATCCGAGGCGGCACTTTACGTCAACATTAGGTTTTGTCCTACGGTAGACTTACGTGAAATAGAAAATCACACACGATCGGAAAATATCGTCTCGGATCAGCCTGCGCGGACTGCGCAGGCTGATCCGAGACGACACTTTACGCAAAAGTCCGAATGCCCCTTTTTGCGTGTTGCAGGCCATTTTGTCGTCTCGGAAACACTTCAATCATTCGGGTGTTAAAACAGGGACGACTGAAGCACACAACTTTGAAAACATCCTTGTTAGATACATGCATAGGTATTCAACATAAAATTAAGTCTACAAGATGACCATCGTGTTCGTGTGAAAGCATTGCGACAAATGGAAAAATGTATCGCTCCGAGCAACTTCTCTTCCAAAATGTTTTCGAATATGCTCTGTTACAAAAAAAAAAAAAACGAAAACAGTCGATCCCAATCAGACCACACGTTCGAATCAGTCTGATCCCGATCCGCACCGTCATCAAAATTGCCGAAAGACGTGCTGAGCAACCTAAGGTACAATGATAACAAGAAATATCTTTAAAAAGATAGAGGAAGTAATTTGCCGGCAGATAGGCAGGGGCCCTTCAGATAATCATTTCTACATTTTTGACCAATCATAAATTTCTATTTATTCATTTGTTATCAGTACCAAAATGAAGGTCAAAAGCCAGCACGTTCAGTTATGCGGAAAAATAGTACAACAGTAGAATATCAAACACTGCCAACAAAGGACTTAAACCGCTCTATGTCTTGGTTTTTACTCCAATCGTTTAAGTTGTAAATGCTCTTGCAAAACGCAGTTTAATGTTTCTCCGTGATTTACTTTAGGAAGCAAGACAGCACATAATTGTGGATCCATAGAATCCATTTTGTCAAGGAAACGACTGCATCATAAGGTATACTGGTCCTTTGGTATGCAGAAAATTGACCAGTAAAAAGTTTCGACTCAGGTCAGGCAAAGTCCGTGCAGGCTGCTATGGGTCGCATTTTTTTTTGCAGATTCGTTAAACCCCCTTTTCACAGAGCATAGCTCAAATGTTTGTTTTTCACCTAACAACATTTGGTTTTTGGCAGCGGGTTTACCCCACTGTCATAGTTCCCACATCACATGTGCATGTATATACTGATTTTTGAAGCCTACTATCGTTATCTAGGTCAGATTTTTGTTTCCGGCAGGTTTTGCCTGGATACGGGTGTAAACAAAACCAGTTTCGTACACTAACAAAATAGTTCTGCCAATGATATTCAAACAAAGCAATTCAACTTGATACTGTATGTTATCTAAAAGAAATTAAAACATAATGTTTCAGTTGTCTTTTTAATTTCAAGGTAACAAAAGATTTTCAGCTTAAATAAAACAAAAAAAAACGTGCAGGGTTTAACACCTCTCCACCATCTGGTACATTTATACAATAACACAGGCCTACCGCGTTGCTGGAGAACTCGGACCCTGGTGAACTCGTACCCTAATCTCAAGGGTAAGAGTTCTCCGGAGAACTTTCCGTTTTGATTTTTATTAGTTTACGAGGAAAAAGACCATAGAACACACCAATGAGTAGCTTGTATTCGGAGCCAGAAAAGAAATCCTCTGCCTTCAGTGCGTTGATTTTTTTAAAGCAGGTTTAGGGTTAAGATATTTACGAACTATTTTCATTCATACTTAATCTTCTAGTCTCGTCGTTCTATTTTATTTTCTGCATTCACTTGATACAGGTATCAGAAATGTGAGTGTCACGCTCCCAAAGACACGGGTACCGTCCAACAAGACCACGCACTATTGTATGATTTTTGAGTTTCCTCAAGACGGTGATTTTCACATTGTTGCAACAAAACCTCTACTGGACAATACTAAACTCATGCACCATATACTGGTGTATGGCTGTGCGGAGGACGGTGAGTAACGTCTGTCTGTCTCTCTGTCTGTCTGTTTGTTATTTTATAAGCGTGCGACGCTGGTATTCGAGCCAAAAATTTTTTAGGTATGTAACAAAACTACTTCATCAATATACAGATACAATCATTCCGAAGTGCATGGTACCTGTTCTGTGTTGTTTTATATTTTTGTGTAAATAGAACTGACACAATAGCACGTTTGTTTAAGTATACGCACTTACTTGATTTTCGAAAATACATGTACAGGAGGAATATTATGTTGTAGTAACTTTCCTGGTGCTTGTATTCGATTCGAGCATCTTAAAAAAAAATTGACATCGCGAGAAACCGAAGGTCGACCGCAAGGTCGAACTTTTCTTACGCAGCGAGAAGTAAATACTTGGGCCAGGAGAGTTATTACAACATTATATTCCTATTAATCTATACCGACAATTTTCAAGGACAAAATTTTGCAATTTTTGACATTTCATTCGAAAACGGTAAACAAAATGAAGCAAATAATGGTGTGGTAGCCAATAACTTCGTTCTTATGAATGGCGGATGAATATTATATTGTAAAATTTTGACCAATCAAATTGCAAATCAGTACATACATACGAGTACTAGTATTTCGTCCGTGAGCTACGTCATCATACCATATTTGGGAACCGTATTTCACAGAGTGGATACGGATTTTTTTCCTGTCGTGTGTGATACTTTATCCACATGCGATGCATCTATTTGAGCCGGAAAATTTTCAGGTATATAATAAAGAATGATAACATGAACTGATAGAAAAATATTTAGTGCGAAAGAGCTATAGTATAACGGTGATAGTCTGTCAACTGGTAAGGCTTCGTATAGACATTTTGGGCATATAGGTGAACAAACTTAGGCGAACTGTGACAAAATAGTGGATATCATACATATAATAAACCTTTAATAAATCTTATAAATGATAATATACATTTCTGAATACACAATATAAAATAACTTCGAAATTCGCAATACCGCTCTGTGTTGTTGTTTTGGATTTTTGTTTATATAAGTAACAACCTATCGACTGATAACATCAAGTGTATGTCACTCGTAATACAAAATAGTAACCTCTCTGTCCAAATGTATATCTGTCTTGAGCCTTTCTTACGTATACCTGTCTGTCAATAAATGCCATTAGTTGATACATTATCTTTCCACTTTATGATACATGATCAATGATCTGTTTATTTAATAACCAAACCCCTAGTACCTCAACCAGTGTTACATGAATGATCATGGGTTTTTTTATGTTGTAATTTGTCTTTGTCTTAACACCGTTAAACTTGATTTCAACAAGAGCGCAGCGGTCAGCACACCTGTATGTAGCCGTTATTATTATTTCTATTATTATTATTGTTATCATTATATTACAAAATGGGACAACTCCTACCCCATTGCACACGATTCTATTGAGACATCAGCCAGTTGCTTGGACAGTGACCTTGGAGGTTATGAAAATCAATGCAAACTATGCCAAGGTTGACTCTTAAGTATGAAGACCTTTTCCATAACTCAACGTTTAACGAACAGTAAAATACCAAAATGGTTACTTGTAAGAGGACGTATCATTGATAAATGCTACAAATTCCAACAAAATACAATGGTTGAGGAAAAGGTTACAAAGAATTAAAGAAAAAAGACTACTTGCTGCCACCAGGCGCACAACGGTTTATGTATGCGCAGCGCTTATTAATATTTATCCTGTACAGGATAGTGATGCCTCATAGCAGACAGGTCAATCCCCGAAAAATATGACATTCGCAGACAACGCCTTCTATACAACCTTAAACATTAAAGATAATCTATACTCGTTTTCAGTCAGTTTTCAGTCAGTTTTCAGTCAGTTTTCTGCCAGTTTTTGACCCATTTCATCCTTACTTAATGAAACTATAATCATTCTTGTATCTTTATGCCAAATGTTGCCCCTGTCGTCTGCAAGGGTGCACAGATTGCGACGGATAGAAAATGCATTTCATGTTTTGGAGGCCTTTAAAGCTATCGGTGTTGTCGTTTCCGGTTTTAAATGAGAACAAAACCATTGAGTTCTTCTATCCCTTACCCCATATACAGTGATAATTTATCTATGTTTATACAGCTGAGCCATTATACACACTTTCAAGTTTTAACAGCGTTCATTCTCTGTAGATGTAAGGATGTATCTTTAACTCCTATGGTATATAACTCCAGGTATGCCGGAACATCCTGTTAACCAGCCATACGAATGCCCATTGCCGTTTGACCGCGCATGTAAAGATCTTATTGGTGTATGGCTGCTAGGATCTGACGGACATTGTGCCAACAAAGATGCGGGTTTCCGGATAGGAAGAAATGGCTACAAGCTTGGCGGTCTGCAGGTAAAATTTTTACGTGTCCTGGATACTCAGAGCCTTAACCAGTCTCCATATATCTATATCGTCGGTTTACTTCCAAAACCTCGTAACTACAGCTTGTTACAAGCTGTAGTTACGAGGTTTTGGAAGTAAACTGACGATATGAGCCGTGCTCTTGCAAGAACGCATCTCTGTGATGCATTATACCACTTTTTCCTAAGCTATCTGACTGTCTTTTAATACTTTACTGGGGTCCTGTGTGTCTCAGTGGTAAAGTGTAGAACTCGTGACCTGGAGGCCCCGGGTTCGAGCCTCACTTGCTCCACTGAGTCATTCACAGGAGTGTCCTTGGGCAAGATACTTCAGAGCCCCAGCCTACTACTGGTGAAACCCTGGAACACATGAATATGTGAGCTATCGCCGTGATATGACTGAAATAAAGTTGAAAGCGGCGTAAAACACCATTAAAATAAATAAATAAATTATACTCTTCTATTAACCCTATACCAAACGATCCCTATTTTAGTGACTATGAGAAAGAGACATTTTGGAAAAAAAAAAAACATGTAGAGAAAGAAGTAAATGCAGGTGTTCCTTTACCACAGTGTTTTTAACCCCTTTATTAACAAATCACATCACATGAGAAAGAAGTACATGCAGGTGCTCCTTTCCCACAGTGTTTTTTAACCCTTTCATTAACAAATCACATCACATGAGCCACATTAAAGTTTTTTTTTCCCCGGATTTTGAACAGTCTAAAATTTTGGACGTATGGTAAAGAGTTAAGTGATCTTCGTATCGCGCGTCAAACGATCACAAAGTTTTGTCCCGCAGACCAACATTTCTTTCCGTAAGCTACCGATCACTCGCTAGGCTGGGTCCAGGCGGTAATAAATTTTGAATCACTCCTTATCGCTGTCTCCTTTCACGATTTATACATGTATGTCTATGGCTATGAACTGATAACCGATTCCTTGATTATTACCACATCCTTTTTTGAATATGTGTATAACGTCCAAAGGAAGAAAATGATCGGATCAAAGCCCAGGGTACATATTCACCAACCATTCTTGAGAATATTGGTAGGCTTCTTCTGATGTATTTGTGTAAATTTGAAAGGAACACGTCTTCTGATTGGCTAAACAATTTTGTTAAGCCAATCAGAAGTCGCGTTATTTTCAAATTTGGTTTAACCAATCAGAAGTTACGTTACTTTCAAATTTAGAAAATGCTTCAGAATAAGATAGAGACTATTCTTTTAGAATGATTGGTGAATTCGGATCCAGGCTATTCACTAGCTCGCATGATAGCAGATCCTCGTTTTTAAATATTCTGATTTGAAAAATATATCAAAATATTTAGGTTCACTGGGAGAATCAAGATGGCGCCACGGACGAGAAAGACGGGTCTGGTATGATATTTTACTACACAGACAAAAACGACCGACAGGACTCGGGTATTCTTACTGTTGGTCAAGATTATTTGATAATACCACCAGGGAAGGAAGCTCACGAAGAAACAGCACTTTGTACAAGCGACTGCACCCGCCGGAAATTCTCTCAAGACATTCACATAACATACGGGTTTAACCACATGCATTATTTAGGTTGGTAAATTCTTCAGTTGCGATTTCTTATTGGAAAGAAAGAAAGAAAGAAAGCGGAAAGAAAGAAAGAAAGAAGGAAAGAAAGAAAGGTATAACTTAATTAAGGAAATGGAACAATTTCTTATAATTCCATTATCATTTACAATTTTTCTTAATCCTTATAGGCCCAGTAGCTGCGGAAAATAAACAATGCGGGTGTTGAGATGAATTTAAACTTAAATCAAACCAAATTTATGGAAAATATTGTGAAGATAACGATCTGTTATTGTACGGCCGGTCCAAGTGTAAGTCACTGGCAAACAAATGAAAATAAGGTAAAATGTAAACAAAAGATAGAGCGACTTTGCAACTTTTTATCTAGTTATAAAATTCCTTTTTCTGTCAGCGACTAACACTGGGACCCACCGCACAATAACAAATTGTCATCTTCACAATTATTTACATACTTTTCAAAAGGTATAACATAAGTTTAGATGCACTTTTGAAACCCGCATTGTTTACTTTTGGACCCTACTATGCCTTCAACTGTTAAATCCTGTGTTTCACGACCCTTTGAGAGAACACTTTTGAAAACATATTTGGAAAAGGAGACAATGCTGGTAACAAGGGTCTGTATTCACCAACCATTCTTAAGGATATATTTGGTCTAATTATGGATTTTAAAAGTAACACAACTTCTGATTGGCTAAACCATTTGGTTTAGCCAATCAGGAGTTGTGTTACTTTCAAATACGAAGAAAAAAAAATCTTGGAGATTAAGACTAAAATCGGTTTAAAAAAAAAAGGTTGGTGGACATGGACTTTGATTATTTTCTCTTGCAGAAGTTGTAAAGTTATACGTTAGGAGTTACGTATTTGTTTTTGTACATACAGTGTCTTTTTATCACCGTTTTCATATCTCCACCAGGAAAGGCTATGATGATTGAACATTTGAGGGGAGGGGAAGTCATCAACACAATAACTGAAGATCTGGACTTTGAATATGATAGTCCAAGAATATTTACGTGAGTAAAGTCCTTCATTTACTCGTGGGCCGAGCCCCGGTAGCGCAGTCGGTAGCGTACAGGACTCAAGAACAGGGTGTCGCTGGTTCGATGCCCGGCTCGGCCAATTTCTTTCCGAGGACTGATGATTGTCATTGTGACAGGATTCATTCCTCTCTCACCGCTAATCATTGTTTCGACGATGGTTATTTGGGAAAGCAGCCAGTGGCATGGAAAGAATATTGTGCGGAGTACTAGTAAAAGAAACTCCAGGAAAGCATGGATCGGTGTACTGGCCGCCGCGATATAACTGAAATAATGAAAACGGCGTTAAACATCATACAATCAATCAAATACTAGTGGATTTCGTAAAATTTCCTACAGTACTGCCTTATGAGGCATAATACCGTCAAACGCATTTAAGGGCAAACGCCCCCACCACTAGATCTATATCGCGAAAACCCATGAAAATCAAAAGCTTGCGTCCAAAAAAATAGCAATTTTTAGGGATTCATTTCGTATACATCGATTACAATATTGGTCAACGGAATGATGCTTAAAATTTCAGTAATTTTTTACCTTTTTACTCATAAAAGAATGCCTCATGCATAGAACTGTGTAGTAACGGGTATTTGTCGATATTATTCAGCGGCGAGAGGTGGCAGATATTGTTTTGGAGTTATCCGTCCGCCCGTGCGTGTGACGGTCCGATCTTCAGTCTCATCCTTCTGTCTGACTTTGTTTCTGAAGATAAGTTTGCCCCCACCCCCCGCCACCCTTTGCACAGGGGATATCATTTTGACACAATGACTTGCTTTAGATCCGTTCACAGAAATAAAGTACCTTGTCAATATATATGAGTCATGTTCTGTAAAAAGGGGGCTAACTACATCTGCAAAAAGTATCGACCCATGTCAGCCTGCGCAATCCGCGCAGGCTGACATGGGTCGAAGCTTTTTGCTCTTGGTCAGTTTTCTGCATGTCCAAGGATTACTCTTCCTCTAATTTCAGGCAATCGTTAGACTAAATGGATTTTAATGATTTATAATTATGTGATGACTTGTTTGCTATAATACATAACGGAAATGCATTAAGCCCCCTTTTGACAGAGCATGGCTCATATTCTTCTTTTACTCAGACTGGACTAGATGCCATATTATATACTTTACTTGTAATATCTCATCGTAAATATATGTCCAGAACAATACTTCTTTGTACAAAATTGAAGACTTAAGTTTTGCGAGACAACCTGAGAATATTTTTAAGATACATCTACAGGCCTACTAGTTTTAAGTCAATTTTTGACCCATTTAATCTTTATTTTATTAAACTATAATCTGTCTTGTATCTTCATGCCAAATGTTGCCTCTGACGATTGCAAGAGTGCCTGGATTTCGACAGATAGAAAATAAATTTCATTTCCTTGAGGCCATCACTGAATTCACTTTTGTGAATCTTACGGTTCTAAATCCAAGATTTAAGATATATGTATTACTCCTTTACACCATATATATCGGTAATTTATCAATGTTTACACAGGTGACTAAATTTTGAACCATTCTACAGTCTACCAAATTTTAACCGCGGTTTTTTTTTTCTTTCTGGCTGTGAGGATGTATCTTTAAATGTGCCCATTTTGAAAACAGTCGCAAACAACAACAAAGCAAATGTTGCTCAAATAAAATGGACTAAATTTTGTCTCTGAAAAGGTGAAAACACTGTTTGAAAAAGAGACATTACTGGTTACCAGCGACTATGTTTCGTAAATCAGTTCTACTTAGGTTCGTGACAAGAAGAGATTGTTGCGTAAAGTGTTAATCATTTGGCTACTAAGCGCTACTCAAGAACATTCTGCGGACAGTGAAGATCAAGATCAGACTGCACAGAATGTGCAGTCTGATCTTGGATCTACACTGTCCGATTTGAAGATATTTATTCTCCCAAAATACTTTTGAAACGGCCAAATTTCCGTTTTCACGATTGCTTTAAAGTTGCAATTCCATTATCTAGCAAGTTAAAGATTACGCTTGGTTCAAATTTCAGGCATAAAGATCCTATAATTGTGAAACCATCAGATGAGATACGAACCACCTGTATATTTGACTCTACATCCCGAAACGTGACCACCCGGGCCGGAAGTGGCTACCTGGCCGAAATGTGCTACGGTTTTCTGGTATTTCATCCAAAGCAAGCTGTTACGGCTGGAAAAGCCTCCTGCACGGCATGGAAAAATCTTTCATTTTGTGAATTTGAGCTTGGTAAATGTCTTATATTAAAGGCCCTATAGCTGCCAAAAATAAACAATGCAGGCATTAACTCTTTACAAAACGACAAAATTTTGGACTTTTTCAAATTCAAAGCACCTGCAGATGACGATTTCAATGTGGCACAATCTGTGGCGTTTGTCTTCGAAAGGGTAGAAAACGTTGTGGTAAAGGGTTAAAATGCAATCAAATTTAAATCATACACAAATTTAAATTATTGTGGAGATGAAAATCTGTTATTGTATGGACGGTCATTGTGTTAGTCGCTGGCCGGAAAATGAAATCTAAAACTAAGTTAAAAGTTGCCAGGTCGCTCTATCTGATGTTTACTTTGTACCTGACTGAAAAATTATTTTTTCTGCTAGCGACCATTGTTTTGACCGACCGTACAGTAACATATTGTGATCCTCACAATAATTTCCATACTTTAAAACGACAAGGTTTAAACTTAAAAGCATTTTATCACCCCATTGTTTACTTTTGGCAGCTATGGGGCCTTTATTCTATAATGCTGCTGTAAATTCATTCACTTCCATTGAGCCTTGCCTTGTAAAAGGGGACTTAATGTATCTGCAAAGATTATAGACTCATGTCAGCCTGCGCAGTCCGCGCAGGCTGACATAGGTCGAAACTTTTTTACCTTAGCCATTTTTAGCAGTCCAAAGGACAAATCTACCTCATGATTTAGCTGAATGGGATAGTTGTTAGAGAAAATGGATTTTATTGATCAAGAATTATGTAATTGCTTGCTTAGTATAATGCATCGCGGTAATGTATAAGACCCCTCTTTGCCAGAGCATGCCGCATTTAGCTTTAATCTGTGAGGCATGCATTCATCCTTACTCGTCAAAAATTGGTGAATGTCTGCACTTAACTCATGCTATACAAGGGATTTTATTGTTCTATATTTAGTAAAACCTGCAAGATAGGATGAAACAGCTCGATGACCAACTTGGTATTTTGTTACTAAGATACGACTTTTTGTCATTGAATTTTGACCAGTAAAATCCTTTCGTACAAATAAGCATGCTTTTTGAAAAAGAGCTTAATGCATCTGCCAAAAAAGTATCGACCAGCGTCAGCCTGCCCGCTCCACGCAGGCTGATCTGGATCGATACTTTTTGCTATCGGTAAATTTCATGCATGTCGAAGGACCACTCTTCCTCAAGATTCAGTCAATCGTTAGACTAAATGGATTTTATTGATCCATAATTATGTTGATTGATTGTATGGTGTTTTCACCGTTTTCAATATTATTTCAGTTATATCGCAGCGGCCAGTGCACCTATCCATGCTTTCCTGGGGTCTCTTTTACCAGTACTCCGCACAATTTTCTTTCCGAGCCACTGGTTGCTTTCCCACATAACCATCGTCGAAACAATGGTCAGCGGTGGGAGAGGAATGAATACTGTCGCAGTGACTATCATCAATCCTCGGAAAGAAATTGGCCGAGCCAGGGGTCGAACCCACGACCCCTTGTTCTCAAGTCCTGCATGCTACCGACTGAGCTACCGGGACTCGGCTCCATAATTATGTGATGTCTTGCTTGGTATCACGCATCACGCAGATGCATCAAACCTCCTTTTGCCAGAAAACGGCTCATGTGATATGTGATACATGTAAGATATGAGGCGCTGTAACATGGCTAAAATCTTTTATTATATTGCTATCAGTGAATTACTGGGATTTCACAGTGAATATCACCACTAGTGATGATGATTATCGTATCATCACTAGTGACGATATAGTTTTAGAATGTTTGCCGGAACTACTTTTTTTCCTATAGTGCTCATATTGTATCATTCTTGATAATTATTAGAATAAAAAAGGGTGAATTAGGAATATAATAAATAGGATAATCAACTGGTTTTGTGTGGTATTAAAAATCCGTCCCTCCAATGGGGTTTGATGCGGTTAAAAAACTCGTCCTTCGGACTCGTTTTTTTAACCGCATCACACCCCATTCCAGTGACAGAGTTTTAATATCACACACAACCAGTTGATTATCCTCTGTTTCTTTGTATTTACAGATAAAAAGGTACGTGGGTGTGATTACCAAACTGTTCATGACTTGGACAACCCGGCAACCAAAGACATTTTTAACAGAGTTACCGAACATTGTAGACCATTCGGGCCCTGCTACGAGGACTGCCTGAAGGTCGTCCAGAGCGTTAAACAGTTACCTTGTTTCAATGGTGACATATTTGAGTGGTCACGTGACAAGATTCTGACAAGAAATATGACTGACGCTTCGCGAAATGAATGGTTCCGATTTTATGCTGGTTTTGATTCTTGTTCAAAGACCAGTAAACCCAATGATCTTGAATCAGGACCTTTCTCCAGTGCTCCTGCAGACCTTGCGAAAGCTTATGTAGTAGTTTTGTTAATTATAATGTATACACTGACTTGATCTCACTATAAAGAAGTCTTTGTATACGTGGATGTGCAATTTCCATTTTTTTAATTAATAATTTATAAAATTCTAGTATTGGTGCTGGATAAATGGGTCAAAACTTAGTATTCGTGTTACTTTTTCCTTTTTGCTGACAAGATATAATAAACATGAATCTGCTTTGATTGATTGATTTATTGATTGATTGATTGATTGATTGATTGATTGATTGATTGATTGATTGATCGATTGATTGGTTGATTGGTGTTTAACGCCATTTTCAACATTATTTTAGTCATATCGCGGCGGACAGTGCACCTATTCATGCTTTCCTGGAATTTCTTTACCAGCACTACGCACAACATTCTTTCCTAGCTACTGGCTGCTTTCCCACGTTACAATCGTCGAAACAATGGTCAGCGCTGAGAGAGGAATGAATCCTGTTGCAATGGCTATCAATCCTCGGAAAGAAATTAGCCGAGCCGGGAATCGAACTAGCGACCCCTTGATCTCAAGTCCTGTACCATATCGACTGTGCTACCGGGGCTCGGTCATAAATCTGCGAATAAAGGGAAGTTTCAAGCCAGAGAAAAATACAAGTTATTGCGATTTCAGCTTTCTTTGCTCTAGAAAAATCCGCGCAGACTAATCCGAGACGACACTTTCCATTTTTATGCAATGTTCTGTTTCGCGCAAATCTAATGTAGTCGTAAAGTGCCGTCTCGGATTAGCGTGCACGGACTGCGCAGGCTGATCCGAGACGATACTTTACGCAAATGTCCGAATGCCCCGTTTCGCGTGTTGCAAGCCAATATCAAAGATCAGTGTCCGTATTCACCGACCGTTCTTATGCACATTTTTAGTCCAATTATAGATTTAGAATTAACACAACTTCTGATTGGCTAAACCATTCGGTTTAGCCAATCAGAAGCTGTTTTTCTTTTAAATATAGAAAATTCTTGAGAATAAGACCAAGAATGTTCAGAAGAATGATTGCTGAGTACGTACCCAGATTGCATATTTTATGCGCAGGAATGAACAATGTACGCTAGTTGATTTTTGACGTCCACCTTTAGACTTGTCGATAGAATCTGTGTAAGCTTGACTTAGGTTTACTAACAACAGACGACGAAGCTTGTATGAAAGGAGCGATCTGAGTGCTTCGCCTTTGATGCTTGCTGGTTTCTTCCGTATGAATTCATCCGAAAATAGGCAATGGAGAAAACTCACACATACCTCTGATAAAACTCTGGGCCCGGTTTCACGAAAAAAAAACATTAAATCTCTTATTTTGCTCAAACCCGCTGACAGACTTAGTTTCTCACTTAAGTTGAGTTGGTTATTTGAGACGCATTTCTCTAACATTAAAGGCCCAGTAAAGGCCAAAATATCGAAGCAGGTGTCATAATAAATTTAAATTGAAATAATCCCATTTAAAAGTATGGAAAATATTGTGGAGATGACAGTCTGTTATCGTGTGGTCGGGCCGTATATTTGTCGCTTGCAGAAAAAAAGAAATTTAAAATCAGGCAAAAAGTAAACAAAAGACACGGCTACCTGGCAGGTTTTATCCTAGTTTTGAAATTAATTTCTCTGTCAGCGACTAACAGTTGGACCGACCGTACAATGACAGATTGTCATCTTCACAATAATTTCCATACTTTTGAATGGTATGATATAAATTCAAATGCATTTAAACACCCGCTTTGTTTACATTTGGCCTTTATTGTCACTTTAATATACATAAAATAGGTATTTAAATCTAGACTGGCGCAGTGTTTCAGATTCAACTCAACAAAATAAACGGACTTAACTCATTTAACCTTTAAGTCCATTATTTTGCTGAAGTAAGACTGAAACATTGTCACCACGGTTAATTTGAGAACGAAACTAAACTCTGTAATTGTTTGTGAAATGAGTCTCAAAAAACGAATTCAACTTAAGTCGAAAAATGAGTCCGCTAGTGGATTGGGCAGAATAACAGACTTAATAATTGAGCCATGCTCTGGAAAAAGGAGGCTTAATGCATCTCCGTGATGCATGATACCAAGCAAGCCATCATATGGTCATGGATATATAAAACCCATTTTGCCTAAAAACCAACTGAATCATGAGGTAAACCGGTCCTTGGACATACAGAAAATTGACCAGCGAAAAGTTTCGGCCCAGGTCAGCCTGAGCGAACTGCGTAGGCTTACCTGGGTCGATACTTTTCGCAGATACATCAAGTCCCCTTTTCACAGAGCACAGCTCATATTTTTCGTGAAACCGTTTCCAGATTTGTAAGATTAGTAAATATATATACATATGTTTTAACTTTCGTGGTAATCGGGGAAAAAAAAGAGACTAATTTCAAATCATGACATAAGTTCGAGTGAGTCTAGAGACATCAAGACATAGACATTCAAAACAGTTTCTAAGTGGTATTTACGCCTCTTTCAACAACATCTCTGTTATACAAGGACAATAGCTCATTTATTAATTCTTAGCCTGCTAAATAATTTAAAGATACGTCTTTACTCGTTTTCAGCCAGCTTTTAACTCATTTCATCTTTATTTTATCAAATTGTAATCATTCTTGTATCTTCATGCCAAATGTTGCCCCTGACGGTTGCAAGGTTGCAAAGATGACGACAGACAGAATATGCATTTCATTCTCTTTGGGCCATCGAAGGAAGCACTATTGTCGTTTCCGGTTTAAAATCGAAGACAAATCCATTTACTTTCTTTATCTCGTACACCATATTTATCGATTATGTATCTATGGTTACACAGCTGACCAATATCTGAACCATTCTACACACTATAAAGTTTTAACAGCATTTTTTATCTGTGGCTGTAAAGATGTATCTATAAATGAAACTTTCAATCCGATATTAAAAACCTAAATATTGCTTTTACAAAGTTATATGTTGGTGAAAAAAATATCTCCTAATCGGACAGTATAGATCAAGATCAGGCTGCACGTTCTGTTCAGCTTGATCTTGATCTACACTGTCAGCAAAAGGTCCTTGCGACGTGCAGCCTAAGGGATAGAGCGTTTCAGGATTTCACCAGTAGTAGACAGGGGTACGTTTACAAAAGACGCTCCTAAAAAATACCAGGTGTGCAATCTGTGAACCCTCCCTCATTCCAAATTATCGACCTTTTCCACTGAGCTACATGTAAAAAGGACCTCTCAGAGGAAAAGGAATTTATAGTCCGTTAGAGTTACAAATATATTGGGGGAAAAAACAGTTGAAAAGAGCAAAAACCATCGCAGAAGTCTAGACAGAAATGGATTTACCCGCTACCCAACAATCACGAGTTTTAACGACACATAGGAGGAACTCTTTTGAAAACCTTGTGGGAAAAAGGAGAAAATGCTGGTTACCAGCATTTTCTCCTTTTCCCACAAGGTTTTCTACTCTTTCAGGAACAAAATCCATTACACTGAGCCACACTGGATATGTCTTCTGCAAATGCTTTCAATTTGGACCTGTCTAAAATTTTGTCATGTGGTGAAGAGTTAAAGTATTAACCCCTAGGCTGCTAAGTGCAACTCAAAGACCTTTTGCTGACAGTGTAGATCAAGATCAGACTGCACATCAACACCGTCTGATAAGGAGATACATGTATTTTTCACACACACACACACACACACACACACACACACACAAAAAAAACAATATTTATGAAATAGTGGAATTTTGATTCTTACAATCGCCTTAAAGTTCCATTTCACCGGCTTATTTAGCAGGTTAAGGGCTAAAGAAAGCATTGAAAAAAAAAAAACCCTCGCAGCAGGCGACTTTGATTACACCATTGTGAAAAATGGATGATGAACAGCAAGTTAGATAAATACGTTTAAATAAATAACAACAGTATCTTCCATTTGTGAAAATCGATTGAAATCAACCAGCTCGGACTCTGATTTGGACTAATTTTAGCATGTTGAAGAAAAACGGACTAAATAGCCTAGGATTAGAAACTATGAAAGTGTCAAATGAAATAAGACATTAACAAGGCTTCGAGGTGGTTTCACTTTGATTAACGAACGATTAAGGAAGAAATAAAAAAAAAAAACTTTGTTTGAACTTGGCTGTGGACTCTTCCGACTGCTTCTAGTGAATGAGCGACTCGCGTAAACAGTCTCCCTCGTACATGTATACATACAGCCAGTGGCTATGAATATTTAAGTTCTTAGCTTGTTCCAGGAGTTCATGCATCCAACAAGTTTGACTATATTCCAATCAATGGTGGTGGAGAAATAGCTCCAAAAATAGAAAAAGCGGGTAAATTAAATCGTGGCCATTTAATTAAATGGCCGCCAGTCGGCCATCTTGGATCTGATTGGAGAAGGAAGAGGGAGGGGTTAACAGGAATCAGCATGTTGCATACAGAGGTTCATACATCCTATAAGTTTGATTATATTTCCAGCCAGTGGTGACGGGGAAATAGCCCAAATCAGATGAAAAATCCCTATTTCTGGCCGACTGCTTAATCCAAAATGGCCGCCAGTCGGCAATCAAATTAAGAAGAAACAGTATATAGGCATCACAAGATAGTGAAAACATTAATAAAGTTTCATTGAAATTGGTTTAGGGGCTTTAGAAATATCGCTCCGAACGGATGCACGGACAAGGCTAAGGTAAGCATGTATCCCTCGCCGTTGGCGGGGATTAAAGATAATACCGCTTGGTTTCAGAGAGCTTTAACTCTGATAGTCTGGTACTTTGCCTTACTTCAAGCTTACGTCCCGATAAGATAGTGTTAGGGGCAGGTAATCAAGACTGTAACTCTGATGTCACATAAAGAAGTGTAAATAGCTGCAATGACATTGCTTGTTATCAGTTACGGAAGACCTTCAAATATTTAATAAATCTAACCATGATCTGGCAAAAGATGGCTTAATGCATCTCCGTGATCCATGATACCAAGCAAGTCATATAATTATAATTGTGGATCCATAAAATCAATCTTCCGTAACAACCGACTGAACCATGAGAAACACTGGTCCTTTGACATGCAGAAGAATTGACCAATTGCTAAAAGTTTCGGCCAGGTCAGCATGTACGTTTAATGTAAGAAAAAGCCCTTTCTGCTTTTGAAATTAAATGATTATTCTATAATAGCTGCAATAACGTCTCAAAAATTAGGCCAGAGAAAAACAACGCGTTCTAAACACAAAACTGTTTTGAATAAGCCTATGGGAAAACTGTCACTTGTAAATTGTTAACTTTACTGACTGATTATGAAACATTAAACCAACGGCGCTGAAAAGCTATACTACCCAAAGTTTGCTAAGCACAAAGAACATTGTTGTACACATCTCTGGTTGTAGTTAATTTTTTAGTATTTTTTCTTGTTGAACATGTACCTTGTGCTTTATTTATTATTGTATGTAAAGATTTTAGCCTTTTTACGCACTCTTTTGATTTTATTTTCATTTTTAACTGGATGGTCACTAAAACGGTAGTTTTTCCAAAACAAGTGAAAAATGGAATATGCGAAAAAAAAGTAGCGATTAATTTGGTATGGGTCTTTTAACGAATATATGACCCGTTGCTATCAATGACAGCTTGGCATTGTCTTTGCATGCCCCCAATTAGACTTTGGATAACCATTTGTGAAATGGAATTCCATTCACGGCCTCGACAAGGAATGCACAAAGTTGATGAATGCTTTGTGGCTGGACCTGACGGGCTCAAATGCGGATCTGTAACTCATTCCACGTGTGTTCCATTGGATTTAAGTCTGGGGAACAGGATGGCCAATCCATACGCTGGATACCCTTCCCTTGCAAGTACTTTTGGACAACGTTGGCCATATGAGGACGAGCATTATCGTCCATTAAAATGAACTCATCTCCAACAGCACCAGCATATAGCCTTACCTGTGTGTCGAGATTTTCATCGTGTGCCTCGATCGAGCACACTGACCAGGTCAGTTCGTCCACCCCAGCTTATCCCGCCCCATACTATGACAGAGCAACTCCCATACTGATCATGCTCAGTAATTTTTGCTGCATGACACCTCCCCCCTCGGCCTTCTCCACACTCTAACACGCATATGGATCCGTGTAGTCCAAGCAGTACCGGGACTCATCTGTAAATAGGACAGAATGATCGCCAGTCCATTCTCCTCCGACCAAAATGGTCCATCACCCAAGCAAACTGATGCTGACAGTGGTTTGGAGATGGGGGATACGAATACATGGTTTCTTTCGTGCACCCGTGTGCGTACGGATTGAGTCGAAACTCTGATACGAGAAGCATTTTGAAGGTCAGAACGCAGTTGAGTTGCAGTCGCAAAGAGGTTTCTCAGAGCCTGGATGACCAAACATCGATCATCAGCTGCAGAGGTAGCCCTTCTTCTGCCACCACCATGTCGCCTGATAGGTGAACCATACAGCTGGTACCTCGCCGCCCAGACTCTGGTGATAACAGTATGGTGCACACCAAGTGCCTCACCAACCTCACGATGAAGAGCCCCTTGTTCCAACATTCCAACTACCCGCCACATGTCTGCATCTGATAAATGTCTTCTGACATTTGCATTTGCCAAAGTAACGTCAAAAAACGTTCAGCGTTTCAAAAGAAAGTGAAGAATAAAGAGTATAGACAGGTTTGGTACATGTATGCAGTGTCTCAAAACACTATCAAAATTGAGGGTATCTGCATTTGCAAGACTTACACGAGGAATTTGCCAGTCATACAAGGCAATGTGTATACTGGAGACCTTCTTGATACACCATTGAGTGATTTCCAGTATTAACATCACAAAAATATAGCATACAGACTCTGCTATAGTGCTATGAAATCTTGGTGCTTAGCAAACTTTCGGTAGTATATGTTCGTTGGGAGGGTACTGTTAAGGATCCGCGACTACTGAATATAAGGATCCTCTGTAGAACCAATTTCTAGTTCAGTCGGGATATATATTGATAACACAAATGATATTAATAGTTTACAGAATCTGTATACAAGTAGGAAATCGGATTTTTTTTTCCCTTAAAGAAAGCTTTTCTCGTCGAAAGGGGCTAATTTCCAGTCGAGGCCAGTTGTTGGATAAAGCCCTGAAATTAAATGTATTTTTAGAAAACTTTGAAAGTACATGTCAATTTTTACTCTTTCGTAAACATTGTGAACGATATGCCTTACTAATAGATCTATACTATTAAATTTTTTGTAAAAGTTAAAATAAAGCATCTATCTACCAGACTCATATGAAAATCCATTTTTGTAGCGGGAAAGTTATTTTCGCGAAAATAGGCAATTTTCGGTTTCTAGTAATACCGCCCGCGGAGGCCCGCAGAATAAACACAATCGTCTGTCAACCATAAAGCGTCTGTGTGACAGAGAGAAGATCTTTTGACATGACAGATTTTAATTAAATTTTCCTCCTACATTTAGTTAGCGTTTGAAAATGTTTGAAAACTCAGTATCAAGAGAAGGTGTTGCTATTACCATTGGATTAAATGAGACAGACGATTACAGTAACAGTAAAACTTATAAACGGTCTTGGATTCGGGTAGGAATGTGTTATGATAACCCTGCATGGTCTACTGTATATTGCCACAGGCACAGAATCGATCTTTAAGCATATGTTTCTTTAACTCTTTACCAAACGACAAAAGTGTAGACTCATCCAAATTGAAAGCATTTGCAGTCGACAGTGTAAATGTGACTCAAATGGTTGAACTTGTCTTTGATAGGGTGGAAAACATTGTGGGAAAAGGAGAAAATGCTGGTAACCAGCATTTTCTCCTTTTCCCACAATGCTTTCAAAAGGCTTCTCCCTCAGGGTCATTAAAATCCGGGATTGTGTGGTAAAGTATTAAATGATCACAGCAACTAGTATATGGCTCTTTGATAGAAGAAATATGCTTTCTTATCAATATCGTAATTATGATACAAAAAAACACTGCCTGGAAACTCGAACGATCACAAATAAAGATGCATGTACCGTTCAAAATACTCCAAAATAGCTCCGAATTCAATTGTTAATTTTGTGATGGTACAGTGGATTCCAGTTATTTGCTACTCCTATTTGGCAGAGAAAGCATGGCTATAAAGCGGTCATGTCAATAAATCGATGCCTCTTTTAAGACGGAAAGTCAGACGATTGTTTGATTCTGATGACAGACATTCAGCTCTTATGATCACATACATTTAATTGATACAAAATTCCCTGTGCAACAATCAAGTGCATATAGTGCCCAAAAACAATGCTTGCTGTAGGTGATAGTAATTCTTTGTTTGAAAATACAAGTTTCAAGCCTATCTCTGGTTCCCAGTTATCTAAAAATGCAGGGCCCGCGCTGCCGTTCGCCATTTTCGCCAAATGCGAAAATTCTGAACAAGTGGCGAATTTTTTCTTTGACTGGCGAAAATAAGTGGCGAAAGTTTTTTTTTATAGACAATTCTTCAGTTTTTGTCTCAACTCACGAGACATGTGGAGAAAGGGTGAAGCAGGGAACAAGCTACAGGGCGACGTGGGCGAAGAAGTCACCTTCAAATGGCTCAACTTTGCCTCGTCAAGCTTGCACGGCGAAAAAACTTCGCCTTGAAAAATTCCCGACCTGGCTATATTCATGAAATATTGGCTATCTAAGACAGAGGGTGATGCCAATTATCCTTTATCAACTTTGTAAATTTAGACAAGACAGCAGAGTGTTATGATCCATATCTGTTACTAACTCGCTAAATCCACCCCTTTATCCCACGAAAACCTGTCTTTTTTTTCCACAGGTAGAGCGTCTGCTTATTGGTTTAAATGACGTCAGACGATCAGTACTGATTCTCAATACATGAATAGTCGTAAAATAAAGCAGAATTACCTCTTCTTACTGCTGGAGATATTCTTTACAAATATTTTTCAATAAATTACAATGATGGATGATAAACCAAACGATTAAAAAATCTTGAAAACAATCATTTGCCTTCCTCATATCGGCAGCTCAAGCAAAATCTGCAGTGCAGTGTTCTATTTATAGCATTCTATTTTTAGAATACACTACACCTTTTCCTTCCTATCAGCTGTTTTATTGACTATATAGATTACACCTCTGTAAACCTTGTTAAGTTTAATTCTTTTAAATTTTACCAAGTCCTAGTTATGTTTTTGAATCAAGATTGTGGTTGGTCCTCATTACAGCCGTGAAGAAGTTTTTTCTTTTCTCATCACTCTGGACATTATTTGTAATCTGATGAGAAATGTCAGGGTTTGAAGTAAGGTGTGACTCTGCATCAATGGGGTCATAAATTACAAGGCAATCAAAACCCAATGGTCAGATGATGTTCTTTTGAGTCAACAAGTAGATAAAAATCCTTCTCATTTTTTTCTTTGATAAGCAAATCATATCCAAAAGTGATAGTAAGATTCAACTGTTTTTCACTCAACGCAGGCATACAGAAATTCTTTCATCACATACTATAATTTCACCTGTAAAGTTCATGGAAGAAATACTGTCTACTTGCAGCACAAGTCTGCTTCTAGATTCAAACAGAATTTAACTACACTGCGTTTTTACCATGTTTTTTTTTTTGTTTTGTTTTATCAACCCACACAATGCCAACTTTTTAACAACCTCAACAAAGGAGACTTATGAAAACATTGTCAGAAAAGAAAAAAAATGCTGGTAACCAGCATTTTCTCCTTTTCAAATAATGTTTTCTATCCTATCACAGACAATCTTCCACTATTTCGGCAACATTTAAAATTGATGTCTGTATATGCTTTGGGTTTGGATGTGTCTAAAATTGTGTCATGTGCTAAAGGATTAAATTCCATGTTTGTACAAATGAATTAAAATTGAAAAAAAAAAATCTTGTTCTCTGTGTCTGATACCTGAATGGAATAAAGGGGGATAAATGGTGGTAAAAAGGAAAGTAGCGAAAAAGTAGAAAGAAATGGCTCATAAATTAAGAAAAGTGGCGAAAGAAATGGTAATGAATTAGGAAAAGTGGCGAAAAAAATGGCTCATAAATGAAAAAAGTGGCGAAAAGTTTTTTAAATTGGCGAAAATAGTGGCGAAAGAAAAAAAAAAGCCAGAGCAGGCCCTGAAATGCATTACTTTATGGGTACCTGTATATTCTTAACACAACATGAACATGTGTTATGCACCTGTGTAAACCCAAGACTTGCCACGTGTTCAGTTGAATGGTTGGGTAAATTCTGTGTGATGTAAAAGACTGATTGCTGTGTAGTTGATTCCATTTTATTGTATCAAGTTGAGCTAAACCACTCAAACCAGACCTGCATAAAACTTTTTTCAAGGTAGCAAACATTGTGGAAAAGAAGAAAATACCACAACACAATCCCAACACTCGGGATGGTGTGGTAAAGGATTAAATAATATAAAACTTATCATTTCTTGCGGAAAATTCCAGCTCTTAAAAACAGGACTAATGTACATAAAAGGACAAGTTTACATTGTCCTTATGTTGGCTCAGCTGTTTTCGAAGAAAACATCAAGGTAATGTCATAGCCCTTGCATCGTCACCTGTGTTGTCGTGCAAAATCTTTGACATTTTCAAAAACTTTGACATTTTATAATTTCTCTGATATTACTGAAGATATTTACTTTAAACTTGGAACAAGGTGTTCACTATCAAAAGGGTAACCCATACAACAAGGACAGATAACCATCAAAGTATTTTTGACACAGTTATACCCCTTTTTCTGCTTAGAATTTTGACTGAAAATCAAGCAACTGCAAATGAGCATTGAAACCTGCATTCCATGCTCTTGCTTTTTATTGTTTCAGAGATGGCGACGGCTCTCAAGCCTACAACGCACTGTAGCTGTCCTCATACTGTGTATGTTTGGAGTGTCAGCATTTTATCTGTACAACTACCACAGGAGTGATTCTGCCACACAGGAAATGGATCTCAGTGACAAAAGTCTCATCCACCCTGGAAGAGTAGAGAATGAAATGGAGATGGAGAAAATGGATAAATTAAAGGAACTAAAGGTGAAAGCTCAGAAACAACTGGATTCTATTATGGTTAGTATTTTATCACATAATTACGGATCCATAAAACCCATTTAGTCTGGATCTAGAAGTTGAATGGTCCTTTGCAATGCAAAAAAATTGACTAACAGCAAAAAGTATCAACCCATGTCAGCAACTGCGCAGTCTGAAATGGGTTGATACTTTTTTCAGATGCATTTAGCCGCCTTTTAATTGGGCATGGCTCGTTTGTGTTTATTATGGATTACCTTTGCGTAGAGCGGTTTAGGGTATTTCCCCACATCATCGAAGCAGACAACCCTATCCCTGTCCAGAAATGTTTTGTTGAATACCTTCTCCGCTGCCAGTCACTTGGTTAGGATGTTAGATCACCTTTTTTCTTTTTCTTAAAGCTTTTGAAAACATTGTGGGAAACGAAGAAATTGCTGGTAACCAGCAATGTTTTTCCACAATCCAAAAACCCTTCCTAAAACAAATTTGAATTTTTGAGTCACATTCATTTTGCAAATGCTTTAGGTATGGGGAAATCTAAAATTCTATTATTTGGTAAAGAGTTCAAACATGTTTTTGTAAGAATAGATATATATCCAGAGCTCCAGATAGGGGAGTGATTTTGATTTCAAAATTGAAAATATTAATTCTTCTCAACTAAACCCTATGTTGTGGGTTCTCATTAGACTCGTCTCATTGAGACGATTCTAATGAGTACCCACAATATAGGGTTTGGAAGAGAAGTAATGGATTTAGAATACCATCACTCCCTCTTATCTGGAGCTCTGTATATCAAACAGTTGAATGATTTAAGATTTAGATCTAGGATGGATGGATGGATGCATGCGTGCATGCTCTCTTTTTTAGAATAAATGTCAAATAAGGAAATTGTTTGGAATTCAAATAACTTAACTAGATAATAAAATTTGTGAAATGTCCATATTGAAAGCAGTAGCAGTTTAAATGAAGATCAAAAATGGATGTTGTCTTTGAATGAATCAAAAACTTTCCTGGAGAAAAAAAAAAGAGAAACTGTTTGATTGTCTTTTCCCTAGAAATGTCTTCAAAAGCCTCCTTCCCAGGGGTATTAGCTCTTTACTGAATGACAAGCTGTTTGACACATCCAAACTGAAAGCGTTTGCAGACGACATATCAAATATGGCCCAATTTATGAAATTTGTCTCTTTCTCCTTCTCCTACAATGTTTTCAAGAGGCTTCTTTTCCAAGGCTGTGGTAAAGTGTTAAAACACAGAATGTCTTGGTACATGTAAGGGGTAAATACCATTTGAACTCTCTAGGGGAATCTGAACAATAAACCAAAGGTTAAAGAGGTGCGTATGGAAGACTGGAAAGGACAAGGTGGTAACGCCGACGTTGATAGAGGACAAGACATAGAGGGCCTGCAACAAGACACAAATCATATGGTAACCATTGCTTCTTTCTTTGCAACGTTCATTGCTAGATTATAAAACAAATAGAATTATAGCTCAAGTAGGAAATGAATACAGTATTTACTATTTAACGAAATTAAGGCAACAGGGAGCCATGCAAAACGCTTACAGAGCGCTCTTAGTTTATAGCCAATTTCCTGAAATTTAAGTGCTGTCATATGGTAGGGTGAGTACGGTACTGTAAATCTAGCACAAACTGGGATACATATCATACGCATTTATTGATTTGGGTTTTAGTCATTGCTGACTGTGAAGCGATTGCCATTTGAAAAACCTGCTGGTTAAGTGCAGAATATGATTCATTTGGACTTAAAATAGCATTCATGATTTTTTATATGGAACACTGGTCTTCGATACTTCACTTCCTTAGATTTTTTCCAAGTTAGTCGACAAATTTTGTGTTAATGGAAGTTTATAGTATTATCAGAAGCATATGTATATTTGGAAAGTTAGGTGTTAATGACATCTATTTGCAAAGTAATTAGAATTATGTCGATGTCGTAAATCTATCTATAAAATATTGGCCATAGATAATTTTCGTCAGTCTGGTTTTGAAATGTTATAGTGAAGTTATGTTGCGTTTAGAAGTTTGTCACTACAGTCATCGATTTTAAGGTAGGGTCTTGTGCGGGTGGAGGTTGTCTGGTGGCCTCTGGAGTAAGTAATATATTTAGGGGCGCTACTATTGGGGTGGAAACTAGGTGAAATACAGTAATTCAATTCAATACAATGAACTTAAGAACTCACAATATTGAAACAAGTGAGTGCAGGGTTAGTATTTACCAGCCATTCTTAATTTTATGTTTTGTCTTTATTTAGAAAGTAACACAACTTCTGATTGGCTAAACCATTTGGTTTAGCCAGTCAGAAGTTATGTTACTTCAAATTCAGAAAGTTCTTGAGAATAAGACCAATACTGTACTCAAGAATGGTAGAGGAATATGGACCCAGGTCAATTCTGTGGATACTGAGCTGAAACATTGAGCCTAGAATTTAAAGAAAAAAGTCGGATAATTAGTTTTCTGGTGTTAGATTATATTACTTCACAAATGAATATGATACAGTGTCACTGCCTTCATTTGCATGTATTACTTGTGTTGTAACTTATCCAAGGGTGAAGTACACATATAGTATTGTTCCAGGAAGGCAAAAACATAGTATATGTGTGGTTTTGGTTACATATTTTAGAGAATTTCAGTTGGTAGGTAGGAAAATTATTTTATTGTCTTAAATTTTCTCTTTTTTTTTTTTCCAAACATGCCCCTACGGCAATGATAGAGGTAAAACAACAGAATTACCAAGGGGCGACGATAACAATACGGTGTGATTAACTATTAAATGATCAACAGGTGAAACTAATGTTTAGGGTCTGGCATGAGAATTAGATGCAGGTTGGGCAACTGGAACCACAATTATCTTTTGTTTTGGCCTAACCATTATTTTCAGAAAAAAAAAACTTTTGTGTGCTGCATTTTGATAACAGTTTAATATTGTATTTACAGCGTCCCACATGGCCCAGTAGTAAAGTGTAGGACTCGTGACCTGGAGGCCCCGGGTGTGAGCCTCACTGAATCCACTGGGCCTTTTGTGGGAGTGTCCTTGGTAATGACACTTCGGATTTCTAGCCTAGTGCTCATGAAACCCAGAAAATACATGAGTATGTGAGCTAACACTGTGATATGACTGAAATAATGTTTAAAGCGGCGTAAAACACCATTCAATCAATCATATCATATTTATTGAAACTAATTATATCAGATTCTACAACAGGCTTTTACAAATTAACAAAAAGATGACTTTTGAATCAAGACATTTGCTGTGCTATCCAATACAGAAAAATAATGCTGCAGACACAACATGGTGTATTATGATAAGGAACCTTAATTCTTTTGTTGGTAATGGGTTGACATTTTACAACATAAATGAGTAGATACATACTTAGTAAACCATATTTACATTCACAGGAAGAATCTCCAAGAGGTAAAAAGTTGACCTATGATTATTTTGATGGTAAGTTTTGAATAATTGAATATCTCAACCTTGTCATAGGGGACATAAGTGGCTCACGCAACAAGCTGTTATTCTCTCATGGTGGACATAAGTGGCTTTCACCATAAGCCCTTCTTATGTCTTAGGGGACATAATTGGCTTTTGGTGATGACAGAAATCAAGATCAGCATTCATGAAACATCCAGTCTGATCTTAGTTTAACACTTTCTGATTCTTGATTCTAAGCCAAGACCTAAAGGATCTTCACTTGTGGTTGAATTACCGTATAACGGGTTTTTTTTACTGCTGTAAAAGTTTACAGATTTAAGCAAAAAACAGGTGATCTAAATTTTTACAATTTTTTTTTTACTAATTACGTATATGCATAAAAAATTAGCTCATTAAAATTTTCAGCACCAGAAGAATAAAATACACACATGTTATGAAATGCCAATGGCATAAAATACCCGATAGTCTATTGATTATGCGATTAGGAAATAACTATTCCAATTTATCTCCTAAAATTGGTTTTCGGCCCCATTTGCTTCTTGGAAGTTCTTTAATATCATCGAGTGAGTCAAATTTCCTTTTCCTCTTCACTTTTGAAGTTGCATATAGTTTAGCCCTGGAAACTGTGTATTTGCATATTTCCTAATGTCTGTACGGTCCATCGGTATACTTCGTATATGCGCCTGGAAACTGTGTATTTGCATATTTCCTAATGTCTGTACGGTCCATCGGTATACTTCGTATATGCGCCTATCTTACGTGGTGTTGAAGCCTCTTTCACATGAATGTTAAGTTCACATATAGTGCGACTCGGGATTTTTTTTAGACAGTTGCCCACTCGCACTAGGAAGCTGAGATTTAAAATATTCAAACAACGTTTTTTGATTATCGGACACCATGTTTATCACAACCCTACACAACTCTACACAACTGAGTATTGATTTACCTGTAGATAATCACCGAAGCATGTATCTGGTGACATATGAACATGTATAGTTAAATCCCTTTGTAAACAGATAACCCTTTATTTCTATATTGGTTTAACTCGAGTTTTAAGCGGTAAATTTTTATGTGTCAGATTTATACGAATCTGTTTAGCTCATAAAAATCAGCAGCACGTAAAAAAAACCTGTTATATGGTATATTATAAGTGTTCAGATTATACTAGTTATTCTGTGATGAAAGAGATTTAGAAAAATAAGAATGATGATATTCAATTATATAATTTGACAAAGTCTGACTTGTCACAATGAGAAGCTCAGTCTGTAGTGTACAGGACTTAAGAACAGGTCACTGGTTTGATCCCCAGCTCAGCCATTTTTTTTCCTGGGGATTGATGATAATCATTGCAACAGGATTCATTTCTCTCTCACCGTTGACCATTGTTTTGATGATACTTTGTATGGGAAAGCAGCCAGTGGCTTGGAAAGAATATTGTGTGGAGTAGTGGTTAAAAGAAACTCCAGGAAAGCATGGCTAGGTGCACTGGCCGCCTGGAAATACATTGAACTGAAATAATGTTGAAAACAGCATGAAACAAGGTACAATCAATCAAGCCACCATGAATAACAATTGGTATTTTCTAAGGTTGTTGCTTTATGTTATTTGTATGTCTTTTTTTTTAGATTATACTTTTATGGAAGTTGGTTGCACAGTTTGTGAAGCACATTGATAGTTGTTCAAGGGCCATAGACAAATTCTTTTCAAGGATTCATGTTAGTCATTGCTGTTAGATTCCTTTCCTTCTCATTGCTTAATATTTTTGACAGTATTTCTATGGGAAAGCAGCCAGTGTCTTGGAAAGAGTGTTGTGGGTAATATTTGTCAATAAAACTCAAGAACACATGAAAAGGTGCACAGGCAGTCATTATACAAATGAATGATTTTAAAAGCATTGCCAAACACCAGATAAACAAAGAAACTAACCTGCAATATTTTGAGCTAAGTTTATGCAAGGTGGTCATATATTTACATATTTGACTATGACAAAAATTTCCAAATGAGCAATGCCCTGGCAAAAGGGGGCTTAATGCATCTCTGTGATGCATTATATCAAGCAAGTCACCAATTGACTATGTATCCATAAAAATCCATTTCCTCTAACAATCTATTGAGTCATGGGAGATACTGGTCCTTTGACATGCAGAAAATTGACCATTACAAAAAGTTTCAGCCCAGGTCAGCCTGCGTGGACTGCGCAGGCTGACCTTGGTCGATACTTTTTGCAGATACATTTAGCCCCCTTTTTCACAGAGCATGGCTGAAATATACTTTTCAGCTGAAAGAAAACGAAATAGCCAACAGCAGGCCATAGTGGATGTGTTCAAGGAATGCTGGGCGGCATACAGAAAGTATGCATGGGGTCACGACGAGTATCACCCTATTACAAAACATTTCTCTGAGTGGTTTGGGGTTGGACTAACTATTGTTGACTCTATTGATACAACCATTATTATGGGACTGAAAGAAGGTAAGCTGCTCTTGCTAACATTTTACTTGTCAGAAATTCAACATGAGGGCTACAGATAAAGGCATATTTATGGGTTTAACCCTTTACCACACAATCCTGAGTTCCTGTATGGCAAAGTGTAGGACTTGTGATCTTGAGGCCCCGGATGCGAGTTGCACTGGATCAACTGGGTTTTTAGTGGGAGTGTCTTTAGGAAAGACACTTCAGAGTGCCAGCCTAGTACTAGTGGAACCCAGGAAATACATGAATATCTGAGCTGTCAGTGTGATATGACTGAAGTAAGGTTGAATGTGGCATAAAACACTGTTCAGTTGTAAAACCAAGTTTAAACGACCCCGAGAAAGAATGCTTTTGAAAACACTGTGTAAAAAGGAGAAAATGCTGGTAACCAGCATTTTCTCCTTTTCCCACAGTATTTTCTTCCCTATCAAAGACAGAAATCATTATTTGAGCCACAGTTAATTCATAGTCTGCAAATACATTGTACTTTTGATATGAACAAGTCTTCATTTTTCTCATGTATTAAAGACTTTCAATGCAATAGTATTTATGTTCTTCATCAAAAAATATGTTTTTGGAGCTTAAGAGAGTTGCTTGATCAACACAGTTTGCATAAGTACTGGCATGGAATGAAAAAAAATGTTATTTTGTGAAGAAAAGCCAATCGGAAAGGTACACTAGAAGCTTTACTGTATGAAAAACTGCACAAATGAAAGTAACAAATAACTTGATGCCTGATTTAGTACAGATAACTGTCCCCAGAGGCGATGTTTATTTTTGACTGGTCGCCTCTAGGTACAGAGACAATCGATTAAAAAAAAACAGTTGAAATCTCGGCACAGATTTTGTACACAAGTTTGAACTCTCATAATTTCACAAATAGAGCACAAAGCTAGGATTTAAACATACCTGTTGCTTGCGTATTTAATAACTCTTTGTTTGAAATACAAATATTTTCAATTTAAACCCTGAACATAAGAAAAAAACTGTTCATTTCATCTGTTACTGGAGTTGTTTAAGTTCCCGAAAACAAAAAAATTGGCGGCCACACATGATAAATTTTGTCAGTTTTTTTTCTGAGATTTACATGTTATAAGTGACTTCTACAAGCTGTTTAGGTAATGAATGGTTTAAAAATTTGTCGCTGATCATGTTTTTTTACTAAAAGTTAATTGCATTTTGCTGCAATACAGATTAAACAGACTAAACAGAAAGTCAGTAGTGCTACAGGAAAATTTACAATGGACTTGAGACTGTACGGTGCACAATAAATGTCCCAATATATTGAAAGTCACCGAAGCGTCTCATTATTGAGACTAATGCCTGATTGGCATTTAATTCAGTTTCATTAAAGCATTTTTCATATGCATAGTGAACCAACACTTTATTATTGAACCAAGTAACTTTTATTTTCATTCCTGGAAATAGGATTGTACACAAAGAATATTATTTACTTGATAGTACAAAGCAAGTCAGTACCAATCAAATACGGCAATACAGTATCATGTTGCCTATCTGGTAGGGTAATAGAAATGGTGATCCTCTTTTTTTGCAATCCTTAGTTCTACAACAAAGTAAATTTCAGCCAGTTTATAGGACAGATTTTACTTGTCAACTGCAATGTTATTTTAAAAAGAAAGGCCTATCAGGAAGAGAGACCAGAAACTTTATAATACGAAAAACTGCAATTGAAAGTAACAAACAACTTGATACACTTATATTCTTCCTACTCTGACTCCATAAACTCAAGTCTTACACCACCACTTTATTCACTCTAGTTTGATTTTTACTTTCTATCAAACATTCCTGTGTTTTACTGGCCTTTTAAAATCATTGTGGAAAAAGGAGAAAGTGCTGGTATCCTGCCGCAAATATTTTCTGTTCTTTGTAAGACAAATTTTATCACGTTAGCCTCAATCAACCCTTTACCACACAATCCGGAGTTTTAACTACCCTGACAAAACAGGCCTTGAGAACATTGTGGGAAAAGGAGAAAATGCTGGTTACCAGCATTTTCTCCTTTTCCCTCAGTGTTTTCCATCCTTTCTGGTACAAATCTCATCATTTGTGCAGTATCTAATTTGTCATCTGCAAATGCATTCAGTATGACAAAGTCTAAAATTTTGTCATCTGGTAAAGCATTCGCTATATCTTTCTCTAGAATATGAACAAGCAAAGGAGTTCGTTGAAAAAGATTTGACCTTCGATAAGAATCAAGATGTAAATCTATTTGAGATTACGATACGAGTTCTGGGTGGAATGCTGAGTGCCTACCATCTTACGGGGGATGATTTATATAAAGAGAAAGCTGTAAGTAGACCTTTAAACTTGTCTTGTTTTGTTGATAATAACATGCAAATTCATACAAATTTTTTTTTTTGGCTTACCCAAGGTACCTTACTCTAAACTGAGTACAAACTAAATTTGTGTACCCAGTTAAGGTCAGCAAGCATAAGATCTGAAAACAAGTCTCACTAAACTGCATAACTTTACGATTTGAGTAGATATTTGCATAGCCAGCTCATACCAGCAGGGATCGTATGGGTATAAAGCCCCACATAATTTGCATAAATTTACACGGTTTAATGAAAGTCAGCTGTGAGCTTCCAACAGTCAAAGTGAGTTATTGTGGTCAATCAATCATTTGGCATTTGTAGACCGGAGCAATTTAACCTTTTCCAAACAACCAGATTTCAGACTCCTCCAATTTGAAAGCATTTGCAGATGACAAATTAATTCTTGCTAAAATGATGAGATTTGTTTTTGACGTTCCCAGCATTTTCTCCTGTCCCAAATGTTTTCAAAAGACTTCTTCCTCAGGGTCATTGTAAAATGGGATTGTGTGGTAAAGGGTTGGACCTTAATCAAGGGTGTTCAAACTATCGCCCAAATATCCAAGATTATCCTACTCTGATAGATTTACTAATGTACTGAAATGGTGAAAATCTTTTTGAAAATCCCCTGAGGTGACCATGAAGCACACATATATGGTCTGTAAATTTGATATGAAGCATCATCTAGTGGATCACATACCCGATTGTTGTAGGTCTGATTGATATATTTTCCACATCCATGATTGTGGAGTATATCTCATTTGGATAGGAGTCACTTTTAAAAATTATTGAAAAATTGAAGATTAGGGTTGGTATTCACAAACCATTCTCAAGAATATTTTTAATTTTCAGATTTTGTAGATTTGAAAGTAACACAACTTCTGGTTGGCTGAATTATTTAGTTTAGCCAATCAGAAGTTGTGTTACTTTCAAATTTTGATAATCTCAGATATAAAGACAAAGAATTTTCTTAATTAAGAATGGTTGGAGAATACAGCTCTAGGATTGTTTTTTCTTTGAATGATCCCTGTATAATTTTCAGAGGGATCTAGGAGATAGATTACTACCATGTTTTGACTCTGCTTCCCGTGTTCCGTACTCCGACATTAACTTGAAGACTGGGAAAGCACATCCACCAAAATGGGGTCCAGACAGTAGTACATCCGAAGTAACCACAATTCAGCTTGAATTTAGAGATCTGTCTAGGGTAACAGGCGATCCAAAGTATGAGGTAAACCTTTTTTTAGCCATGTTTGGCTAGGTCCATTTGATGAAGAAGATTTAAGTCTTGACCTCACGATCCTGTGTTTTAACAATCCTAGGAACAAGTCTTTTGAAAACATTGTCAGCAAAAGGAGAAAATACTGGTAAACAGCATTTTATCCTCTTCCCCACAATGTTTTCTACCAATTTAGAGTCAGGTTTCATCACTTGAGCCACTTTCAAGTTGTTGTCGCCGAGCCCCGGTAGCTCAGTCGGTAGCGTGCAGGACTTGAGAACACGGGGTCCAGGGTTCGATCCTTGGCTATGACCCCTGGCTCGGCCAATTTCTTTCTGAGGATTGATGATAGTCACTGCGACAGGATTCATTCCCCTCCCACCGCTGACCATTGTTTCGACGATGATTATGTGGGAAAGCAGCCAGTGGCTTGGAAAGAAAATTGTGCGGAGTACTGGTAAAAGATACTCCAGGAAAGCATGGATAGGTGCACTGGCCGCCGCGATATAACTGAAATAATGTTGAAAACGGTGTTAAACACCATACAATCAATCAATCATTCAAGTTGTTGTCTGCAACAGCATTGAATTTGTACAATGTAAATTTTTTCATTTGGTAAAGAGGTAAATCTTTACCAGACAGTGACATTTTAGACTTGGCAAAATTGAAACTATTTGTAGACAGAAATTAAAGTTTTGGTAAAAATGGTTTGAGTTTTCTAAGATAGAATAGAAAACAGTGTGGGAAAAGGAGCAAATGTTTATAACCAGCATTCTGCTTGTGAAACATTTTCTCCTTTTCATAATTATGATGTTTTTGAAAGCCCTCTTTCTCAAGGTCGTAAAAATACTAGAATTTTGGAAAGGATGAAGATTATAAATGCTTTGAATGAATAGGACATTCAGAGCTACAGATGAGAATAATTTTAGTACTTTTTCCAAAGATCTTCACCTTTGAGCATAGAGATTTTTCTTTGTAATGTATACTAGGCTTGAAAATCTGTCGTCGGTATAAGAAATTTAAGTAAGGCGAGTTAGCCTTTTTAGTTCACCTTTTTTTTTTACAGCTCTAGTTTACGTGAGCTTAAGAATGCACCCTTTACAACATTATCCCGACTTTTAACAAGCATTTGAAAACATAGTGGGAAAAGGAGAAAATGCTGATAACCAGTGTTTTTTCTTTTCCAACGATGATTTTTACCCTTTCCAACACAAATTTCACCAATTTAGTCACATTCATTTTGTTGTCTGCAAATGCTTTCAGTTTGGACAAGTCTACAGTTTTGTTGTTTGGTAAAGAGGTAAAGCCAAATGTTATACCATATGCAGCAAGAAAGGAATAAGTTACATTAGCTATCCTGATAATGATGTTGTGGCCTAACAACAGACTGATGCATCCACTAGTTCAACAGCAAAACCTAATTGACTGATTTTCCATTTTTTTATTGTCTCCACCAGCTTTTCCATAAGGCAGTTAGTTATGTCATGGGGGATAGTGCAAGATACAGGGCGAAAGCCATCTTATGTTATGCCTGGTTCTTTAAAGTGCTTGTTGTATAGATCCATCACACGGGACCTCGGTTCAACATCCCATCCAAAAGATTATTTGCTGTGGGGCTCTAACCCAAACCCTGAAGTGGCCTGAGACTCGATGTTTACAAGTCTCATGCCCTGCCGCTTGAGCTATGCGGGCTTGTTACAGCAAAACTTAAACCATAGCTTACATACATATTGAGATAATTGTGACACTTTTTATTGGGTTAATTAATTTGAATGCTACATGTTTTAATATTAGGGGAGGATAAAGTTTGGAATGTAAAAAGATATAAGAAAACTGTGATTACATTGGAACATTTACAAAGTCAAATTTTGGGGGTAGTTAGTAAATATTTCAGAACTTTTTTTTTTTATCACATGTTTTTATTTTCTAGAAAGCTGCACATGAAGTGTCTGAACATGTACATACAGAAAGTAAAAAGGATGGTCTGGTTCCCATTTTTATCAATGCTCAGAGTGGGAAGCTCAGACAAGGGGGAACCATCAGTGTTGGAGCCAGAGGTGACAGCTACTATGAATATTTGTTAAAACAGTGGCTTCAAACTGGAAAAAAGAATCTCATGTAAGAAAGCTTTAGAATGTATATGTGCCATGCTGTGGCAAAAGGGGGCTTAATGCATCTCCGTGATGCATGATAACAAGCAAGTCATCCTATCATTGTGGATCTATATAATCCATTTTGTCTTCAAATGTACTAAAGTATGAGATAGACTGGTCCTTGGACATGCAGAAAGTTTAGCAAAAGCAAAAAGTTTCAGCCCAGGTCAGCCTGCGCAGACTGCGCAGGCTGACCTGAGTTGATACTTTTTGCAGATGCACTGAGCCACCTTTTCTCAGAGCATGGTTCATATAGTTTTCAAAAAACCTGTGTTAGTTTACTCTTTACTAAACAGTCCCATGTTTTAACAGCCCTAAGGAGACAGACCTTTGAAAACATTGTGGAAAAAGGAGAAAATGCTGATAATTAGGCTTTTTTCTTTTTTAATTTTTACCACAATATTTCACATCTTTTCAAGATTTAATCTGCTCTAACTCGTTACTGTCGAGCCCCGGCAGCTCAGTCGGTAGTTCTCAGACCTGAGAACAGGGGGTCATGGGTTTGATCCCTGGCTTGACCAATTTCTTTCCGAGGATTGATGGTAGTCATTGCATCAGGATTCATTCCTCTCCCACCACTGACCATTGTTTCCATGATGGTTATGTGGGAAAGCAGCCAGTTGCTTGGAAAAAATATTGTCGAGTGTACTAATCAAAGAAACTCCAGGAAAGCATGGATAGGTGCACTGGCTGCCACGATAAAACTGAAATAATGTTGAAAAGGGCGTTAAACATCATACAATCAATCAATCAATCAATTATTTGATAAAGAAAGATTTAAGGATTTCTAAATTTCAAGCTATTCTTTTTTATCACCGCAGGTTTAAAGATGACTACACTCAAGCTATTGATGGTATGAAACAACATTTAATCAGGAGATCAGAACCATCTAAATTACTTTATATCGGAGAGCTAATCAACTCGAGGAATTTCAGTCCTAAAATGGTGATTTTACTTATCATTATTTTCTTCATTTCAACATGCATGCATAGTATGCTATTTTTATTGCTGTCGCCTGGACCTGCATGGGTTCAGGGTTAGGTTTAACTCTCCAGAAAAAGGCAGTGAATATTTTTTATCTCTTTTCTTTTCACAGTTACTTTATGAAAGATTTTAGAAAATATCCATAAAGAATTCAAACATAACTTTTTTTTCCAAGTTTGTTTCCCAAGATAAGGGGAGGGGTTGTCCTTTTTTATTGTACTCTTATGTAGATGAAATCCGAAAATAAAACATTTGGGTTGGCTCTATAAACTCAAATAAAAGAGAATTTTCTTTCTTGGCAGAGAGTTTATAATACAAAGGAAAATGTATATAAATTTTTACAGTTTCCTTCACATTAAAATATTCTAGTCAGTAACAACTGCTTTAGGGATTCAGGCCTTCATGCACTTCTTATTTCAATGCATGCATTTTGTGTTTGGAAGGGAGAAAACTCAAGGTAACCATTATTGGAGGATAGAATGTTTTTTCAAAAATAAGGGAGATAAAGATCAGTATAAATTTCTGCACTTGGTATAGACCTATATAGTAATCAATGCATTTGACTTTTTTACCTCTGTTGTCCGGTAAAAAGTTAAAATGCGTGTATGTTTTGATAAAAATGAGTCATTTTGACTGTCCACAGGATCATTTGGTCTGCTTTATGGGTGGAACTCTTGCACTTGGGGCTAGAAACGGACTGCCAGAAGATCATATGGACCTAGCAAAAGAGCTTACTCGGACATGTTATGAAATGTATAACCGCATGCCTACAAAGTTAAGCCCCGAAATTGTTTACTTCAACCAGGCTAAAGGAAATGAAGAAGATTTAATTGTTAAGGTTAGTATTTCTATCACTTGTTCTTGATTATCGAAAGGAGAACCAGTGAAACAAGTGCAGGTAACCAACAAAATATTTTTGACACAGTTTTGCCCCTTTTTCAATGCAGAATTAGTCATGCACAAACTTTGACATTTTGTTATTTCTCTGTCATTACTGAAGATATTTACTTCAAACTTGGACTAATCGTACCTATCCAAAGTAGAACCCATACCTCAAGGGCAGGTAACCATCAAAATATTTTTGACACAGATATAACCCTTTTTTGACTTAGAATTCATTGTCCTAAAACTTTAACTTTTTATAATATCTCAGTCAGTACTGAAAATATTCACTTCAAACTTAGACTAGTTGTCAACTATTAAAAGGGGAAACTATACAACGAGGTGCTTTGAATTCCTTAGGGAATAATTAAAACACTGAAAAATAACACTCTAATGTTCAATATTTCGGCTATTGCCTTTTTCTAACTCTTGAAAAAGGCAATAGCCGAAATATTGAACATTAGAGTGTTATTTTTCATAGTATACAACAAGGACAAGTAACCATCAAAATATTTTCAACAGAGTTTAGCCCCATATTGGACTTGAAATTTTCTCTAAAAAACCAATCTTGCTAACAGCAACTGCAGCCAAGCGCTAGCACCTGCATGTAATGTTCTTGTTATGATTTGCATTCCTATAAACCTTCATACTATCATCATTTCAAGTCCTTCTTTGAATTTAAGTATGTGAAAGTTATTATTGGTTGGAGAAAAGGCGAAATAATGTTCATGATATTTTAACCCTTTACAGCACAATTCCAACTTTTAACAGCCCTCAGAAAGAAGTCCTTTAAAAACATCGTGTGAAAAGGAGAAAAATGCTGGTAACCAGCATTTTCTCCTTTTCACGCAATGTTTTCTACCCTATCAAAGACAAATTTCCTTATTTGAGTCTCATTTGAATAGTCGTCTGCAAATGCTTTCAGTTTGGACAAATCTACATTTTTTTCTTCTTTTAAATATTTTAAATTATTAAATTTTATATTGTGAGCATTTTTCTCCTGTGTTTATATTGTCAGTGTGAGAGGTTTCAGTCTCACACAAGTACATAGTCATATACATATTCTGTCACTGTAAATTATTACGTAAAAATGTATCACAGAAAATAGAAATGCTATATTCATCTCTTTACCACACAACAAAATTTTAGACTAGTCCAAATTAAATTGGAAGCCACTGCAGATGAGAAATTAAAGGTGGCCCCTAAATGACGAACTTTATCTTTGATAGGGGAAAAATCTTTGTGGAAATAGTAGAAAATGCTGGTTAGCAGCATTTTCTCCTTTTCCCACAATTTTTTCAGAAGTCATCTCCGTCAGGGTCCTTAAAACTCTGGTTTGTGTATTAACGAGTTATAAAAGCGATACTAAGTTTCAGAGCAAATTCATGTTATCTTGTCAATAAGTAAATGGTAATTTTTCAGTGTAGCTGAAGGTGCTGGCTTTTGATCTACTTTTTGGTACTGACAAAAAATGAATGAATAGAAATTTGTGATTGGTAAAAAATGTAGACGTGTTTATTCACAGGCAAATTTACGCCGTCTATTTTTTTTTTTAAAGGTATTTCTTATTTTATTTCAGCCCTTGGATGCACACAATTTATTACGCCCGGAGACGGTGGAATCCATATTTTACTTATACAGATTTACAAAGGATGAAAAATACAGGGAGTGGGGGTGGAAGATATTCCAAGCATTTAAGAAATATACGCGAGTGGAGGGGTTTGGTTATTCCTCAATAAACAATGTGAAAAATGCTGGTAGTCCCAGTTTCAGAGACAAGATGGAAAGTTTCTTCCTAGCAGAAACTCTAAAATATCTATACTTATTATTTAGTGATGATTTTGACTTAATACCTTTAGACAAATTTGTATTTAACTCTGAGGCCCATCCATTGCCTATTTTAGATTCATAGTACATGTATTAGTTAGATTGTTGATTTTTACCACCTTATTTATTAACCGTCAGATCTTTAATCCTTTACCACACAATCCTGACTTTTTAACAACCTTGAGATGTTGTTGGTTGTAATAGAGTTTAACGCCACTTTAACAGCTAAAGTCATATCATGGCGGTCGGTGATGCACGTGTGTTTCCTGGCTTTCTCACACCAGTACTAACACAACTTTCTTTCCAAAGCCACCGACTACTTTTCTCACATGCTTCAGCAGAGGTGAGAGGCAAAAATACGCCGGAAAGAAAGTTTGCCTCAACCGGGTATCGAACTCACAACCACCAGGTCATGAGTCCGACACGCTCACCACTGAGCCACCCGGGCGGGCAACAACCTTGAGAAAGAAGGCTTTTGAAAACATTGTGTGAAAAGGAGAAAATGCTGGTAACCAGCATTTTCTCCTTTTCACACAATGTTTTCCACCCTGTCAGGACAATTTCATCATTTGGGCCATATTTTAATTTGTTGTCTTCAAATGCTTTCAATTTGAACCAGTCTCAAATTTTGGTCATATGGTAAAGAGTTCAGCATACAGGTAACCAAAGTTGCTTTTATAGACAATGTGGGTCATGATCAAACTGCCTTTTTGCAGCTAGTGTAGATCAAGATTAGACTGAGCTGTATGCAGTCTGATCTTGGATATTCACTATCAGCCCTGTTGTTAAGGATAGGGCACCCTAATGGGATTCCTGCAACATCACCTTTCATCGCCAAAAAAAATGTATGGATTTGGCTAAGACTCGGGTAATCCCAAATTGATCAGCCGATCAACGTTGTTTCCCCACATCGATTACGGATTATCCAAGTCTTAGCTGAACCGTACAATTTTGGCAATGTTAGGCGAATCCCATTAGGGTGCCCTGTCCCAAAATGAGTTGCTTTTAATGTCTAAATACATTGCTTTGGTGTTTTTTTCCTGTATGAACCAGTCTGTTTATGTTGCACTACAGGGGTTAACTCTTCACCACATGACAAAAATGTACACTTGTCCAAATTGAAAGCATTTGCAGACAATTTAAATGCAGCTGAAATAGTGGAATTTATCTTTGGTATGGTAGAAAACATTGTTGGAAAAGGATAAAATGCTTGTAATGCTCGTTACCAGCATTTTCTCCTTTTCATACAATGTTTTCAAAAGGCTTCTGTCTCAAAGTGGTTAAATGTCGGGATTGTGTGGTTAAAGGCTTAAATACTGTATTTAGTATTATAAGGGCATTGTAGACAGCTAAAATCGTTAACAGGTAACATAGTTTTAAAAACTGTCCATACTGAAGGCATAACAAGATGACAAAGTAAACGTGGTCCAAATGATAGTTTTTGTCTTTGAGAGGGTACAAAATATTGTGACACAAGGAAAAAACTCTCACAAAAGCTATCTTCACCTTTGTTGCTATTGTGTACGAGTCTTTTTTTTGTCTTTTGGTAAAGTTAATTGATATGTTACAGTCTATTTCGTTTATTTAGCAGGAATACAATTAATTTTTCAGTGAACATAAATCTGTTTTGTAAAGCAATTCTGTTTTGAGGGTTTCGCTGATGTCTACCCTTAGACTGTCTTCAAAGCATTATTCAAGTGCCTTACTTCTGCCAGACTGTTTCATTTCATTCGCTATCTCCATGTGGCCAAACTTTTCGTAAGGATGAATTACAGTCACTTCTTATTTTCCTAATTGTTTTCAAAACCCTTCATCCTCAGAGTCATTTTAAATCAGATTTTTGTGGTATTTAGGGACTTGGAAACAATATAGAACAGTATGAAAAAGAGGGAAATTCTTCAAAATGAGACAAGTTTTCCATTTATGGCAATGAATTCTAGGTAAAGTTAAAAAAAAAATTTTTTTAGATTAGCTGCATATTCAATCTGTTTCTCTCATGGCAGTGACTTCTTGTATTTGAAGATAATAAACATGTGGAGTGGTTGTGTATTAAATCTCTTTCTCTCAAGTAGTGTCCTGTGTACAAATCTGTTAACTAGTAAGCCCATTTCCACACAATCCTGAATTTTAACTACCCCAAGGAAGAAGGCCTTTTAAAACATTGTCAGAAAAGGAGAAAATGCTGGTAACCAGCATTTTCTCCTTTTCCAACAATGTTTTCTACTTTATCAAAGACACATTACACCATTTCAGCCACTTTTGAATTACTCTCTGCAAAATTTTGACAAGCCAACATTTTATCCTGTGGTAAAGAATTCTTCTTTTACCACACAATGCTGACTTTAAACGACCCTGGGTAAGAAGCCTTTTGAAAACATTGTGGGAAAAGGAGAAAGAATTAACTTTTTACCACACAATGCTGACTTTAAACGACCCTGGGTAAGAAACCTTTTGAAAACATTGTGGGAAAAGGAGAAAATGCTGGTAACCAGCACTTTCTCCTTTTCCCGCAGTGTTTTCTATCCTATCAAAGAAAAATTGAACCATTTAAGCCACATTAAAATTGTCATCTGCATATGTTTTCAATTTGGACAAGGCTAAAATTTTGTCTATTGAGAATATTTTGCGGACAGCATCTGAATTAAATGTGGTAATTTCCCCTTTTCCAACAATGTTTTCAAAAGCATTCTAGTTTTGGAATGTAGAAATACAGGATGGTTTGGTAAAGTGTTTGGCATGGCTTGATATTTTCTCATTTGACGCTTACGCATGTTAAGGCAATTTTAACATTAGATTGCCTGTTCGTTATTTTCTGTCAAATGATTACCCTTTACCTCACGATTCCCAGTTTTAAGGACCCTGAGGAATAGGAATTTTGAAAACATTGTGGAAAAAGGAGAAATGCTGGTAAACAGTATTGTCTATGTTTCCCACATCGTTCTCTAGTCTATTAGAAACAATTGTCATCATTAGAAGCACATTTAAATTTGCATCTGCAACTGCTGTCCATTTGGACAAGTCTAAATAAAATTTGATCATCTGGTAAAGAGTTAACTCTTTACTACACAGTCCTGACCTTACCTAAGACAGCTTTTGAAAACATAGTGGGATAAGGAGAAAATGCTGGTTACCAGCATTTTCTCCTTTTCTTGCTGTGTTTTCTACCCTTTAAAGACAAATTCTACCACCTGAGCCACTGGAAATTGTTCCCTGCAAATGTGTTCAATTTAGACAACCCTACATTTTAACCTGTGGTGAAGAGTTAACTCTTTTCTAGATGACAAAATTTTCGACTTGTCCCAGTTGAAAGCATTTGCAGACAGTGTCTGAATTAAATGTGGCTTACCTTTAGGGTATTTGTTTTTGACAGAGTAGAAAATGTGAAAAAGCAAAAATGCTTGTTTTCAGTATTTTCATGTTGTTCCACAATGTTTTCAAAAGTCTACCTTAGGACTGTAAAAATATAGCTTGATATTTTCTCATTTGAAGTTTACGCATGTTAAATCATTTTAACATTAGATTGCTTGGTTGTTGTTTTTTTTTTTTTTATGTCAAACGTTTTAACTCTTTACCTCACAATCCCCAGCTTTAAAAACCCTGAGGAAGAGGAATTTAAAAACATTGTGGGAAAAGGAGAAAATGCTGGTAACCAGCATTTTCTCCTTTTCCCATGATGTTTTCTACTCTCTTAGAAACAATTCTCTTCATTGGAGGCTCATGTGGTATGTCATCTGCTAATGCTTTCAATTTGGACAAGTCTAAAATTTTGTCATCGGGTAAAGAGTTATATGTACATATATTGTTGTGTGTCTTTTTGTTTTGATCATAAATTTATGTTTTTTTGTATAAACTGAAAAACCCTCTTTATCCAGATAAACATTGTAAAATCCACCCTGATATTACGAACTCTTTTCTTCTTTCTGTGTTTATTTCTTACATCATACAAGAAATTGTCACAAAATAGTAGAAATTCCATATTTCACTCATCATTAGCTCCGCTGTTTTTCGAAGAAAATGAGTTACTGTCATAGCCCTGGCACTGTTGTCATTGTCTGCATCTACGCAGTGGTCATGCGAAAACTTTGATATTTTGTAATATCTCAGTCATTACTGAAGATAATCAGTTCAAACTTGGACAAGCTGGTAACTATCAAAAGGGAAACTCATACAACAGGGGCAGGTAACCATCTAATATTTTTTTCACAGTTATGCCCCTTTTAAGGTAGAATTTTCACTGAAAATCTAGCATTTGCAGGTGAGCGTTGGCACCCGCATACTGTGCTCTTCATCTATATGTATTTGATTGTTCAGTTTTAGCCCACCAGAGCATAGAGTCCTCAAGATCAGCTCATGTGATTGCTGTTTTTCATTTTATTTTATTATAGTGCAGAGAAGTTGCTCGCAATCTGATTAGATAATATGCCCCAAATATATATTGCTGCCGAGTTGCAGCTCTGTGAAACAGCACACTTTCCTTGTTTGGAGCTTGTAGACACTTGACTTAAAAACTTCAACGCAAAATCTAAGATGGCTGTGTGGAATCAAAGCGAGTCACCCACAAGACAAATACACATAATTAGTACTTGTTTCCCTTGATGATTGTAATTAATGCAGCTAAGGTTGACATGATTTGCCACAGCTATGAACAAGTTTCCAATTGTGAAAAAAGATGTACCAGTAAAGCTTCTAAGGACACAGTTTTTTTTCCTACAGACAGATATCACCAAGTGTCAGTAATTCTGTTTTTAAAAAATTGTTTGATTTGCCTAACTCTATACCATACAATCCCGACTTTTAACAAGCCTGAAAGGGAAGGCTTTGGAAAACATTGTGGGAAAAGCAGAAAATGCTGGTAACCAGCATTTTCTCCTTTACCCACAATGTTTTCTACCCTTCCCTAAACGAATTTCAGTTTTTGAATCTTGTTTAGTTTGTCGTCGTTAAATGCTTTGAATTCGGACTAGTCTGAAATTTTGTTGTTTAGTATAGAGTTAACTATTTATTCTCTCTCAAGGTGCTGCTTTGCTGTCTCTTGGAACACCATGATTGGAGAACAAGTTGTGAAATAGAATTTGATAACTTTACTCTCATAATTAGTTAACCATATAACCTTAAATCCACGCCATCTTTAATGATAAATGATGTCAATTGACGCCAATTTTTCTTTTTATTGGAGCCGAATTCTACTTGTCGTCAACAAATACTTTCAATGTGGACAAGTTTAGAAACTTGTTGTATGATAAAAAGAGTTAAATTTCTATATCCAAGTCTTTTAATTTGTCTTCATGATGTCTAGGCTAAGTATTCAAACTGGCTCTTACAGGTCATGAGCTATGTTACCTACTTTATTGGTATAGGTCACAATATCTCTTGTATAATATGTAGGCTTGTTAAAAACTTGATTATATTAAATAATATATAGGGTCAGTTGATTAAAGTGATGGAAGGGTTTTTTTTTTCGCCCTTTCCTTTTTGTTTTTGGCACGATTTGGTTCCTTTGAGGTCCCTAACCTTGTCAATACTCATAGATCTGCTGCAATCAATTTTGAAAGGATAGGGGAAAAAAGCTGGAGGGAAAAGTATGTGGTCTTAAGTTTTTTTTTTTTTGCTTATGTATTTGTTATTAAATGTTATTGCATCTTCATAAAAATTTATTTGAGCTACATTTTCTGGACACCCCCTTTTGTGTTAACTGTTTTAAGTGGTTGGATTGAGTATGTACAGATATATTATATGAAACCATAGACAAAAAAAGATTATGTTAGTTTCTGTGATATGTGTAATAGTAGCCTGTGCAATGAAAAAGAAGACACTAATGATGATATTGCCTACTTCATTTAACCTGACTCATGTCAACATCATTTACACAAATTAAAATCCTATTTTAACCCTTGGCATCGCACGGGGCTGCCTTCGGCAGATGTCTAGAAGTGTCAGGAAAATATTTTATACGGTATTCGCAAATTGAATTGCTTACCTGTGTATATAAGTACCTTCCTGTGTGTATAAGTTCCCGAATAATAGTCGGAGCTCTATTTATATACCTACTTATATATTCAGCATAACGTTCAGGATCAGAGTGAATGAAGAAGGTAATACACACTTATTTTTTCTAATCTATATCCCTGCAGGTGTCACAACACAATAAAATTCTTCTGGCTCACGTTAGTCAATATATGTATTATTCCTTTCAGAAATTTTTATATGAAATGCTTCTGCTTCACTTTTTCTTCAGAAAAGATCCAAAAAGGGTATAAATGTGTTTTCAGTGTTCACTACAGATTTGATGATGTTTGTCTATGGAAACAAAGAGCAATTTTTGTTACATATCAGTAAACTATTTGAGCTTGTGACCACACAAAGGAACATGGTCCACAACCAGTAATGGCTTTTTTTTTCCTCTTTGATTCTCTAAAAGTTACTGTTTTTTATGGTGGACCAGCAAAAAGAAAAACATATCAACATTTGGTTATTCCTATACCACACAACCTAGATTTTTAATGAGCCCGAGGAAGAAAGCTTTTGAAAACATTGTGGGAAAAGGAGAAAATGCTGGTAACCAGCATTTTCTCCTTTTCCCACAATGTTTTAGAGACTACCCAATCAAGGAAATATGTTTTCATTTGAATCATGCTGTTGTCTGCAAATGCTTGTAGTTTGGACAAGTCTGAGATTTCATTATGTGGTAAAGAGTTAAGGTGCCAATTCTTGTACCTTTTTTGGAGGCCATTCGAGCAATTATATCAAATAGCAAGGCACTCACTCCATAAAGGAAAGAGAAGCAGAAGGTCAAAGATAGTCATTTTCAGTCTATTTTTTGTGTAACAAAATGATAGTAGTATGACACCTAAAAGAAAATTATTCACCTATCATTCTATAGAACATTTCTTGGTCTAATTATAGATTTTAAAAGTAGCACAACTTCTGATTGGCTAAACCAAATGGTTTAGCCAATCACAAGTTGTGTTATTCTTGGTCTAATTATTGATTTTGAAAGTAGCACAACTTCTGATTGGCTAAACCAAATGGTTTAGCCAATCAGAAGTTGTGTTACTTTCAAATTTAGAAATTTCATGAGAATAAGGCTAAGAAGAATGGTTGGTGTATACGGGCCCCACTACCTGTAAATTGTAGACCGACTTGGGCTAATTCATTCTGCATTTGACAGTTTGAGAGAAAAACAGAAATTAAAAGTGATTAAGGGGAGACTGTGCATTTTTGACCAATAGCACTAAGGTCCTAGCTTTAAAGACCTTTAGGATGTTTGCTTTGAAAACTTAGGGGAAAAATGGAGAAAATTCTGTTAACTAGCATTGTCCCATTTTCCCACAATGTTTTCTACCCTGCCAAGACAAATCCAACCATTCAAATCAAGTTTGTGATTTGAAATTATTTCGGAACTAGATAAGTCAAAAAATTCTGTCATTTGGTAGGGTAAAGCTATTCATGAGAATTATTGTTACACACAATATTTACTTTTATCATAATTTAACTACCGGTAATCGTAAGAGAGGCAATCTTTTTAGTGTAGATATCATAATATATTGTGGAAAAGTGTAGATGCAGTGTAAAAAAAGAATATGATAATGAGACATGCTCTGGCAAAAGGAGGCTTAATACATCTCCGTGACGCATTATACAAAGCAAGTCATCGCATAATTATTGATCAATAAAATCCATTTGGTCCAACAACCGACTGAATAATGAGGGAGTATGGTCCTTTGACATACAGAAAAAAATTGACCAGTGGCAAAAAGTTTCGGCCCCAGGTCAGCCTGCGCAGAATGCGCAGGCTGACCTGGGTCGATACTTTTCGCAGATGCATTAAGCCCTCTTTTCACAGAGCAGTGCTCATTTGAAGTTGCACACTGATAAAGGATTTTACAGTCTCAAATACTTTGTGAAATAACGTACCAGTATGTTTTATTTAATAAAAATGTACACTGTCAATGTAATCTGTGTTCAAGTTTATTGATGCAGTTGTTAATTAACTCTTTTGCCAAACAATCCTATGTTTTAACGTCCCGGAGTAAGAAGCCTTTTGAAAATATTGTGGGAAAAGAAGAAAATGCAGGTAACCAGCATTTTCTCCTTTTCCCACAATGTTTGCAACCCTGTTCGAGGCTACATTTTCTCTTCAATATTCAGGAGAGCCGAGCCCCGGCAGCTCAGTCGGTAGCGTGCAGGACTTGAGAACAGGGGGTCGTGAGTTCGATCCCTGGCTCGGCCAATTTCTTTCCGAGAATTGATGATAGTCATTGCGACAGGATTCATTCCTCTCCCACGGCTGACCATTGTCTCGACGATGGTTATGTGGGAAAGCAGCCAGTGGCTTGAAAAATAAATTGTGCGGAGAATTGCTTAAAGAGACTCCAGGAAAGCATGGATGGCTGCACTGGTCTCCGCGATATAACTGAAATAATGTTGAAAACGGCGTGAAACACCATACGATCAATCAATCAATCAATCAGTACTTATGCGAGTTGGTCAGAATCTGTTGTTTTGATTTTAGTTTCACTAACACAGATCACAACCTCGAGAACGAAATTTAAAAAAAAATGTGAGAGACTGCGTTCTAGGCGTAGAGTGTCGGCTTCCCACATCGAAAGTTCCTGGTGCGAATGAGCGTGGTCAACCTTTAGAACGGTCTTACTAAATACCACAAGGACACCCTAAATACCAAAAAGATGCACAAAGACGCACAAAGGCACACAATGACACCATAAAGACGCACAAAGACACACAAAGACGCACAAAGTCACCGGAAGGTGCTAAGACAATGAAAATACTAAACGTTCATGTCAGCAAAGCCGTCTTTTTACATCTCGTACAGTTTACGCTTGCGTTTAGAGAAATGGGGGCTTAACAGAACAACAAGTACTCTATGAAAACGTTATCATGAAAATCTGTTCATAACATAATAGAACTTTTATTTATAGTTCAGATTTTCAGCCGTTAATGAAACATTTCATGCAAATTTTATTTTCCTGTTAATTTTATTTTCCTGTTAATCAGTTAATCTGTGGTAATTTAAAAGGATTGTCCTGTGTTGCCTTTTGATGCCTCTTATCTGGTCGGCACCGTAAAACTTCCGTAAAATAACGAATCGTAATTAATGACATTGAATGTTCTTTGACCTTAGTTAACAGGCCGTAGGCTGCTAAGTTCGACTCACCGACCTTCTGCGCACAGCGTAGACCAAGATCAGACTGCACAGAACGTGCAGTCTGATCTTGGATCTACACTATTCGATAAGGAGATGTCATTCCCTCAAACAGACCTTTGAAATTGCAATATTTGGGGTTTTTACTATCGATTTGAAAATTTCATTTTAGTTATTCATCATGATAAGGGTTAACTCTTAGGCTGCTAAGCGCGACTCACTGACCATTTTCGGACAGTGTAGATCAAGATCAGACTGCACAGAACGTGCAGTCTGATCTTGGATCTACACTGTCCGATAAGGAGATATATTTCTCTATAAAAAAAAAGTTCGAAGTAGTATTATTCGGGTTTTTATTATCGATTTGAAAATTTCATTTTAGTTATTTAACAGGGTAAACGTTAACTGGATAATCTTTGACCTTAGTTAACTGGATAATCACATTTCGGATGGGTAATAGTTTGACAGATTATTATCTTGACTGGGCTGCGCACTTGAACTCAACAGTACAGTTCAAACATCTGAAGCCGCACTACCGGTGCGAGAACGTTTACAACAATGATAAAATTTTATTGTTTATCAGATATGATTTACTGTTTGTTTTGCTCAACATAAATAGAATCGTAAAGCTCATTTTCAGAACAATTAAGTTTTTTGTATTGAGTGTTTCTGTTTGTTAGAGATGAAACTATCTTTGTGACATTTGAGAGATGAAGTTTCATTTTATGCATTGTTTGTAAGGTATTCGAGCCAGAAGATGAGAATATTTATATGCGCATGCAACGCTACCCTTGATTTACCTCCAAATCTTTTTAAGGCAAATAGCAAGGGGGCAGTTTTTATTGTAGGCTTTGTCACACGCTGACCCTTAATTTATTTCGTTTGCAATTTTAATTGTCATGAAAGTGAATGTTAAAGAAGTCAAAACAATAAAAAAGTTACTTTTTTTCTATGTGTACGTGTTTTGTGCTTGTTTGCATTTGTTTGAGGTTTGATGTCCCAGTCAATAACTTAGGTCTTATCGGGAAGGTCAGGTACCTAACCCAACTTTTCATGGGCAAGCTTAGACCTTCTAATCGGGTTAATAGTACTCCGTGCACAACTTTAACTGGTAACTGACAAATGCAATCTTGAATCAGCGGAAGGAAGAGAAAGATCTCCGCCTGACCCGGCGGAGGCTCGAACCCACACGTGTGTTTGCTAGAATTTGTGCGTTTTGTAACCTAGCATAATGCAAACAACTCAATGCAAACAACTCAAAACATTATTTTTTTCTTCTATGTGTTTAGTTTAGTTTAAACATAGTTTAATTTAGTTTAAACATGTTTATTTCACATCATTTGAGAAACAAGTTCTTACAACTTATACTATTCTCTCTCGATTCTGCTTCCTGGGAACTACACCAGTACTCGCGCCGAATGTGTGAGCCAATGAAAATTCCAAAGTTGAAACCCGCTTCCCGGATATCGAACTCAGGACCCTATAGTTACGAGGCCGACGCTGTACCTCACAACCGCGGACACCACACAAATGTGTTTGTGCGTCTTTGTGGTGTCATTGTCTATGTCGTGTGCGTCTTTGTGTGTCTTTGAGGTGCCTTTGTGGTGTCTTTGCGGGGCCTTTGTTGTGCCTTTGTGTGTCTTTTTGTGTCTATGTGGTGTCTTTGTGTGTCTTTGTGGTGCCTATGTGTGTCCTTGTGGTGTCTTTGTGTGTCTTTGAGGTGCCTTTGTGGTGCCTTTGTGTGTTTTTGGAGCCCTTTTGGTACCTTTGTGTGTCCTTGTTGTGTCTTTGTGTGTCTTTGCGGTGCCTTTGTGGTGTCTTTGTGTGTTTTCGTGGCGTCTTTGTGTGTCTTTGTCTTTGTGTGTTTTTGTGGTGTCTTTGTGTGTCTTTGTCTTTGTGATGTCTTTGTGGTGTCTTTGGATGTCTTTGTGGTGTCTTTGTGGTGCCTTTGGGTGTCTTTGTGATCTCTTTGTGTGTCTTTGTGGTGCCTTTGTATGTCTTCGTATGTCTTTGTGTGTCTTTGTATGTCTTTGTGTGTCTTTGTATGTCTTTCTGGTGTCTTTGTTTGTCTGTGTTTTGTCTTTGTTTGTCTTTGTGTGTCTTTGTGATGTCTTTGTGGCACCTTTGTATGTCTTTGATGTGTCTTTGTGGTGTCTTTGTGATTTCTTTGAGTGTCTTTTTGGTGTCTTTGTCGTGCCTTTGGGTGTCTTTGTGGTGTCTTTGTGATGTCTTTGTGTGTCCTTGTGGTGTCTTTTTGGTGTCTTTGTGGTATCTTTGTGTGTCTTTGTGGTGTTTTTGTGGTGCCTTTTGGTGTCTTTGTGATGGCTTTGTATTGCCTTTGGGTGTCTTTGTGATGTCCTTGTGTGTCTTTGTGGTGTCTTTGTGGTGCCTTGTGGTGTGTTCGTGGTGTCTTTGGGTGTCTTTGTGGTGTCTTTGTGGTGTCTCTGTGATGTCCTTGAGTATCCTTGTGGTGTCTTTTTTGGTGTCTTTGTGGTGCCTTTGGGTGTCTTTGTGGTGTTTTTGTGATGTCTTTGTGTGTCTTTGTAGTGTCTTTGTGGTGCCTTTGTGTATCTTTGTATGTCTTTGTGTGTCTTTGTTCGTCTTTGTATGTCTTTTCTGTCTTTGTGGTATTTAGAGTGTCTTTGTTGTGTTTAGTAGGACCCCTTTGGTATATCCCACCACATGGCGCGAGTACTGGCTAAAGGAAGCAATTATCGAGAGTGATTTATAGGAGTATAAGAAATTTTTTCACAATCCATGCGAAATAAATATGTTTAAATCAAATAAAAATGTATTTTTCCCCAACATCACTGACTGTCGTAGAGTAATTTCGATATTTCGTAAGAGCTATATTGATTGTCGGGATAAAGATGATCAAAATTGCCTGTGGTTAGCACATACCCATATCAAAACAGAGCATAGATCATCATGTAAAAGCTAAATATTATTGATTCCTGTCCACAGTGCGGGAAAATATTAGGCTACTGAAGGCAACAATAGACTCCGGGATACCACTGATCAAAAACAATCCGGTCACTGGTCGAATCTCTGATAATTATGTTTACAGACAACATTGATTTTTTAATTGTTCATTTGATTCTTTTTCCCTTATTGTGTTTCTCATGGCCATACCCCCTCTCTCCTCGCAAGGCTTTACATGTATTTAACCAATAACCTGCTTCGCCCTTAAGTAAATTAAACTTGATTTCAAGCCAATAATGAAACCCCGTACTTTACGATTTATGAATTTTGCTCGTAAGAGGAAGCTCACAGTATCGGACAGTGTAGATCCAAGATCAGACTGCACGTTCTGTGCAGTCTGATCTTGATCTACACTGTCCGCAAAAGGTTAGAGACTCGCGCTTAGCAACCTAAGGGTTAAAAAGTGAAATGAAACTTGCAAGTCGACAGTAAAACATCCAAATATTGCTATTTCAAAAATTGTTTCGGAGGAAAAATATTTCATTATCGGACAGTGTAGATCCAAGATCAGACTGCACGTTCTGTGCAGTCTGATCTTGAATTTGCACTGTCCGCAAAGGGTCCTTGAGTCGCGGTTAGTAGCCAAAGGGCTGATGTGGAGTTGTTTGAACTTTGAATCATATTGCCATACCGTCACCTCTGTTTGCCAATAATAAAAAGAAAGCGCCATTTTGAATAGTTACAGTTGATCTGACAGTTTTCAGTTAAGAGCTAGTAATAAAGTAACGCATTGAAACCATTTTAAATCAAAATGCTTACGCACTGAAGGCAGCGGTTTTCTTTTCTGGCACTGAATACGTGTTAATAAATAGGTACGTTCTAGGACATTTTCCTCATGGACTAAAACAGAGAACTCATACCCTTGAGATTTGGGTACGGGTTCTTCAGGGAACGAGTTTTCTTCAGCAACCAGCTGTGTTATCGTATAAATGCGCCGGATTGTGAAGAGGTGTTAAACTTGGCACGGGCTTTTATTTTGCCATCTTAAATTCTAGAGACAACATAAAAATGAGAAGTTTTATTTTTTTCAGGGAACATTAAGTATTAAGTTAAAGTGCTCTTTTTCAATTTCAATGGCAGAACTATTTTCTTAGTTTACGAAACTGGTTTTGTTTACTCGTGTTTCCAGGCAAAACCTGTCGGAAACAAAAATTTGACCTAGATAAAGATGGTAGGCTTCGAAAACCAGTATGTACACGCACACGTTATGTGGAAACTGTAACAGCGGGGAAAACCCGCTGCCAAAAAGCATGTGGAAAATCTACCCAATATTCCTCCTCAGTCTTACCTTACAAAATGGTATCGACTTCCACATTCTGTAACAGAGGCCTAGGAGTAGGGGAATCTCCGACCCCGTCATAATTCTAGTCGGTGCCGAAGGTTGTTAACAAAATGGAATTTAGGGGATCCAAAAATTTTATGTGATGTCTTGCTTGGTATAATCTATGATAGAGATGCATTAAGTCCCTTTTTGCCTGAGCATGTCTAAAATCTTTTATTTTCTGGTTTTGTACATTGATTGCTCCCTGTCCGACACTTGCTAAGAATTTCGATCTAGAATTACGCCCCACAGCTCTAAAGTGTAATGTTACTGGGTTGAATGCGCAAGATTTATCGATGGTTTAACTATTTACCCAATGTCCCAGGTTTTTACGACCATGAGCAAGAATGCTTTTGAAACCATAGTAGGAAACGGAGAAAATGCTGGTCGTAAGTCCTTTATCACATTCCCAAAATGTTTTCAAAACGTTTGAAAAAAAAATTTTTTTTTTCACATAATGGAGAAGTCTAAAATGTGTTATTCTAGTAAGAGTTAAATATATAGATCACAGCAAAACTGCGGTAAAGACCCACGGTTATTATTCAAGTGTCGCCTGTACAATAAAAAGGTTTGCGAAATGGGTTTTGGGATTTTTATTTTAAACTTTTTACAGGTAATCCTTTTTTGTAAACGTGTCAGCTGAATACTTAGATATGTCAACATAAGAATCATTTAAGAAGCTTTGTTGGAAAAGGAAAACTTGCTTGTGATAACCTTCTCCTTTTTCCTGCAATACTTTTTAGTACAGCAATAGATAGATAGATAGATAGATAGATAGATAGATAGATACATGTAGATAGATACATAGATAGATAGATAGATAGATAGATACATGTAGATAGATAGATAGATAGATAGATAGATAGATAGATAGATAGATAGATAGATTAACTAATTAATTAAATAATACATATAAATAAATAGATACATGTAAATAAATAAACGCATTTGTACCTATTCCGAATTTTTTCACAAAAGTTTACCTTTCCAACTTTTCGCCCAGTCAAACCTAATAATTTTGACTGGAAAATATTGGAGAAAAAGAAGAAGCTTGTTACAGGCAATTTTTCCTTTTCCTATACTGTTTCTATGTAAAGAACAGTAGTTTGACCCTTTATCGCACAATCCCGAATTTTAATGACCTTTAGAGAGACACCGTTTGAAAACGTTGTGGGAAAAGGTGAAAATGCCTTTTCTCCTTTTTGCTACGATGTTTTCTACCATTCCAAAGGCAAATCACATTATTTGAATAAAATTTTATTTGTCATCTGCAAATTCTTTCAATTTGGGCAAATCCAAAATGTTGACGTTTGATAAAATGTTAAATAGTTTTATCACATACAAAAATTCTAGGAATGGCATTAATCTACAAGTATTAGAAACAGTAACAATCCGCCTCAAACTTCCCTCCTTCTTTAGTTTTATTTAACCCCTCAGGCCATAAAGCGCGATCCAGGGACCTTTTTTGCGGACAGTGCAGATCCAAGGTCAGACTGCACAGAACGTGCAGTCTGATCTTGGATATACACTGTCCGATATGGAGATATTTTACAAAAATACCTTTGAAAAAGTAAAATTTGAGTTTTTACTATCGGCTTGAAAGATTCATTTCACTTATTTAGCAGGTTAAGGGTTGATAATACGACAGTAGATTTAGACATCCATTTTATGGGTTGCGTGTTTCATTTGAATCGCTTTGATATACGTGCATAATTAAATCACTAAACATTTCTTTCATTGTTAATCTAAAGAACTTGTTTCATTTCCGAGAGAAATAAATAATACGAAACTTTGTGAAGAAACAGTCAAATGTCTGCTATGTAGTCTGAATAAATTTCCACTTTCAAGAATTGGGCTAGAAATTCTTACGTTAGAGATATTTGATTATACTTATCAGCAACGGAAATCGTTAATTCAAAATCAGCATGTATTTTTGACACTTTTTTTTTCTATTTGCTTCTGTTAGCAATTTGCTACCTATTGACAATAAGTGCGCCAAATGCTGATGACCATATTTTCATAACTTCTGAAATTTAGGAACTGGACGGTGTGACTTCAGGACTACTTTATACGAAATATCTGCTTTTTTTTCTTGCTGCTATCACCGCTACAGAAACTGAAGGATTTAAACCTTAACATGCTAAATAAGTGAAATGAAACTTTCAAGCCAATAGTAAAAATCCAAATTTTGCTGTTTCAAAGGTATCTTTTTCGGAAAAAATATCTTCCTATCGGACAGTGTAGATCCAAGATCAGACTGCACGTTCTGTGCAGTCTGATCTTGGATCTACACTGTCCGCAAAAAGGTCTTTGATTCGCGCTTAACAGCCTGCGGGTTAATATAGATACACTGACATTTGCAGAACTGTAAAATAAATATTGTCCAAGAAAACACCGGATGTGATGTCAGAGCCTCGTTTTCCTTTTATTTCCGTTGATCAATACTCTCTAATTGTAGACCTATAAAGAAACGCACCTCACGCGACAGCACCACTGATCAACTGATTTGAGTCATTATTAAGAGTGAGACAGAGCACAAGTTATTTAAAGGTGAGTGTAATATTGCATTTCCATCCACTCGTTTTAGTTATTATTATTATTATTATTATTTTCATTATTATCATGTCATCTTAATTTTTTATGCTTACTTCAATAGCCTGCCTGTCTGCCACCCCCATCTCTCTCTCTCTCTCTCTCTCTCTCTCTCTCTCTCTTTCATAATAGAGGCACAGAAAGTAATTGAAAAATAAAAAAAGTTACGTTTTTGAGAAATAGTGGTTTGATTTCAATAACAAAATTGTTTAAAATCTTTTGAAGTTTGTAACCTCCAGCTCTCACGCCGAGACATAACTAATTTAGAACAAGCGTTTGCTCGTAAAAGAAAACTGAACAAGTGACTACCGTAGTCGAAGTTAAACAAATTTGAAGAAACGAAATGAAACTTCACTTGTCCAATAATATTTGTTACCATTTAAGCGCTTATTAATATTTATCATATACCTGAAAATTTTCCGGAGAAAATACATGCGTCGCACGCGGATAAAATATCACACAGGACTGAAAAGAAACCCGTATGGCATGATGACGTAATGATGCCGTAATTCACGAGCGGAATAAGTGTGTATTCATCTGCAATTTGATTGGTCAAAATTTTACGTCGTAGTATTCATCCGCCATTTATAAAAACAAAGTTACTGGCTATAACAACTTAATTTGTTTTATTTTGCTTACCTTTTTCGGATGAAATGTCAACAATTGCAATAATTTTTCGTTGAACAGTGTATGTATAGTAAAAGGAATATTATGCTGTAGTAACTTTCCTGGGGCTTGTATTTGCTTCTCGCCGGGCAAGAAAATTTTGACTTCTCGGTCGACCTTCGGTCTTGCGCGATATCGAATTTTCTCACGCCACGCGGCTCGAATCAAATACATGTACCAGGGAAGTCACTACAGCATAATATTCCGTATTTATCCCAGTTAAACCCTGCATAAATGTTAAATGCTAACATAGTGTATATGATAAAGTTTTACTATAGATTTGCATATTACAACTCAGCAAGTGTCAGTATTTATAGACCATATTTCAATTCTCTTGCCCAAAAAATTGTTTGACATGCTTAAATGTTATTCTCTTCGGGAATGCTGCCTTGCTGTTCTGCGGAACGCCATGATAGGAGAAGTTGCAAAATAGAATTTAATACCTTTACTGTCAAAACTGTAATAATGGCCTGCAACACGCGAAAAGGGGCATTCGGACAAGTGCGTAAAGTGTCGTTACGGATTAGCCTGCGCAGTCCGCGCAGGCTAATCTGAAACGACACTTTCCGTTTTTTAAGTAATTTTCTGTTTTTCGCAAGTCTACTGCAGGACAAATCTAATGTAGTCGTAAAGTGCCGTCTCGGATCAGCCTGCGCGGACTGCGCAGGCTGATCCGAGACGGCACTTTACGAAAATGTCCGAATGCCCCTTTTCGTGTGTTGCAGGCCAATTATAGTTAACCACGCCATCTTAAATTCACGCCGGGGTCCTGCGTGACTCAGTGGTAAAGTATAGGACTCGTGACCTGGAGGTCCTGGGTTCGAGCCGCACTGGATCCACTGGGTTTTTCGTGGGAGTGTCCTTGGGCAAGACACTTCAGAGCCCTAGTCTAGCACTGGCGAAACCCAGGAAATTCACGAATATGTGAGCTGCCACCGTGATAAGACTGAAATAATGTTGTAAAGTGTTGTAAAACACCATTGGATCAATCAATCATTAAATTTATGCCAGCTTAAAAACAAGTGGCGTCAATTGACGCCAATTTCACTCTTTAATGAAATCTGACAGGTTCCTCTGTAATTCTAGCCAGAAAGAAAAAAAAAAGACGTTATCCCACATCTTGAGATATAAACAACTGAAATTTGCCGACAAAGGTTAAAATGATGTGAACAGCGCTCTGTGAAAAGGGTTCTTAATGCATCTGCGAAAAGTATCGACCCAGGCCAGCCTGCGCAGTCAACGCAGGCTGACCTGGGCCGAATCTTTTCGCTATTGGTCAATTTTCTGTATGTCCAAGGACCATTCTACCTTGGGATTCAGTCATTTATTAGAGAAAATGGATAGAATGGCTCCATGTTTATGTAATTACCTGTATGGTATGATGCATCACGGAGATGCATTAAGCCCCCTTTTGCCAGAGCATGGCTCATATCTCTTTGAATGATGACATATATTCTAGGGATCCCTGTCTGCATGATAGGTACAGAATTAAATAAATTTAGGCGAAAAAACTGTTTAATTCCCCTGAAACTGTGATGTGCAGATTCAAAAGTAATCAAGCCTTTACTGTCCGTAGTTGTGAGGTACAGCGTCGGCCCAGTAACCATGAGGTCCCGAGTTCGATACCCGGGAGCGGATGTCATCTTTCGGGATTTGTTCATTGGCCCACACATTCGCCGCGAGTACTGGTGTAGTTTACAGGGAGCAGAATCGAGAGAGATTAGTATAAGTTGTAAGAACTTGTTTCTCAATCGATGTAAAATAAATATGCTTAAACTAAGCCCTTACTAAGACAAACAAACTGAGTACGTTTCAGAGAAATACATGTAGATCCAAACATCGGCGTCCAATGTTTAACTCTTTACCAAACTACAAAATTTTAGACTGGTCTAAATTGAAAGCATTTGCAGACGTCAAAATAAATGTGACTTCAAATTTCAAATCAAAATTTGTCTTGGGAAGTGTAGAAAACGTTGCGGGAAAAGGGAGAAAATGCTGGTTACCAGCATTTCTCCTTTACCCACAATGTTTTCAATAGGCTTCTCTGTCAGGTTCGTTAAAATTTGTGTTGTAAATGGTTAACCAGGAGAAAGTTGCCAAATTATTACATTTTGGGGAAACTTCTCCATGGATCTTATGTATAATGAAAAGAGTTGAAGCCATAAATGGCGCTTACAATGCTTTTAATAGACTTGGCCCTTGATGCTGATCTTTACGCATAGATAGGACAAATTAAATCTTCCAATCTTCCAATAGGCTTCTTTTCCCCTATGAATTGTCCCGTATATTCCATTTTCAGAATTAAATTAGAAGATGACAATCAGTTATTGTGCAGCCAGCCCAAGTGTTAGTCGCTGACAGGAAGATGATTTTTAAAACTGGATAAAAAGTTGCCAGTTCGCTCTATGTTTTGTTTACTTTTTACCTAGTTGTAAAATTCAGACCGACCGTACAATTACAGATTGTCATCTTCACAATAATTCCCATACTTTGAAATGGTATGATTTAAAATTATAATTTGCCTGCAACACGCGAAAAGGGGCATTTGGACATTTGCGTAAAGTGTCGTCTCGGATCAGCCTGCGCAGTCCGCGCAGGCTAATCCGAAACGACACTTTCCGTTTTTATGTAATTTTCTGTTTTGCGCAAGTCTACTGTAGCACAAAATCTAATGTAGTCGTAAAGTGCCGTCTCGGATAAGCCTGCGCGGACTGCTCAGGCTGATCCGAGACGACACCTTAAGCAAATGTCCATATGCCCCTGTTCGCGTGTTGCAAGCCATATTATTTTTAACACCCGCATTGTTTACTTTTGGTCGCTACTGGGTCTTTTAAACGCTTCTTCAGTTATACATGCTTGACATTTTTTACATGTCAAAAGCTACCGTTGGATTATTTGTTGATATTTATCATCAAAAGAAGGAAATGGATTCTCTACGACTTTTTTTAATGAAAGATAAGAATTGGTGCTCGGAATTCTCAGGATTGGATTTAACTGAAAGTTCTCTATCTTGTAGAACTGTAATGATAAATATGGAATATTGTCTTGCAGTAACTTTCTTGGTGCTCGCATTTGATTCGAGCAGCCGAGTTCCGGTAGCTCAGTCGGTAGCGTGCAGGATTTGAGAACAGGACGTCGCTGGATCGATTCCCGGCTGGGCCAATTTCTTTCCGAGGATTGATGATGGTCATTGCGGCAGGATTCATACCTCTCTCACCGCTGACTATTGTTTCGACGATGGTTTTATAGGAAAGCAACCAATGGCTTGGAAAGAATATTGTGGTGAGTCCTAGTACGAAACTCCAGGAAAGCACGGATAGGTGCACTGACCGCCGCGATATAAGTATGATCTTAAAACATGGTCACCTACAATATTATGTTAGTGCCTTTAACGTATCAAGCCCAGTCTGGATAGTTTTTGCTAAATCGTCAGATGACTGAATGAATTATAATTAAAAAAAAGATCGATGGAGTAAAGGTGACAGAAGGTATAAATGTTGGACAACGGCAACGTCCTAAAGGTATCATTGAAACTGTTGTATCCTGCTAAATAACTTTAATGAAACGTTCAAGCCAATAGAAACAACATGCATTTGACTCTTTCAAAGTTTTTTTTTTTTTTTGGGGGGGGGGGGGGGGGGCAGAAATTATCTTCTTATCGGACAGTTTAGGTCCGAGATCAGACTGCACGTTCTGTGCAGTCTGATCTTGATCTACACTGTCCGCAAAAGGTCAGTGAGTCGCGCTTAGCAGCTAAAGAAATAAAGAAAAAAAAATATAAATGGCATGACATTAACCACCTGAACGATAACATGACAACAGCTCTCCCATTTTTGATTGATCGATTGATTGATTGATTGTATGGTGTTTAACGCCGTTTTCAACATTGTTTCAGTTATGATGGCTGCGGCCAGTGCACCTATCCATGCTTTCCTGGAGTTTATTTTACCAGTTCTCCACACAATATTCTTTCCAAGCCACTGGCTCTTTTCCCACATAACCATCGTCGAAACAATGATCAGCGGTGAGAGAGGAATGAATCCTGTCGGAGTGACTATCATCAATCCTCGGAAAGAAATTGGCCGAGCCAGGGATCGAACCCACGACCCCCTGTTCTCAAGTCCTGTACGCTACCGACTGAGCTACCGGGGCTCGGCTCTCCCAACTTTGAAAATTATGAACGATGCTATGTTGTTTCATGGTGACCAATATTTATTTTGCCAATTGACAAACGTTAGAGTACCCATTGGTAAGCACACTATCCGATTGTACACATACCGAATTCCCAACAGGAAACTTTGCTAATTGTGATGTGCTTGCCGGGAGATTCTGAAGTAATGGTGTTCAAGCATGACACAGACAATAAAATACATGTATTTTAGTATTGAAAGCATCTCTTCATGTTTGTTTGTTTGTATTGGAGTTTAAAGCCATTTTAACAGCTTAGGTCATATCATGGCGGTCAGTGACGCACCTGTGTGTTTCCTGGCTTTCTCCCACCAGTACTGACACAACTTTCTTTCCAAAGCCACTGACTACTTTTCTCACATGCATCAGAGGTGAGAGGCGAAAAATCGCTGTAAAGAAAGTTCGCCGCAACCGGGTATCGAACCCGCAACGTCCAGGTCACGAGTCAGATATGCTTGCTGGGAAATCCTAAAGTAATGGTGCTCAAGCATGACACAGCCAATAAAATATTTTAGTATTTAAAGCATCTCTTCATGTTTGTTTGTTTGTTTGTATTGGCCTTTAACGCCGTTTTAACAGCTTAAGTCATATCACGGCAGCCAGTGCATCTACGCATGTGTTTCCTGGCTTTCGTGCACCGGTACTGACGCAACTTTCTCTCCAAGGCACTTACTACTTTTCTCACATGTATTAGAGGTGAGAGGCGATAAATCGCTGGAAAGAAAGTTCGTCGCAACCGGGTATCGAGCACGCAACCACCAGGTCACCAGTCAGATATGCAGAACACTGAGCTACCCTGGCGGGCGGCATCTCTTCTAAAATTCAGTCAATATCATATTTATAATATTAACATACCAAAGGCTGAAATTGAACCAGTAAGTGTTTACTTTGGCAAAAGTACTTAAAGCTTTGTTTTAGGCTACAGAACCCGGTAAATTTGACCTTTCGCAACAACATTGTCAGTGTACACTCACATTATTACAAAACAAACAGCTTTGTGATTGACTTTAGAGGTACATTTGAACTGGTCTTAATAAAATATCAATGAGCCATGCTCCGTGAAAAGGGGTCTTAATGCATCTGTAAAAAGTATCGACCTATGTCAGCCTGCGCAGTCCGCGCAGGCTGACATGAGTCGAAACTTTTTGCTATTGGTCAACTTTCTGCATGTCCAAAGACCAATCTACCTCCAGATCCGGTCGGTTGCTAGACATTTTTTTTTTTTTGGATCCATAGTTATGGGACGACTTTGCTTGGTATCATGCATCACGGGGATTCATTAAACCCCATTTTGTCAGAGAATAGCCAAAATATGAGCTGATTTTTTACTGGACTAAGCATTGTTTTAGGTCTGTTATGTTAAATAATCAATCATTGTTCAGCCTACATTTGCCTTTTGTATATAATATTGAGAAAAACAACGGAGACATTCAATGTAACATTGAATGAGAAAACATTAATATACAAACTTTTTAATGATTTTTCTGTAAAGCGCGACTAAAAGACCGTTTGCGGACAGCATAGATCAAGATCAGACTGCACAGAACGTGCAGTCTGATCTTAGTTATACACTATCCGATAAGGAGATATTTTCCCTCCAAAATAACTTTGAAATAGCAAAATTTTGCTTCGTACTATCGGCTTGAAAGTTTCATTTCACTTATTTAAGAGGTTAAAGGTTAATACTTTTCTACTCAATTTGACTCAATGACCTTTTGCGGACAGCGTAGATCAAGATCAGACTGCACAGAACGTGCAGCCTGGTCTTAGATCTGCACTGTCCGATAAAGGGATATTTTTCCTGAAAAATACCTTTGACATAGTAAAATTTGGCTTCTAACTATCGACTTGAAAGTTTCGTTTCATTTATTTAACAGGCTAAAAGATAATACTTTTCCGCTCAATTTAATTTCGTCGTGAAACTGTAATAACGTTATCATACAACGTGTCTAGTGAAAAAATACCAGCCCGCATAGCTCAGATAGTAGAGTACTTGTAAACATTAAGTCTTGGGTCACTTGAGGGGGGGTTGGTTTGAGTCCCACGGCTGGCCATCTAAAATTACAAATAATATTTTTGGATGAGACGTTAAACCGAGATCCCGTGTGAAGGTGCTATACATCGAGCACGTTAAGGAACCAGGCTTGACTTAGGATGGGTTTCGTCCTGTATCTGCACTATTCCACATTACAAAAATAACACTTTCAGGGGGCGTTGCCCATATGGGCAACCGGTGGCGACGATAGATAAACGCAAAGTCAATCAATCTTGTGATAAAAGTGAAAGTACCCTAAGCATGCAGGCTACATACGATTATTCGCTTTTGTCTTACAATGTAAAAACCAGAGACAGAATTGATTAACAGTGTGAAAAAGTGACAAGAATACATTTGTCTGAAGAGAAAGTTAATGGAAAGCTGATTGGGTTTTGTCATCACTGTTTATATATTGGAACACAAGTGTTGACTTTGATAATGGGTTCGTTATTAATGTTTTTAAAACATCTTAACCCCAAGGCTGCAAAGCGCGACTCACTGACCTTTTGCGGAAAGTGTAGATCCAGATCAGACTGCACAGAACGTGCAGTCTGATCTTGGATCTACACTTTCCGATAAAAAGATTTTTTCTCTCGCCCAAAAAATAAATAGAAACAACATTATTTTGGGTTTTTACTATCGGCAGGCAAGTTTCATTTCATTTATTTGGCATGATAAGGATTTAACAGCGATGTCTGTGCATAATAGAAAATAACCACTGTAGTTTGGATTGCTTGGGTCAATATTTTGTCAATTTATCAGTCAGCCTCCTCTAACACTTTTGTAGACTTTTTACTTCATCATGAGCTATTCTCCGGCAAAACGGGGCTTAATGCATCTCCGTTATGCATGGTACCATGCGAGTCATCACATAATTATATATCCATTAACTCTTATCCTCATAAATAACTGAAATGAAATTTTCAATCCGATAGCAAAAAAACCCAAATATTGCTATTTCAAAGTTATGTTTTGGGGTATAATATCTCCTTATCGGACAAGTGTAGATCCAAGATCAGACTGCACGTTCTGTGCAGTCTGATCTTGGATCTATGCTGTCCGCAAAAGGTTAGTGAGTCGCGCTTAGCAGCTTAAGGAATAAACAGCGAGCTCTTCGCATAATAGAAAATAACCGCTGTGGTTTTGATTGCTTGGGTCAATATTTTGTCAATTTATCAGCCTGCTTCCTCTAACACTTTTGTAGACTTTTTATTTCATTGAGTCATACTCTTGCAAAAGGGGGCTTAATGCATCTCTGTAATGCATGATACCAAGTTAGTCGTCATATAATTATGAATCTATGTATCGAACCCACTTTATTGATCACACATATATTTAAGCATAAACATAAACTCCAATGAACTATTGAATGTCACATACATTATCCTTTTCATAGTTTACTGTGAAATGAATAGGTGTTTTCTTTTCACTGTCTTGGAAATTTTGAAACGTTTAGCGCTTTTTTTTTCCTTTCTGTGATATTTCTACATTAGATTCAATTTTCACGTTCTTGCCACATTTCTTTGCCACATTTTTCATTATGTATTGTTATGGCCAATAGTATGTTTTGTGCTGATTTTGCCGAATAAATGAATGAACATAAACGGCTAGCTCTGTGCATAATATAAAATAAGCGCTGTAGTTTGAATTGCTTGGTTCAATATTTTGTCAAGTATCAACCAACTTCCTGAAACACGACTTTTGAAGTCTTTTGGTTTCATTATGAACCATACTCTGGCAAAATGGGGTTTAATACTTCTCCGTAATGCATGATACCAAGCAAGTTGTTACATAATTATGGATCAATAAAAAAACATTTTGTCTAACAACCGGCTGTATCACGAGGTAGAAAGGTCCTTGGACATGCAGGAAATTGACTGATAGCAAAATGTTTCAACACATGTCAGCCTGCGCAGATTGCGCAGGCTGACATGGGTTGATACTTTTTGCAGATGCATTGAGCCCCTTTTTCACAGAACATGGCTCAATTTTTTATTCGCACATGTATTGCAATGAAGACAGCTGGGGCCCTTGTCACATCATCCTGACAGAGGCTACATGCGCCTGGGGGAGAGTTTGTGCTGCCATTTTTATGGGAAAAGTGAGAGATTAACTGCATCTTAACCGCCCGATTTCAGATATTTTTTTTATAACTCCGTCCATTCTAATTGCTTCTAATTTACACACAGATTGCAACTCTTAAGCGAACAAATTCATTATTGATTCGATATATACTAGTCACTTCTGCAGTTGATTGATTAATTGATTGGTTGGTTGGTTGGTTGGTTGGTTGGTTGATTGAATGGTATTAACCGCCGTTTTCAACATTATTTTGGTCACAGTTTATCGCGGCGGCCAGTGCACCTATCCATGCTTTCCTAGAGATTCTTTGACCAGTTCTCCAATGAAGCCACTGGCCGCTTTCGTAGATAACCATCGTCAATCCTGTCGCAATGACTATCATCAATCCCAGAAATTGGCCGAGCCGGGGATCGAACCAGCGACCCCATGTTCTCAAGTCCTGTACGCTACTGAGTGAGCTACCGGGGTTCGATACACACTCCTACAGTAAACGATTTGACAAACCAATCCATGCAAGTATATGAGAACATTGAAATAAGCATATCTTAGCGAAAGTAAAATATTAAAACAAGATGATCGTACAGGCAAGAAAATTATCAATTTTAAATGATAGGAATACATGCCACGTTCGAGTTGAAATGCCAAACATTTGAGCAACGCTCGGGCAAAAGAGGGTTTGATGAATCTCCGTGATGCCTTATAACAAGCAAGTGATCGTATTGTTATTTATTCATACAATACTATTTTGTACAATCACCGACTGAATCATGATGTAAAATGGTCCTTTAGCACGCAGAAAATTGATATATCAGTCGCGCAGGCTGACCTTGGTCAGTACTTTTTACAAATGCATCAAAGCCCCCTTTTCACAGAGCATGGCTCATTTATATGAGAAAGCTTCATAAATTTGCAAAAAGTTTCGACCCAGGTCAGCCTGCGCAGTCCGCGCAGGCTGACCTGGGTCGAAACTTTTTGCTATTGGTCAGTTTTCCGTATGTCAAAGGACAATTCTACCCCATGATTCAGTCTTTTGTTTTAGAAAATAGATTTAATGGATCCATAATTTTATTATGAAATGCCTCGGTATCATGCATCACGGAGATGCATCAAGTCTCCTTTCCCTAGAGCATCGCTCGTTAATATTTAAACGCCAACCGATTTTTTACTTCTTAAATAAAAAAAGTTTATAGATAATTGTCCGGTAATGAAAATGTTCTGTTAGAGGAAGCACTTCACTGTGATTGAATGCAGCGATCTAAACATGCGATCGATAGTCCTGTGACGCGTGCAGATCAAGTAATGTAGACTTATAACCTTTATAAATCCTGCTAAATAATTTAACGACGTATATCACAAATGTTCGTGCGCATCCTAATGCGCATGTTTTTGTCATGGATAGTGAATAAAAAGTGCATTTTTCGCACATATGGTAATACTAATGGTGTACTGAAACAAGTAGCACTTTCTTCGGGTAGTTTTAATAAAGATAAAAAAAAATGGATCTGTGACCTGTCACCGTAAAATAATTAAAATACTGTTGACACGGCGTTACACACCAAACAAGCAAACAAAAGCAGGAGATTTAAAGCTTTGGAAGTATAGCTATTTCCACATTGAAAATTATTGTTGGAAAAGGAGAAATCGCTCCTAAAGATCAATTTCTCCTTTTTCCTTGAAAAAAATAACTTCCACAGTGACCTTCATCCCTGCTTTCTGACGAAATAAGCATAGATAGGTGCCATTTTGATTTTTTCTTATTGTTTAGATATATAAATACTGTAAGTGTGGAAAGTTTAAGAAAAATCTGTCCGTTAGAAAGTATGTATTTTTTTTTAAGATTAACCCTTAATTCGGTCAAATTATCTCCCTTTTTAACTCAATGATCTATATATAACATGCATATTTGTACTTTTACCATACTCACACCAGGCTTTTATATATTTTTTGTGCAAAAATATATGAATTATCATTAAAATGATGTATATTTGTATATTTTTCCTGTAATTTTCCTGTTTCACTGACTGTTAAAGAAATGCGCTTTAAATCCATTATAACCTGAATTTTTGAACTGTATATACCTATTTCAAAGGCAAATTTCTCAGAAACGAGCACGGTGACCCACTTCTTTTTTTACTGTAAACTCCTAGAGATATGATGAGCTTTGTATGTGCAAAGTTTAAAAAAAAACTGTCCGTTAGAAAAATTTGTGATATACGTCGTTAAATAAAACTTTCAAGTCGATAGTGAAAAAACAGAATGATGTTATTCCATACTTATTCTTTTGGAGAAAAATATTTCCTTATCGGACACTGTAGATCCAAGATCAGACTGTACGTTCTGTGCAGTCTGATCTTGATCTACACTGTCCGCCAAAGGTCAGTGAGTCGCACTTAGCACCTTAAGGGTTAAATATGTACCTTCATACCCCTTTACCGGCTCGGCCGGGTAGCTCAGTAGTTAGCGTATCCGACAGGTGTCCTAGTGGTTGCAAGCTCTATACCTTATTTTCCGACGTTTTTCCGCCTCTCACCTGTGATGCATGTGAGAAAAGTAGTCTGTGGCTTAGTAAGAAAGTTGTGTAAGACACAACTACTGGTGTTAGAAAGCCAGGAAACACATGCGTAGGTGCACTTGGCGCCGTGATATGACCTAAGCTGTTAAAACGGCCTTAAACTCCAATACAAACAAACAAACAAACAAACAAACAAACAAATGAGCATATCATACTATATAAGCTGGTGTTTCATGGCTTCCAAGGCTTATCTGATGTTTCCTTTTACCAGTAATTTGCATAAAACTCTTTTCAAAGCCTTTTGCTGCTTGTCCGCGTAAACAAAGTCAAAATTATGTTCGACGGTGAGAGAAGAATGCGTTCTGTCGCAGCGACTATCATCAATACTCGAGTTTGGCCTGGTTGGTAGGCTTATCTGTTATTAGACAAAATACACCCATTTCAGTGAACTATAAACAAAATCAGAGAATGAAGCCCTCATGTGGTCCAAAAGTCGATTGCTTACTTATTCCTAAATTAAATGAGACATGCTTTGTGAAAAGGGAGCTTAATACATCTGCAAAAAGTATCGACCCATGTCAGTCTGCGCGATCCGCCCAGGCTGACATGGGTCGATACTTTTTGCAGATGTAAATTCTTTGTAAATTCTCTGCATGGCATAGGACCATTCTACCTCCAGATACAGCCAGTTGTTAGACAAATTGTATCGTTTGTTTCCATAACTATGTGACCACTTGCTTTATATAATGCACCACGGAGATGCATAAAAAAGTGGCTTAGCTGTGTAAACATAGATAAATTACCAATATATTTGGTGTAGGGATAGAAAAAACAAAATGGATTAATTTTCATTTAAGGTAGTAGACCCCTAACGCTTCTAGTGCAACATGGAATAAAATTTCTTGTTAGTTGATAAATAAGGATTTATACTGATATAATACTTTTGCACATTTTTAACCGACCAGAAATTCCTTTGATGTCTACCTTGAAATTATTTGTTGATACTTTTGTTAGTTTCCTGAAAAGGGGGGTAATTATTATCTCCCTTCGTAATGAAAATATAGTGGTTTAAGATTTATAAGTGATAATTCTAAGACGGAAAAAAAGGAAAAAGTGGCTCGGTTAAAGTAGTACAATAATACTCATTTTTAATCATAGCAAATTTTGCAGGATAATATTATACTGGAAATAGCTGTTTTCCATTAGGGGTCTACTACCTTAAACTGGAAACGACAACAGCGACTGCTTGGACAGTATGGTGTTTTACACCGTTTTCAACATTATTTCAGTTATATCGCGGCCACCAGTGCACCTATCCATGCTGTCCTTGAGTTTCTTTTGACCAGTACTACGCACAATATTCTTTCCAAGCCACTGGCTACTTTCCCACATAACCATCGTCGAAACAATGGTCAGCGTTGAGAGAGGAATGAATCCTGCTGTCGCAATGACTATCTTCTGTCCTCGGAAAGAAATCAGCCTAGCCGTGGATCGAACCAGCGACCCCCTGTTCTCAAGTCCATTACGTTACCAACTGAGCTACCGTGGCTCGGCGATTGCCTGGAAGACTTCCAAAACACGAAATGCATTTTCTATCATTCGTAACCTACGCAATCTTGCAGCCATCAGGGGCAGCATTTTGTATGAAGATTCACGAATGATTTTAGTTTCATGAAATAAGGATGAAATGGGTTGAAAATTGCCTGAAAACGAGTATAGATGTAACTTTAAACATTTCTATTTCAGGTTACAGCATGGAATCTACTACAATTCTTTTGATCCTTTGCAGTGTGGTTCACGCCATACTGGGTCAATCATTAGATTCAACCGAGGGATGGAATACAGGCCAACAGGCCGGGTGTGACACCCAAGAAGCCAGCGATATCTGCACGGGATGTTCACAGTTACCACCAACGGTCCAAGTACCGGCTGAAGTATGCTGTTCAAGCACAAAGGCTCTGAAGTTTTGCGATGCATGTTTATCGGACATTGAGTCCTGTCTTAATGTTGTTAAAGAACTGGATGATTTAACAGAGTTTGGGACCGAAAATGAACTTTATAACAGTAATAAAAATCAAGCTTCTGTTGAAAACTATGATCTTCCCGATGAAAAACCACTTGAAGGTGTAAAAGAAGTGTTAGACATTGACTATGGTGATGATGATGACGATGATACTCGTGTAAAGAGATTCGGACGATTGTTTATGAAAACTCCAAAGCGATACGGAAGGCTTATATTTGGTAAAAGAGATTCAGGTCCAGAAAAACGCTATGGTTCTCTATTCATGAATAAAAGCCGTTGGTTTGGACAGAGAAATGGTGGACCGGTTTCCGACTTTCAAAAGCGTTACGGCCCTCTGTTTATTGGTAAAAGTCGAAATGGTTGGTTTGGTAAGAGGAGCGACGTGAATGATGAACATGTCCTGGGAGAGAACAGCGATTTTAACAAGAGATATGGTCCTCTTTTTATAGGAAAGGGCAGCTATTTTGGCAAAAGGTCCAATTTGGTTGCGGACAAGCGGTTTGGACGTTTGTTCATGGGAGGACGTCGCAGTTCTTGGTTTGGCTAAACAGACTGAAATTTATACTATCTAATCAGAAAACTTTTTTTTATCGTTATCTCGAGGAAATATTAGAGCTCCGTGTGTTTGTCTTAGGACCACTAGTACCAGGTTTTATTATTATTTTTTTTCTTTCCACACAATAAAAACATTTTTCCGAGTCTGGAGCTTCGAGCAGCAATTTAGATCACCGGTGCACAGCTACAACAACAACAACAACGACAACAACAACATTTGAGCCATGCTCTGGCAAATGGGGGTGTAATGCATCTCCGTGATACATAATACCAAGCAAGTCATCACATCAGTATGGATCCACAAAATCCATTATACATAATAAACGACTGAACCATGAGGTAGAGTGGTCCTTTGACATGCAGAGAATTAACCAATAGCAAAAAGTTTTGACTCAATCAGCCTGCGAGGACTTCGCAGGTTGACCTGGTTCAATACTTTTTGCAGATGCATTAAGCCTCCTTTTCACAAAGCATGGCTGATTTATATCATTCGCCGTGTATTCAAAGTTAGCCTGTACATTTTTTAGCCTGCTGGTGTCCCAAGTGGCTCAGTAAAAGCGTACTACTCAAAATCAGGAAATCCTGGAGTCGATGTCTGCAGGTCCCTAGGGAAAGCCAAGACACTGCAGAGCCCCAGTACATTGTAAACCAAGGGAAAACATGAATGAGGGAGCTGTCGCACTGATGTATCTAATATGATGTTGAAAGCGACGTAATAACAAACTAGTCTGCTGTTGATTCGCCGTTAAACTGTAAATACAGACTGCAAACTTACTGCAAAATGTTCTGCCATGTAAAAAAAAAAAAATCTGTATATCAATACAAGGTTTTAGATTTGTCGAAATTGAAAGCATTTTCTGACGACAAATTAAATATCGGTTCAATAGTTGAGTTGAAAAGAGTCGGGAGAAAAAAGTAGAAAATGCCGATTTCCATCACCATTTTCGACCTGGGTCGAAACATTTTGCTTTTGGTCAAATTTCTGCATGTCCAAAGACCAGTTTACCTCAGGACCTAGTGGATTGTTGGGCAAATAGTATTTTATGGATCCAAGATTATGTGATGACTCACTTGGTGTAAAGAATTACGGAAATACATCAAACCCCTTTTGTCAGAACATGGCTCACACACAATTTTCTTCTTCCCAAGCCACTGGCTGCTTTCCCACATAACCATCGTCGAAACAATGATCGACAGTGAAAGAAAAATGAATCTTGTCGCAATGACTATCATCAATCCTTGGAAAGATATTGGCCTAGTCAGGGATCGAACCCTCAACCTCCTGTTCTCAAGTCCTGCACGCTACCGAATGGGCTACCGGGGCCGGACTCTTGACCATCTCCACCCGTTAGGCAAGCTCCCGATGAACACCTCGTGGTCTTCAGTTTGTTTCAATGGTTTCTGCCGTTTTCAACATCATTTCAGTTATATCACGTCGGTTAGTGCACCTATCTATGTTTTCCTAGAGTTTATTTCACCACTGCTTCGTACAATATTCGTCCGAAGCCACTGGCTGCTTTACCACATAACAATCATCGAAGCAATGATAAGCGATGAGAGAGGAATGAATCCTGTTGCAATGACTATATTCAGTCCTCGGAAAGAAATTCATTGGGCTAGAGATTCGGACTAGCAACTCCTGGTTTTAAATCCTGTACGGTATAGACCACAGTGGCTCAGGTTAGCTTTAAAGGTCAAACTTTCAAACCCTCAGACATTAAAGTTCAGTAGCCGTGAAAAGTAAACAATGGGTTGGTATTTTTTTTCTAACGAATTTTAATTTAAATCATACTATTTAAAAGTGTGGAAATTATTGCGAGATGACAATCTGTTATTTTTCGGTCGAAGTGTTAGTTACTGGCAGGCAAATGAATTTTAAAACAAGAGGGCCATGATGGCCCTGTATCGCTCCACTGGCTATTAAGTAAAATTCTGACCAGTCGTTTCAGAGAAGAAGAATTTTTAAGAATTTCTAAATTTCCATATAGTGCAAGTAGCCCCCATTCACCAGAGCCACATTTTTTGACGGATCAAAATTTTACGAACAGTTTTTGAAAAAGGTCACCCAAGCAACAATCCTGTGAAATTATTTCAAAATCTGACCTGCTGTTTCAGAGGAGAAGATTTTTAAAGAATTCCTTCATTTCTGTATAGTGCAAGAAGCCCCCATTCACCAGAGCCACGTTTTTTGACGGATCAAAATTTTACGAACAGTTTTTGAAAAGGGTCATCCAAGGAACAATCCTGTGAAATTATTTCGAAATCTGACCAGCGGTTTCAGAGAAGAAGAATTTTGAAGAATTCCTTCATTTCTATATGGTGCAAGAAGCCCCCATTCACCAGAGCCACATTTTTTGACGGATCAAATTTTTTACGAACAATTTTTAAAAAGGGTCACCCAAGGAGCATATCTGTGAAATTATTTCAAAATCTGACCCGTGGTTTCAGAGGAGAAGATTTTTAAAGAATTCCCTAAAAAATTACATTTGGTTGCAATGGCAACCAGAGTTTTTGATGGAATCAAATTCTGTGAACAGTTTTTAAAGAGGACCTTCCAAGGAACATTCCAGCCAAGTTTGGTCCAAATCCGCCCAGTGGTTTAGGAGGAGTTGATGTTTAAAGAATTGTTGACGACACACGACGCACGACGGACACCAGGTGATCCTAAAAGCTCCCCTTGAGCACGTTGTGCTCAAGTGAGCTAAAAAGTTAACATACGGATGGACGCACAACGGACAACGGGCCATAACATAAGCCTGCTGGCCTTCGGCCAGTGGAGCTAAAAAACTTGTCTAGCACCAATCATGTATCACTGCAGCTTGATAATCAAGGGAGGTAAATAGTAACGAACTTTATCTTTCATAAAAAGAGTTATTTCCCTTGATTAATGTTTAAATTGAAGTGACAATATTTTGAAGCCCATGTTAAACTTGCGATCCCTGGAATGAAGGCAATTTTGACCCCAGACCTACAATATGAAACTAGAATGTGTGGTTATAAACAAAAAGATTTTTTAATCTTGCCCAATAAAAAGTCATGTAAAACAAGTTTGCTGAATAAAAGGCCCTGTAAAATATGTGATCCATGACACAGGTTTATCAAGTTTTCACTATAAAAGCCAATGTAAAACTTGTGACCTCTGGTGTGGAGTCAAACTTGACCCCCAAAGTTAAAATTTGGGCCCTCTTGGTAGAGGCCCATTATATAAAGTTACATGCAAAATTTGGTAGCCCTAGGCCTAAATATGGCTATGTACAAGTAGATTATTAAAGTTTCCTTATATAAGACCATGTAGAACTTGTGACCCCCTGGGGTGGGGCTACATTTGACCCCCTGGGCTATAATTTGGGCACCCTTGATAGAGACCCCCTAGATAAAGCTAAATGCAAAATTTGATAGCCCTAGCCCTTATAGCTAGATGCGAAAGATTTTCCTATATAAGCCCGCCCATGTAAAACATGTTACCCCCCCGGAGCGAAGTCAAATTTGACCCTCGGCTATAATTTGGACACCCTTGGTACAGGTCCACTAGATAAAGCTACATGCCAAATTTGGTCGCCCCAGGCCCCATGGCTAGGTCAAAGAAGAATTTTAAAGTTCTCCCTATATAAGCCCATGTAAAACTTGTTATATAAGCCCATGTAAAACTTGTTACCCCCGGGCAGGGCCTAATTTGACCCCAGGGCTATAATTTGAACAATCTTGGCAGAGGTCCACTAGATAAAGCTACATGCCAAATTTGGTAGCTATAGGCCCTATGGCTAGGTAGAAGAGGAATTTTAAAGTTCTCCCTAAATAAGCCCATGTATAACTTGTAACCCCCGGGGCGGGGCCAATTTTGACCCCAGGGCTATAAATTGAAGAAACTTGGTAGAGGTCCTCTAGATAAAGCTACATGCCAAATTTGGTAGCCCTTGGCCTTACGGTTTCAGACAAGAAGATTTTCAAAGATTTTCAAAATTTTTCAGTTTTGTTGCCATGGCAACCAGAGTTTTTGAAGGAATTAAATTCTTTCAAGAAATTCTGAAGAGGACCATGGCAGGATCATTTCTGTGAAGTTTCATCAAAATTGGATGGGTAGTTTCAGAGAAGATGACGTTTTAAAAAAAAGTTAACGGACGGACGGACGGACGGACGCACGACGGACAACAGGCCATGACATAAGCCCGCTGGCCTTCGGCCAGTGGAGCTAACTAGTTCAAAAATTGCCAGGTCGCTGTCTTTTGTTTACTTTTTAACCTGGTTTTAAAATTCAAACTTCATATTCCTGCCAGCCACTAACACTTGGACCAACCGTACAATAACAGATTGTCATCTTTGCAATAATTTCCATAGTTTTACATGGTATGATTTAAATACAGTGTATATTAAGATGCATTTCAAAACCCCCATTGTTTACTTTTGGCTGCTCCTGGGACTCTAATTTGATAACAGTCAAGAAACTATTCTCTTGAGAGGGAAGTGACAGGTATTTGAAAAGTCTATAAAGCATTCATACAACTTTATTTAATTCCACAACAGTCTCCAATTAATAATAGTTTACAGTCGGACCAACCACTTATACCACTACACAAACATGATGAGATATACTCTGGCAAAAAGGAGTTTAGTGCATCTTCGTGAAGCATTATACCAAGCAAGTCATCATATAATTATTGATCCATTAAATCCATTTTGTCTAACAACCGAATAAATCATGAGGTAGACTAGTCCTCAGACATGTAAAAAATGACCGATAGCGGAAATTTTTGACTATGCGGACTGCGCAGGCTGACCTTGGTCGAAATTTTTTACAGATACATTAAGCCCCATTTTAACAGCATAACTCAATTGTACATGTACCTTTCATACATCATTGTTCAATGTTTGTACAATGTTTGTACAACAGTCATCAAATTTTGCAGACAGCTTCCAATATTGTCCCTGAACACTGTTCAACAGAACTGAAGATAAAAGCGAATATAGACAATAAAGATATGCGTAACATTACTGAAATATTTACTAAACTCTAAATGAGCCATGCTCTGGCAAAAGAGGACTTAATGCATCTCCGCGATACATCATACCTAGCAAGTCATCATATAATCATGGATCAATAAAAATCCGTTTTGTATAACAACCGACTTGTCATGAGGTACACTTGACAAGCAGAAAATTGACTGATGGCGAAAAGTTTCGGCCCAGGTCAGCTTGCGCTGGTTCGATACTTTTCGCAGATGCATTAAGCCCCCTTTTCACAAAAATGTTTAAATATTGATAAATAAAAGTCTACAACTTGGTTTCTGTTACGTTCATCTATAATATCAAAAACAATTACTCGACAACAAACGAACAATACTTGCCCTGTATCGCTCTAATGGCTAACAAAGGATTGATCGATTGTGTAGTGTTTAACGCCTTTTTCAACATTATCTCAGTTATATCGCGGCGGCCAGTGCACCTATCCATGCTTCCCTGGAGTTTCTTTAACCAGTACTCCGCACAATATTCTTTCCAAGCCACTGGCTGCTTTCCCATAAAACAATCATCGAAACAATGGTCAGTGGTGAGACTAACAAAGGAAAAGAGCTGTAATTTAGCTGTAATTTGACTAAGTCACATAATAAATTCAAGGGGTGAGTGCAACATTATTCCATCTGCGTTTTGGAAAATTCTACAGCAGAGAGAAAAAGACTCATTTCTGTGAAAAGCACGGTTAGGTCATCCTGTTTAGGTTGTGTTCAATTGTGTGAATGAATTCACATACGTTTTAAAACCTTGCACTATAAATCATCTAGAGAAAATAAGCCACATCCTATAGCCACCGTACACGATGTTGTTTACATGTATATGTTTGTAAACGACTTCTACAAGCACTTTAGGTAATGAAACGTTGAATAATTTGGCCTTGGTCATTTGTGTCTCCAATATTTGCATTTCACTGCAATACAGATTAAACCGTAGAAAAAGAAAGTAGGTAGAGCGCTGTAGCTTTGCTACCGGAAATATCACGATGGACTTGAGACGGTGCGATGCACAGTAAATATCCAAATATGAAAAGAATCACCGTAAAGATTTCATTATTGATACTAAGCTTGAACCCATGACGATCAAGGTGACAGCGTTTAAGATAACATAGTATGCATGCATATTGATCGTTTGTTTGTATTAGAGTTTAAAGCCTTTTTAAAAGCCTAGGTCATATCATGGCGGTCAGTGCACTACGCATGTGTTTCCTGGCTTTCTCACACTAGTAATTCATAATGCCAACTTTTTTTCAGCAAATCACTCATGATACTATCAAGAAGCATAAAATAGGACAACACAAAGATCATTTATTTCAAACAATATTAAAATTTTTCATGGGTTGATGGAGATTACAGACATATTTCTTGGCTGAAGATCAAGAATTCTTCATGAAACTGAATTGTCTGAAATAATCATGAAGAGAAATATGACTTGTACTTTCCTGTGATGTTTTTCAAAATTATCTGCTCAGGGCAAGTACTCACCAACCATTCTTAAAAACATTCTTAGTCTTATTCTCCAGAATTTTCTAGATTTAAAAGTAAGACAATTCTGATTGGCTAAACCAAATTTTTTAAATTTGAAAGTAATACAACTTCTGATTGGCTAAATCAAATTTTCTAAATTTAAAAGTAACACAACTTCTGATTGGCTAAACCAAACCATTTGGTTTAGCCAATCAGAAGTTGTGTTACTTTCAAATTTAGAAAATCTTGGAGAATAAGACAAAGAATGTTTCAAAGAATGGTTGGTGAATATGGAAAGGAATTGTTTGAGGTAAAGACAATTACAGGTGACAGAGAAGCACTGATGGACACAAGCCAGACATACAGCCATGACATAAACTTTCTGACTTTTTGCCATTAAAGCTAAAAGCAAATCGCTGTAATGATACAGGTCCTGTACCCTAGTTCACCCTTTACAACACAGAATAATTTTAGACTTGTCTATATTGAGGAAATGCACAGTGGACAATTTAAACGTTTTCAAAAGATGGTATTCATTCTTGAACAGGTAGAAAATATTGTGGGAAAAGGAGAAAATGTTGGTAACCAGCATTTTCTCCTTTTCCCACAATATTTTCAAAAGCCTTCTTGCTAAGGGTTGTAAAAGGTTGGGATTGTGTGGTAGAGGGGTTAAAACAAGTGATTTACAGACAATTAAATAATGTTCTGCATTTAGTAACGGATGAAACATTTCAAAGCTTAATTAAAACTTGTCTAATTCATTTCACCCTTACCATACAATCCCGAGTTTGAACGACCTGGGTAAGTTAGACTTTTGCACACATTATTGGTAAAGAAAATGGAAGTAACCAATATTTTCTTCTTTTCCCACAATGTTTTCTAACCTTTTAGAAACAAATGCAATTATTTCAGCCACATTTAATGAAAATGCTATAAAATTGGTCATGTCTAGAATTTTGTCCTTAGGCAAAGAATTAACCTATCACTGTAAAAATACTTATTTTTTTTTCTCTTTGCATTTGACAGCCTTGGAAAGCATGATGCATAAAGGATTATCACTTCGAACAAACAACCGCTCCTTTTCTCAGTTTTTTTTTTTTATCCTGTTTAACACTTGCCAGTTCTTAAAATGTTTATCCTTTGTGCATTTTGTGAAAGCTTTTAATGGTTTGAAAAAAGCATGTAAAATTAAGAGCACAAGGAAAAGACATGGAATTTTCTAACAGTTTCTAGTACTTTTTTCCCCGAAATAAAAAGATCTAAATGGGTTACATTTGGTCTAGTCAAAGATTTTGTCGTTTTGTAAAGAGTTAACCCTCAAACAAACAAGCATGTGATTTCATGGTCCTAAGGAAGAAGGTCTTTTGAAAACATTATGGAAGTAGAAAACATAAAGGTCTTTTGATAACATCGTGGAAGTAGAAAACATAAAGATATATCAGGGAAAATTAGGAAACATTGTGGCAAAAGGAGAAAAATTTGGTGTTTGGTAAATGGGGTAAACCTCAGAATTGTAAAAACATGGGATTATTAGTGAAAACTTTACTGCCCTTGGTCTGACTCAGCCAATGTTTGGTCACATTTTAGCCAAACTACTAAAAAGCAATACAGTCCCATTACTGATGCTAAGCCCAGTTAGATCTGTCAGTTATATATAGGACTTGAGACCAAGGGTTGATGGTTCGAATCCCACGCTTGGCAATTTCTGTCTGAGGATTGATGACGGTCAATGTGACTGGGTTCATTCCTTTCTCACTGCGGATCATAGTTTCCATGATAGTTATGTAGTAAAGCAGTCAGTGGTTCCGAAAGAATATTGTGAAACATGCTGGTAAAACAAACCCTGGGTAAGCATTAATAGGTGCACTAGCCACTGCAATATAACTGAATTAATGTTGAAAATGGCATTAAACACCACACAAACAAACCTGTTTCTGACGTAACAACTCAACAAGATTGTATCAGATCTTCCTGGTGCTGTACTTTGTTAGTAACTAAATCTTCAGATTTTATGAAAGTCAAACAACCAAACCTACAGGTTCTTACATAACAGACTACATGTATATTAGTTCACTTGATCAAGTTTATATAAATCTTCATGAATTATCCTAGCTACCTCCATTTAGACTTTACGATCTTTGGTAACAAATATCGAAAGTTCATTTCCAAGGAATCATAATTGTTGGCAAAAAAATTGATTTTGAGAGCACAAATATGTATGTGTATGGGTGTACTTTTACACTGTGATTAAAATTTTTTCCATAATTCTTTTATTTTGTGTGCACCAAGGTTTTCTGTAATTAAAAGTACTAATTCAATTTTTTATATCAGAGTTCAAACAACCAAACATCATGTCACATTTCATGATTTTATGTACATGACACATAATGGAAAGCAAGCCAAGACATGTAAGCTCCCCTGACCTCTCATAATCACGTTTCAATGTCATTTGCTAAAATTTTCTTAAAGCTCATGGTCTTTAACACATGGATGAAAATTCCTTACATCAGAGTTCAAACAATGAAACATCATGTCAAATTTCATGATTTCATGTACATGACACATCATGTAAAGCAAGCCATAACATGTAAGCTCCCCTGACCTCTCATAATTATGTTTTAATGTCATTTGCTGAAATTTTCTTATAGCTCACCTTCTCTACATGGATGAAAATGCTTTACATCAGAGTTCAAACAGCCTAACATCATGTCACATTTCATGATTTCATGTAAATGACACATAATGGAAAGCAAGCCATGACATATAAGCTCTACTGACCTTTGGCTAGTACAGCTGAAAGTGGAATACAAGAAGATTTAACCCTTTGCCACAAAATCCTGAATTTTAACGACCCTAAGTAAGAAACCTTCTGAAAACATTGTGGGAAAAGGAGAAAATGCTGGTCACCTGCATTCTTTCCTTTTCCCACAATGTTTTCTTTCCTTTCAAAGAACTTAAGCTCATTTGTGTTAGATTTCAGTATGTCCTCTTCAGATGTTCTGAATTTTGGCCAGTCAAAAATTTGTCATGTGGGAAAGGGTTAACTCTTTACCACATGACAAAAATTTAGACCGTTCCAAATTGAAAGCACTGGCAGATGACATAATGAATGCAACAATAATGATGGGATTTGTCAGTGAAAGATTACAAAACACTGTGGGGAAAAGGAGAAAATGCTGGTTTATACCAGCATTTTCTCTTTTTACCACACATTGTTTTCAAACGCTTTCTTTCTCAGAGTAATTAAAACTCAAAATTGCATGGGAAAAGGTTTAACAGTATCACAGATTATCATTATTTCCTTTGGAATCAACTGAAGCCTTTTGCGTCCGAGTAACTGTTTCACTATCTTCACCATCGCTAGTTTGTGACGAGAATTTGGAAGATTCACGGAATTCATCAGTATTATCATTCAAGCTACCCCTATCTGGTTCTCTCACATGTACTTCACCATCTTCTACTGGTTCCCCTATTGTTTCTATATTTTTCCTAACATGGTTCCCTGATATATCTTTATGTACAATTTTAACAGTTACTAGAGGTTGTTCTTCAGGCTTATTTCTTTTTTCTCCCATGCCATTTTTAAGTTTTTGAGCAAGATCTGAATTTATTGCTTGAAGCTGTCTAAAATCTGCATCCTGTTCTAAATCATGTTCGTCCACAAAGTGGTCAGTAGTCTTTGACCAAACTGTTTCATATAAACTCTCAGATGTAATCTCTTCTTCACTATAATCAGATATCCCAGAATCCTGCGGGCCCTTTATCACTTCAGTATCAGACAGGTCTGTATGAGGTTTATTCTCATTCACTTTGTTAGCCTGATTTCTACTTAAAGACATCCTTTTTGAGCTACTTGAACTTTGCTTAACAGTGATAGTTACACCTTCCATGTTATAAACTTGGGTTTCAGCATCTGTTTGAAAACTTTCAGTACCCTCAAAATTGTCAATTTCCTCTTGCAAACTTTCCTCTTCTAGTTCTTCTTCAGTTAACACCTCTAACTCATGCGTCATTTCCTGAATTGTTTCTTGAACACTGCTATCTGCTTGATTTGTGCCAGAGTACGCAGATTCTAGTAGTTTTGCAATAGCAGTAAGGTATTCAGACTGTTTATCAAGCTTTGAAAAATTAGTTTTCTCCAGTAGAATTTTCACTACACTGTCATAAATGGAAGACATATCTGGTAAAGATCCTGATTTGTATTTTTTTATTTTATCAAATTCAAAAAACATCTGCTGAGATCCATCCTCTAATTTTCTAAAATTGATGATCTGCCCAAATGTTCTCTCTGTATCATCTATTTCATATTTACCATCTTCACTTACAGATGTTAATGGAATCACAGATTTAAACACCTTGTTGTTTTTAGAACCTTGATTTACAACACTTTTTTCTGGCTGTTTCTCCCAGTACTGTCCTGGACCAGATGGTTCTACTTCAGGACCTGAAATATCAACAAATATCATTCACACGGACAATAAATAATGTCCAACATCAACAAGAGAGCAATACAAGACTTATATAGCTCTACTGGGTATTACTCGAACAAATTGACATGAAATTGACCTCTATGCAAAGAATAATTAAACAGTGAATATTTATATCATCGGGTGTAATCGGATGGTACGGAAAATCTGTTAACGGTAAATGTCGGGTTTGACCCTTACAGTTCCATAGTCAAAATATGAGACCTTTGGTGGATGACATGGATCAGATCAGACTGCACAGAAAGTGTATCTTTGATCTATGTCACCCGCCATGTATTGCCAATTTAAATCAACAAAATCATGTTTATTTCAGGTATTTCAATATTTTTTAAGGACACGACAAATCTATTAGCCGCATAAGAGTTAAAAATCATGCACATAGTTCCGCATGCAGACGACATTATCCGAAGCTAAGTTTGGACAATAATTCAAGGATGAAATTTATAGTAATAGAGGTCATTTATTTCATGTCAATTTGTTCGAGAAATAACAAAGCTATATTATACATGTACCTGTAGCTTATTTAGGAAACAAGAGGGCCATTGGCCCTAAAGCACTCACCTGAGTAAAATCATCTAGGATTGATAAAGTTGAAGAGGTTCTGGTTGTGATATCTAATACATGAGTGTTTTAACCCTTTACCAAACAGTCCCTGGTTTTTACGACCCAGAAGAAGAAGCCTTCTGAAAACATGGTGGGAAAAGGAGAAAATGCTGGTACCCAGCATTTTCTCCTTTTCCCACAATGTTTTCTACTCTTCTAAAGTCAAGTTTCAATTTTTGAGTCCCATTAATTTTGTACGTCTGCAAATGCTTTCAATTTGGACAAGTCTAAAATTTTGTCGTTTGATAAGAGTTAACTCTTTACCACACGAGAAAAATGTAGACTTGTCCAAATCGAAAGCATTTGCAGATGACAATTTAGATGTGACTCAAATAATGAAATCGTCTTTGATAGGGTAGAAAACATTTTGGGAAAAGGAGAAAATGCTGGTTACCAGCATTTTCCTCCTTTTCCCACAATGTTTTCATAAAGCTTCTTTTTCAGGGTCATTTAAACTGGGGATTGTGTGGTAAAGGGTTTACTTATTTTCATGAATATTGTATTGAAAATGTGGTATCTAGAGTACACACAAGACTTTTCTCAGATTTGTTGCAGAAACTAACTTTTTGATCCAACATGACCCAATTTCGAACTTGTCCGAGATATTACAAACATTCTCAGTAAGCTTCATGAGTATTCGACTGAAAATATAGCCTTTAGAATGCACACAAGGTAATTGTTGACAATAGACACAGCATGATCACAACAGCTCACCTTGAGCACTTTGTGCTCAGGTGAGCTAACATGGGGAAGATTACAGTGACCTGATACAGCTCACATAATCCTTTACAACTAAATCAATTGTTTTAATGACTCTGAAAAAAAAAAAAAAAAAGCTTTTGAAATATATAATTAGATGTTAAATCTTCAATAAAAGATTTTATACGACATTTACTGGTATTAAGAAGTCTTAACTGTATTGACTGACATTTCCTGAAGGTCGATATAATTCAACGTGTACTGCCGTTTTACACTGGCATGGACAACACTGGCCTATTATACATAACCCCATAACCGTAAGTCATTCATCTTTTTGATGCTGTGTTGTCGACAGACATAATCAGACATTGAAATCTACTTGTATAATTTCTACCTCCATGAGTTGATTCGCAGACATAGCAGAAATTGTACTCACTAACAACTTCAATCCTAGCAGCTATCCTGACAGTCAGTGACGGATCTTTGTCTATAAGCTGCAACAATTTATCACCCTCTTTCTTAAACAAAAACACCAGAGGTATGGACACATCATTGGTGCCATCTCCAGACATGGCAAATAATGGCTGGGAATCTACAGAACTACCTTCTGTGTGGTCTGAAATAGAGAAGACAGTTGCTTTTTCAAGGTCTGCACTCGATATCTAATACTGTCAACTCTCGTTATCTCTAATCCCTGGGCACAACAAAAATACTTTTACATAACAAGAGTTCGATATAAGAATTCGAAGAGAATGCTGACAAAAAACTGGAAGTAAATGTACCATAGGATGGGGATAAATTGCTGTCATAAAAAAACTGCAGTCTATGGCAATCTGTTTTTTTTTTGTCTTCAACCCATTTTCAACATCTCAAATGGCTTTGTACTTTCGACTGTATGACCTCACATCAAGCTTATGCATCATACCTCTGTTTTTAATGATCCATCCAGTTATCTCCCAGGGATTTAGACCAGGTCCTTCGCTGGATTGCTTCTCCATAGCAAAAGCATGATCAAGTTAAAAAAGGAGCATAACTGTATCAAAAATATTTTGATTTTACCTGTCTCTGTTGTATAAGTGCCCCTTTTAATAGTTAATAAGTTGTCTAAGTCTGAAGTAAATGTCTTCAATAATAATTGAGATATTACAAAATGTCAAAGTTTTTACACAACAATGATGATCAAGATGTTGCCAGGGCTATACCAATACTTTGACTTTTTCTTTGAAAACAGGCGAGCAAATAAAATGTCAAACAAGAACCCTAAAAATATTCAGGCTTACCTATACAGATGCCGGCTATTGCTCCTGCTTTTTGGAGAATACGAGCCTGAAAGTAAACACCATCTATTAATCATCTTTCATTCAGTAAATGGCAAAATGCTACAAAATAAAATGTACTGCCTAACAATTACTCCATTCTAATAACATTGTATAAAATGTTAGTTTTTTTATCTCCAGGCCCATCTGGGTAGCTCAGTGGTTAGCACATCTGACTCATGACCTGGTGGTTGTGAGTTTGATACCCGGTTCAGGCAAATTTTCTTTCCAGTGATTTTTTTACTTCTCACCTCTGTTGCATGTGAGAAAAGTAGTAAAAGTAGCAAGTCATTACATAATTCTGGATCCATAAAATCCATTTTGTAGAACAACTGGCTGAATCATGAGGTACTATGGTCCTTTTTTGATTAATAGCAAAAAATTTCGACACATGTCAACCTGCGCAGCAAACTGCACAGGCTGACATGGGTCAACACTTTTTCAAGATGGATCAATACTTTCTGAAGATGCATTAAGCCCCACTTTTCAAAGAGCATGGCTCAAACCTAACCATGACTTTTTACAGACAAAATAATTTTATAGACTTGGCTGTATTGAAAGCATTTACAGGTGGCAAGTCAAATGAGGCTCAAAAGATGAGATTTGTGTTTGAAAGGGTGGAAAACATTGTGATAACAGGGGTAAATGTTGCTTACAAGCACTTTCACCTTTTCCCACATTGTACTCAACAGCCAGTCCTTCTAGATTCGATTCGTAAAGCAGGATTGTATTGCGAATGGTTCACACATACCCATCACAATAAATAAGCCATGCTCTGGCAAAAGGGGGCTTAATGCATCACCGTGATACATGATACCAGCCCAAGTCATCACATAATTATGGATCCATAAGAGCCACTTTTTTAAATAACCGACTTAATCATGAGGTAGATTGGTCCTTTGACAAACAGAAAATTGACCAATAACGAAAAGTTTCGGCCCAGGTCAGCCTGCGCGGACTGCGCAGGCTGACCTGAGTCGATACTTTTCGCAGATGCATTAAGCCCCGTTTTCAAAGAGCATGGCTCAAACCTAAAAGGGGGCTCAATGCATCTCCATGATGCATGTTGTTACCAAGCAAGTCATCATACAATTAGGGGTCTATAAAAGCTGTTTCGTCTAACAAGTGACTGAATCGTGGGGTAAACTGGTCCTTGGACATGCAGAAAATTGACCAATAGTAAAGGGCTTTGGCCCAGTACAGCCTGTGGGGACAGTGCAGGCTGACTTGGGTCGATACTTTTCACAAATGCAAATGTATTACCTCTTTTTACAGATCATGGCTAAAACACATTTTTTTTCAATTCATGTCATGGTATTATCTCAGAAGAAACATAGAGTTACCTTATCAATAAACATGCAGTCCCCTCTCTCAATGATAGCTATCTTTCCTTTGACATGATAAAGGTTTTGTATTGGTGAGCAAGCTTTAAATGGTTTAGCAATCTCAAGCTGACCTCTAATAGGTGGTCTAGTTTTCAAGTCATATCCGAATTGAGCTGGTCCTGCCCTGAACACTTCGCTTTCAAATGGAGGGGATAGGATCTGTATCACCATTGGTTCATTTTGAGCTGTAAGTTAAGTAATATGATTATACTCATCCTACACAGATGTCTAAGACAATAACAGAAAACGCAACAAGCTCACATCTCCAAGAAGTGGCCATGTATAGCCTGTAAGAATTGACCTGGCAGGGCATGGCTAACCTCTGACATAAGTCAACTAGTTTATTTTTCATATCAGTGGCCTCAAGCCAATTCAGAATTGTTCGTCGTAAATCTACATAAACACATGCATCAAAACAGTACTTTATCGATCCTTTGCATTATGGAAACGTTAAGTGCATACTCTTTTACCATCTGAAAACTCTGTGAAAAAGTGTGCTTCATACCCATGTTATTCAACTCTTGCATTCTTTATCTATATATTGCATTTCATATGGCTACTCGTGATGATTTTCGAATTACCTATTTTACCTCATCTAAAATGCAGTAAACTTTAAAACAGCTCCGCCCTGCCAGGTCATTTCTTACAGCCTACAGTAATAAGTGACCTGTTGTTATAATATGACTGAAATAATGTTTACACACAATCCCTAGTTTTATCCGTAAGGAAGAAGCCTTTTGAAAAAATTGTGGGAAAGGAGAAAATGCTGGTAACCAGCATTTTCTCCATTTCCCACAAGTTTTGTACCCTTTAAGAGACAAATTCCACAATTTGCGCCAAATGTAATTTGTTGTATGCAAGCTTTCAATTTCGACAAGTCTAAAATTTTTTGGTTTGGTATAGAGTTAAAATGGTCTGACAAGAAGTGGAGATGAAATCACACACAGTGAAAACAGTCACAATGCAATTTGCTGTTATGTTTCATAAGTTACATCTATTGAATTTCTTTGAACTTTGCTTCAAGTACATGTAATTTCAAAGAATTTTTCTACCTGATGTTTTCTGGTGACTTTCTCTTCATCAATATCAACATGACAGTATGTACTGAATTACATCACCAGGAAATTAAAGTACAGTGTATCTCCATGTCTGTGTACTTTCAAATCTGTTGTCAAAACATCAACTTAAATCAGGCCGCAAAGTAATTCTACAGGGAAAGTCACTATAACACATCCATTTTGTTTGAGCCATGCACTGGCAAAAATCGCAAATAGAACTTTTTTGTCTTGTAAAGTTTAACCCAGTACCAAATGACACATCTTTAGGCCTGTTTAACCCCATCCTCGGAACCCAGGTTTTAAGCATTACGTTGCTCTCCATGCATCACCCCTGGGAAAACTGACTAGCAAATCTTCATTTCTTATGAATATTCAAATGGTCGGGAAGTACCCTAGTAGCCAATCGAAAGATCGATAACATAATGATACTCTCTTGTAGACAGGATAATTTCATTTTGTTCGTTACTAAAAATAACCCTGGAAAAACCCGTGTTTTGCAACGAATGAATGAATGAATGAATGTTGTTTTATGGCGCATCGACAACTTCGGTCATTTAGCGCGCATATCTGTGTTAAAAGATAGGAAAGGTGGGATTTTAAACTGAAAAAGGTTTGAATACATTTATCATAGTAAAAGAGTTGAATTAAGAAGAATTATGTGTGATCTTAATATGTATAAAGGACATTATTGAGTGACAGGGCAATCCCTATCAACTCAAAAGGTTTGAATGACAGAGCTAAGTATGCGATTAAAAGGCTTGAACTAAATGTTGGATTGATAGTGAGAAGTTTTTAAATGAAGAAGAAATATGTATCATTTATAATGTGCATAAAATATGATATTGAGTGGCTGGGCATTCGCTGCCTACTCGATAGTTTTAGATTAAAGGGTAAGACTGAGAAAATTTCTTTTCCTTGGAAATGAGTGTTAAAACTCAAAAGTTTTAGATTAAAAAAGGTAAGACTATGAATCAGCTGACAAGATATCCAATATAAAGGCGTATAAAGAATGTAAAAAGATGGGTAAGAAACTCAAGAGTAAATATCACAGTTTATTGTAAATGCCAATCTCTTTTATGAAAGCGATAATAGATTCAACGCTGACAGAATCAAAAAGATTCTTTAAACTATCGACGTTGAAATATTTTGAACGAACTGGCTGAAAGTCAATGCAATCTAGTAGGATATGTTTTATAGAAAAGGATGCATTGCATGGAATACATTCAGGGGCATCGTCTCTGCTCAAGAGCCAGGAATGTGTGATGCGTGAATGGCCAATTCGAAGTCGTGCAATTATCACTTCTTCTCGACGAACAGACCTGTAAACGGGGTACCATTCACCAAGGGACGGTTTAACTGAATGCAGTTTATTGAAAACATCAGCATCCCACTGGGATTGCCAAGAAGATTGGATATGTGTTAAAACGGAGGATTTAAAATCAGTGTGTGGAACTTTAAAATCTGAAATGGGAAGGTTAAGTGCAGATTTGGCAGACCTATCGGCATTTTCATTGCCTTTGATGCCTACATGACTTGGAAGCCAGCAGAACACCAATCTATTCATAGAAGAAATTTGTGAGATCCTTTCGAGTAAACTACAGATTAAGGGATTCTCAAGGCATTGATGTGAAAGGGCTTGTAATGTTGACAAAGAATCCGAAAAGATAATGAAACGGTTGGAATTAGAACGTTCAGCTAGATTAAGGGCAAGATCAATTGCTTTAATTTCAGCAGAGAAGATAGAGGAGTTGTTTGGAAGGCGACACTTTAGGCTCCTTTTTCCATAAACAGCGGCAGCTGCTACAGAATTTCCTTCTTTGGATCCATCTGTATAGATTGGTTTGAAGGAAAAATAATGCTCCTTTATCTCGTTGTATCTAGCATGAAACACAGTTCTATCCGTGACAGACTTTTTGTCAGACGCAAGGTCAAATCTGAATTCTGCACTATTTAGTGTCCATGGAGGGATTTCAGAGATTTTATAGTCGGCAATAGACTCAGTGTCTATGCCAAGGTTATCTACAATGGGCTCCATGCGGATACCAAATGGAGGAATATCATTTGGTTTCCTTTCAAAAACATGTTTATATTGAGGTTTAAAAACAATGTTATGAGTTGGATTAAAACGATTGGACTTCAGTTTTAAAAGATATTGAAGCGAGAGTTTTTCCCTCCTGTAAGAAAGAGAAGGTTCATTAGCCTCAACATAGAGACTATTGACGGGAGAAGTTCTGAAAGCTCCAAGTACAAGACGTAGACCTTCGTGGTGTATAGAATCGAGAATTTTCAGGTAAGATTTACGGGCAGATCCGTATACAATAGATCCATAGTCTAATTTGGAGCGAACTAAAGACCGATAAAGCCGCAAGAGGACTTTACGGTCTGCTCCCCATTCAGAATGGGCCACAACCTTAAGAAGATTAAGAGCCTTCTTGCACTTCTTTTTAAGTGCAGTGATGTGAGGAAGGAAGGAAAGCTTTCTGTCAAAGATGACTCCAAGAAATTTAAACTCAGAAACGACTTCAATTTTAGTTTTGTCCAAATACAGTTCAGGGTCTGGATGAACACCTCGTAGATTACAGAGGTGCATGCACTTAGTTTTGGACTTTGAGAATTTGAAGCCATTTTCATCAGACCACGTTTGGAGCTTGTTGAGACACTGTTGAAGTTGTCTCTCAATAATATTCATATTTCGAGATCTGAAGCATATAACGAAGTCATCAACATAAAGGGAACAGTCTACACCAGGACAGATAGCTTTAACTATACTGTTTATTTTCACACTGAAAAGTGTAACAGAGAGAATACATCCTTGGGGTACACCCATCTCCTGTTCACGGGCTCCCGAGACAGTATTACCAACTCGGACGCGGAAAAGACGTTCATCCAAGAAGGCTGAAATAAAAAGAGGAAGACGGCCTCGAAGACCAAAGTCATGCAAGTCTTTAAGAATTCCGTATTTCCAAGTCGTATCGTAAGCACTTTCAAGGTCGAAAAAGACAGATACTACATGCTGTCTATTAATAAAGGCTTCTCTGACAAAGGTTTCAAAGCGGACAAGATGATCTATGGTGCCACGTTGGCGTCGAAATCCACTCTGTACATCAACGATGAGGTTGTTTTTCTCTAAAAACCAAACAAGCCTGTCATTGACCATACGTTCTAAGGTCTTGCAGAGACAACTTGTAAGAGCTATTGGCCGATAGTTAGCCGGGTCACTAGTATCCTTGCCAGGTTTTGGGATAGGAATGACTAGTGCTTCCCGCCAGGATGAAGGAAAAACACCTGACTGCCAGATATCATTGAAAATATCAAGTAAAACTGAGAGAGAAGTAAAAGGTAAGTGTTTTAAAAACTGGTAATGAACTTTATCTGGGCCAGGAGAAGAATCGTGAGCTTTATTCAGAGCAGATCTTAATTCTTTAAAGGTGAAGAGTTTATTATAATGCTCTGAATTAGAAGAATTGAAATTAAGTTTTTTCTTTTCTTCTCTGGCTTTATTCCTCTGAAACTTTTCAGAATAGTTTGCAGAGGAAGACTTTTTGCAAAAGGTGTCGGCGAGAGCATCAGCTATATTTTGGGGTGATTCCAACGAAGTATAGTTAACTTTAAGGTGACTAAGAGGGGGCTGGCCTTTGCCATTGATCTTTCTGATCATGTCCCAGGTTTTTTTAGTAGTAGTTCTACTATTTAATTTAGAGACATATTGTCTCCAAGCCTTGCGCTTACTTTCTCTAATGGTTCGTCGAGCCTTTGCTCTGGAAATACGGAATAAGTTATGATTTTCTTTGGTAGGCCTGAGGTTAAACTTTCTAAGGGCTTGTTTTCTGTCTCTGACAGCCTGTTTACAATCATCATTGTACCAAGGCTTGTCAGGACGTTTTGGATTTGTCGAGGTCTGAGGGACGGACTGTTTAGCTGCATCAATTAATAGGGAAGTAAAAAGTTTTGCAGGATCATCGCAATCTCCAAATTTGTCATGTGTAATGGTCTGTTCACAGAGGGTTTTAAATTTATTCCAATTGGCTTTGGAAAGCTTCCATTTCTGCGGTCGTACATTGCTGGATGGTTGTGTAGATGAAAAGATAATGGGGAAGTGATCACTTCCACACAAATCCTCAGTCACTTTCCAGGTGAAATTGGGAAGTAAGACTGGGCTGCATAAGGTTAAATCAATGGAAGAGTAAGATCCAGTTGCTGGATGCAAGTAGGTTTTGGACTTGTTATCATTCATGAAAGACAAAGAGTTGTTCGAAATGAAGCTCTCCAACTGTAAACCTCTCTGGTTAGTGTCATCGCAACCCCACATAACACTGTGACCATTAAAGTCCCCAGCAAGAATATAGGGGGATGGCAATTGGGAAATGAGATCATTCAGATTGGTCTCATTGATAGGTGTGCTCGGGGGGAGATATAAAGAACACAGTGTAACAGCACTGTGTAAAGATAACCTGATGGCAACAGCTTGCAAGTTTGTATTAAGAGAGATAACTTTATGAGGAATGTTGTTGTTAACAATAATAGAAACACCACCTCTGGCTTTTTTGCCTTCGGTAAAGATTTTATTGTAAATGGAATGATATTTGATAGAGATATCATCCTCCCGTTTAAGGAAGGTTTCTTGCAGACAAACAGCAACTGGTTTGTGATCATTGATTAAAAGGAAAAGTTCATCAAAGTTTGACTTCAGACCTCGACAATTCCATTGGATAATGGTATCCATTGTGCATGAAGAAAGTATAAAAGCTAACGTAAAAAAAGAGGCCGTAAACCAATGCATTTTAAAATAGATTGATTAAGATTTCATTACACTTGTCTCGGGTATGGACGAGTGCCAAGTGTCAGTGTCCTTGTTCCAAGGATCCTTAGAAATCGACCAGATAGAGACTTCCGAATCTGAAGCCTCACCTTCCAGATTCTCAGCATCTGCATCCATGTCCTCTAGCTCCGAAAATCTATTGGAGGTAGGGACAGGATCATTTACTCTGATTGTGATTTCACAAGATTCATGGGTATCTCTGGGTTGTGGTTTCGATTTCGAAGATCTTTTAGGAGATCGGGGTGCATGATTAGATTTGCTCTCTTTAGATGAGACGTTAGATTTAGTTGTAGACTGTGAAGATGGAGGTTGGGGTTTCTTTGGAGGCTGTTGTGAAGGGGGAGATGGCTTTGAAGCTTTTTTCGAAGAGATATTTTGTGAGGAGGTAGATGGTTTTGAATTTTTTTGTGAAGAGATACTTTGAGAGTCTGTGGATTTTGAGGGTGTAGAAGTTTTGTTTGTTTCAGACGCAGGCTGAGTCTGAGTAGAAGATGTTGGAATTTGGACATTGGGAATGAGAGCTTTCAGTTCATCAGTCATTTCAGGAAACTTTTGGAGAAGTTTTTTAGCCAACAGTTCGCAGGTTGGACAATGTCCATTTGCAGGCAAAGGAGAAGCAACATTTGCATATGTTGTGCTTTTGCTCAACAAAGCCTGATCAGACCTGCGTTTTTCAACTGTTTTCCTGGCTTCCAAGAAGGTAACATTCTCCTTAAACTTGATTGACAGGATTTCTTTCTCCTCTTTCCAAACTGGACATTCTTTGGAATAGGTAGGATGAGAAGACTTGCAATTGACACAGAGAAGGGGGTTATTGCAAGTCTTTTGGTCATGGTCTTCCCCTTCAAAAGCACATTTGGGACAAACAGGTGTGCTTCTGCAGTTACTTTCATGATGGCCGTACCGTTGGCATCTGTAACAGCGCAACGGATTAGGCACATAAACATCGACCTTGACCGATTGAAATCCAACTTTAACTGAAGTAGGGAGAGTTGGCGTAGAGAATGTTAAGATATAGGTATGTGTATCTCTACGAATGCCATTTCTGAGAACTGAAATTCTTTTCACATCAGACACAGCCTGGCTTTTGAGGTTTGTTTTGATTTCCTCCAAAGAGTCACAGAAGCTTAATTCTTTGCATCTAATGACCCCCTTGGAGGTATTAAGGGTCTTGTGAGGAAAGATTTTGACATCAAGATTGAAAAGTTTCTTGTGTCCAAGCAGGTTTCTAACTTGTTGTTGCGAGAAGCACTCAACAAGCAAGGTTTCATTTTTAAGTTTTTTAACAGATTTTGGTGTGCCTAAGATTGATGAGATAGATTTTTCAATGATAAAAGGTGAGAGTTTTGTTACTGGTTTAGAAGAGTCAACTGATTCAATAACTAAAAAGCGAGCAAAAGTTGTTGAAGGTCTTGAGTATTCTGATTCAGAATCTGAGTCAGAGAGTACACGCTTGGCCTTTTTTTGAGAAGCCATAGTTGTTGTTGAATATTCATCACCGATGCTCCCCACCCGCCTCGGAGCCCAACAAGGGGACATGATCCGGGGAAACCTAACTCAGATCATGACAAGGATACATCGGTGATATACTCGAAGTGAAAGGGCTAGACCGGACAAATGTAGGCCCGCAGAATGTCATACCAAGCATAGACTGTCTTTGGGCATTTACAAGTGTCAATCAAACACCAGACTTTCACCCGATTAGCCCATGAGCCACCGCCTTCTAGGGTATTGACATACAGCAACTGATGACAGAGAAATAATGTATCTGTGTATGTATGTGTAAAAGAAAACAGTCAGAGAAACACCCTAGGGCTCGGCATGACCAGCCGATTGATCAGGACGGGCCTTCCTGACCCCTCGTTTAGTTCAGTTCAAGGCCAAAGTGGTGTGTTGCAAAAACAGAGCTATCAAAGGGCCATACTCTGAATCCACTCAACCACCAGGATCCCGTCATCGAACGACACGAGTTGCAGCCCACGGCAAACAGGCAGGCACAGTGGGGGGGTCTTACCCCTGCTGTAGTGCGACAGCTGAGCTATTTCTATCCCCCCGCCCAGCTGGGGGTTGCAACGAATGATGTGACTGGATATCGACAAGTGAAAAATAGAAATGATGGCGTATTTGTGATAAAAATAGTTTACATTTTTTTAAAAAAAAACCCTGAGATCACCAGTCAAAATGCTTCATGCATAATTCATGAGAACGAGGAAACGCCAGCGAAATAACCCAGGGGCGATTACAGAATGAATCGAAACTGGGTCTCTGAGGATGGTTTAACCTTTAACCAAACATTCCCAACTTTTAACGACCCTGTGAAAGAAGTCTTTTGAAAACATTGTGGGAAAAGGATAAAATGCTGGTAACCAGCATTATCTCCTTTTCCCACAATGTTTTCTACTCTTCCCAAAACATTAATTAATATAATCCATGTACACGAGCTTTCGACAGTACAACCGCCTTCCTCAAGTGTAATCCTCTGATATCACAGGATTACACTTGAAGAAGGCAGTTGTTCCGTCGAAAGCTTGTGTACATAGATTATAATAATTAATATTTAATATTTCTCAAGAAGAGGGTATCATGTTTTGTAAAACTTCCGAAAACAAATTTAAATTTTTCTGTCACATTTATTTTGTCCTCTGCAAATGCTTTCAATTTAGACTAGTCTTAAATTTTGTCATTTGGTACAGAGTTAAAATGAAAGCACTTGAGGACAATAAATTAAATTCGGCTCAAACGATGGATTTCCTTTTGAAACGGTAGAAAAAATAATGGGAAAAAAAGAAAATGCTGGTTACCAGCATTTTCTTCTTTTCCCAAAATGTTTTCAAAATCTTCTTTTCTCAGGGCCATTGAAACTCGGGATTCTGTGGTAAAAGGTTAAGGGAAACGTATATCATTACAACATCAAGTTTGGTTTTAACACAACATGCACGTCACTTACTGTCAGTTGGCTGAGTTTTGGATAAATCAATCATTTCTTGCATGAAAATAAACCCCTCCTCAGCCATCTGTGGGTTGATTGCCTCTGATGCGGTATGTAAAAGTTGTATACGTCCATCTGACATAGTGGCTAGCTGTATACCCATATCCCTGAGCTGTTGTACATGCTCTTTATTGCCAGCTACAAACTGGGAAGCTTTCAATCTGTTACTTCTCATACCTCCACTTGCGGGTGCACACTGTTTGTCCAATCTAAAAGAAACAAAAATGAGTAACACAACATGGCCTATTACTAGTGTTCATTTGTTGATGAATTCAATACCAAGCAAATTGATGTACCATACTGCTAAGAGCTGTACTGTAAAGTGGTAGAAACAGAGGAAAAAACAGACTTTGTGATAAGAAGACTTTAATTAAAGGAGTGGAGTGAAATAAGAAATTTTCTGTGGGTATTTATGAAATCAGAAAGTCAATGTCATAATTTAGCTCAACATTTCTGCAGCACAGGGTAACAAGAATATCGGATGTGGTTGCTCATGGCTACAATTGCTTGATTTTCAGTGAAATTTCTAAGTCAAAAAAGGGCCATAACTGTGTCAAAAATACTCTGATGGTTATCTGCCCTTGTTGTGTGAGTTCCCCTTTTGCTGTTTTATTGGTTCCACTTTTAATATTTAACAATTTGTCTGAGTTTGAAGTAAATATCTTCAGAAATAACAGAGACATTACAAATTGCCAAAGTTTTTGCATAACAACGACTCAGATGACAACATAGATGCAGAAGACCATGCTACAACAAAACCTCAAAGTTTTCTTGAAAAACAGCTGAGCCAAATATGTATAACAGAACATGACCTCAACGTTCAAATTTAACGGTCGCAAACTCGCAAAATGCTAGCTGAAATGAAAAAATGCGAGTGCCAAATTCTAACAGTCGAAATAATTTGCAAGTGCGCCGGAAAATGGGCAAACCTACCGCTTAAAAATCTGAATTAATCCATAAATGTGGTCGTTTTTCGTGTACACCGAATTGCCGTATGCGGTGTAGAACTATCCTTTGAGAGTATCACCGACTACGTGACCGGTATTCGTACAGACACTTGTTGCGATATTGTAAATACATGTATCCGATATTTAAAGCGCGTAGACGATTCTGACGTTGTTTATACGTCTGCATTGCCTCGGTGAGAGTATGGAGCGGAAAATATCCAGTTTTTTCGGCAAAAGGCCGGATTCCATGACATCACCGGAATGCACAGACCCCAATGGGTTAAAATATTGATAGTACAAAATTGATTTTGGCTAGTAGAAAAAATGGTCACCAGCAAATTTTTGCTAGTTGAAAAAAAAGTTAAATTTGACCCCTGTGACCTAATAATATTGTTCATTATTGATGAATTTAAAAAAAATCAAATTTACATACCATACTGTTAAAATCTCTCTTTGAAAGCTGTAAAGTGGCACAAAGAGGGAAAGTAGACTTTGAGGTAAGAAGACTTTGATTATAGATGAGTGAAATAAGACATTTTCTATGGGCATTTATGATATCAGAAAGTCAATGTCATAATTAAGCTTAACCCGCAGGCTGCTAAGCTTGACTCACTGACGTTTTGCGGACAGCGTAGATCAAGATCAGACTGCACAGAACGTGCAGTCTGATCTTGATCTACACTGTCCGAGAAGGAGGTATATCTCATCCAAAAATACCTTTCAAACAGCAAAATTTTCATATTTACTATCAGCTTGACAGTTTCATTTCTTTTACCTGGCAGGATAAGAGTTAATATTTCTGCAGTAAAAGATAAAATATCTTGATATTAGACCTCTACTAAAAGAAGAGAGGAAAAATTAAACACTTTACAATCAATTTTTACCTTTGTGGTGGTCTTTTTAAGGTGGGCGAGATGTTGAGACTGGTACGCAGACTTTGAGCGTAGTTGACAGACTGCTTGTAGAGTATTTTTGGATTCGGACATGTGTTGTGTAGACTGTCTCCATACTCGTCCTCCATGTGACTTGCTTCCTCAAGTTCCCTCAAGTGTGTGTACATTTCTTGGCTAAGTCTCTGTAAATGGATTGATTTGTTGAATGACTGATTAAAGGCACAGTAGCAGCCAAATGTAAACAAAGCTGTTGTTAAAATGCATTTAGATTTAAATCATACTGTTTAAAAGTATAGAAATTATTGTGAAGACGATAACGTCTTATCGTGCACTCGGTCCAAGTGTTAGTCACTGGCAGAGAAATGAATTTCAAAACTAGGTTCAAAGTTGCTAGGTCACTCTATTTTTCTGTTTACTTTTTACCAAATTCTACAGTTTATTTTTCTGCAAGCAAATCACACTTGGACCAACCACATAGTAACACATCATCTCCCTCACAATAATCTCCATACCTTTAAATAGAACGATTTAAATCTAATTCTTAAAAAGCATGATTTAAATTCATATGCACTTTAAACACCTGCAGTGGTTTTTAGATGCTATTGGACCTTCAACTGATTGATTCATTTCATCATTAAATGAATGAATGGTGTCATTACTATTTGATATTATTTCAGTGACAACTCATTTATGTGTTTACTGGGTTTTACTTGTATTGGGCTGGGACTCTGAAGCAGGGTTCCCTCTGGCTACTTTTTGTCTTGCACCATCAATTTTGCCAAATGAGAAAAGTTTGCATCAGATTGTAATAACTGGAGCCATTTGGTGCCAATTTTAAAATGAAAGTACAGTAGGTTGGGCAAAATCAAGAATTGGTCAATAAATTATCATTGCATGGTTGTGTCATGAGCAATAATATAAACAAGAAAACATTTGTTTTTGATATCAGATTTATATAAACAAAAAAACATTTGTTTTTAATATCAGATTTAATTACTCATACCTATGTTTATTGTGCAAATATATTCCAAAAATTAGTTTTGTTAACAACAAAAAATCATTATGTATTGAGTTAAAGTAGATCTATCATTACGTTTGTAAAACCACTGTGACAAAAGCAGAACTAGGTCATTGATAGTCATTTCTCCTATTGTAACAAAGTTTTCAAGAGAGACTTTTTTGAAACAGATAGAAGTTTAAATGGTACAAACCAAACAACAACAAAGTCAATATGTGAAAAAATTGTTACAAAAGTAGAAATTGCTCATTTAGAGAAATTTTTAAATCTGTTACAATTTTTTCATGAGGGGATTATTTACATTTTGAAACATACAGAATGTGAAATGTTAAAAATCAAACAAGTTTTTCAAAAGATTGGCGATTAATGCAGGAAAAACGACATAGAAAATTTCGAGGACGACGGTAACATAACTGTCAGAGTTTCAGTCAGTGCAGACGCAGTCGGCATTTCGAAAACCCGCTGTATATTAATTTAATGCAGAATCTATTAATTTTACCTGCTATTATGATCCATTTTGACATTTAGTAACATTCACGATTTATATGGGACACTGGTCTTTGATACTTTCACTTTCTTACAGTTTTCCCAAGATAACTGACAAGTTTTGTCTAGCCAGAAGTTTATTTTACTGGAAGTGTATGTATATTCGGATAGTCAAGTGTAAATGACATCGATTTGTAAAGCAATTTTGGTTACATTGATGCCGTAGTTTATTCCTGCTGATTTATTTCAACTTTATCTATGAATTAGCAGTTATGCATCCAAGCATTGCGGTGAAGGGGACCAGCATCAAAATGCACAGCATCCCGGTATCAGAAATATCGGCGCCAGTCATTTTTGTCAATCGGCATTTTCCTGTGCCACATTTAAATATCTATGGCAAATGTTGCCAAATGCGAGGCCCAGTGGGAACTCTGCTGAAGTGTCTTGTCCATTGCCACTATCATCATCTCTGCACATTACATACTGAGGACGAAAAAATCTAAGTCATCATATGAGAATTAGATTCACTGCTTTCACAAAATGGAAACATTTAAAGAACTTAACCAAGGAATTCTTTTTTGCTAAATGTTGACAGTAAAATCAAATAAAAGTATATATACACAAGTAGATAAAAATTAGACATTAAGTCTTACATCACTCATGTCAGTAAAAATAACAAAGTGAATTCAGAACATGAAACTGCATATAACATAGGTAAAACCAACAACATAAAAGCGAAAAAAAATTAAAAACAAATATTCTTACAAAATTTTACAAAGATTGGGCAGAAATGTAGAACCTTGAAAACAAACAAGGTTTTACCGTTGACTTACAGGTATGAACCTGAAAAGTGATTCTTTTATATGCTAAAAAGTTTTCCATTTTTTTATATGGGGTGGACTTGATTTAAATTTTTTAGGGTACTGGTACTTCAAGTTTACTGGAGCAGCAGGCTAAATCAAGTGAAACAGAACAAACAGTGTACTACCAGGACAAATCAAATGACAGGAAAAATTAAACAGCTACAATCTATTATTTCAATTGAAGACATGTAAATAACCCGTTTGCATTCACACAAAGATATCTTACAAATACTTCCATGTCAAAACAAAACCAGAGCACCCGCAAGCCAACACTTGGTTGCAGTTGCTTGATTTTCAGTGAAAATTCTAAGTTGAACAAGAGCGGCAAATTGTCGCAAGAAACGCCCGTCCTACCGTTTCAAGTCAATCGGACTGGAGATGACAGTTATATTCCGGACAAGCAGAAAATGCTGTAAAAATGACGATCAAAGGGAAATAACTCAAAGACAGCACGAGGTAGAGTTATGGTTCTTTCGTACTGCACTCCGTATTATTGCAACAAACACACATGCCAAGTTTCAAGTCAATCAGACTGGAGATGACAAAGTTATGCTCCGGACAAGCAGAACATGCTGTAAAAATGACAAAGGGAAATATCTCAGACAGCACGAGGTAGAGTTATGGTTCTTTCGCACTGCACTCTGTATTATTGCAATAAAAACACAAATATCAAGTTTCAAGTCAATCGGACTGGAGATGACAAAGTTATATTCCGGACAAGCAGAAAATGCTGTAAAAAATGACGATCAAAGGGAAATAACTCAAAGACAGCACGAGGTACAGTTATGGTTCTTTCGCACTGCACTCTGTATTATTGCAACAAACACACATGCCAAGTTTCAAGTCAGTCGGACTGGAGATGACAAAGTTAAGCTCCGGACAAGCAGAAAATGCTGTAAAAAATGACTATCAAAGGGAAATAACTCAAAGACAGCACGAGGTAGAGTTATGGTTCTTTCGCACTGCACTCCATATTATTGCAACAAACGCACATGCCAAGTTTCAAGTCAATCGGACTGGAGATGACAAAGTTATGCTCCGGACAAGCAGAAAATGCTGTAAAAATGATGATCAAAGGGAAATAACTCAAAGACAGCACCAGGTAGAGTTATGGTTCTTTTGCACTGCACTCCATATTATTGCAACAAACACACATGCCAAGTTTCAAGTCAATCGGACTGGAGATGACAAAGTTATATTCCGGACAAGCAGAAAATGCTGTAAAAAATGACGATCAAAGGGAAATAACTCAAAGACAGCACCAGGTAGAGTTATGGTTCTTTCGCACTGCACTCCGTATTATTGCAACAAACACACATGCCAAGTTTCAAGTCAATCGGACTGGAGATGACAAAATTATGCTCCGGACAAGCAGAAAATGCTATAAAAATGACGATCAAAGGGAAATAACTCAAAGACAGCACGAGGTAGAGTAATGGTTCTTTCGCACTGCACTCCGTATTATTGCAACAAACACACATGCCAAGTTTCACGTCAGTCGGACTGGAGATGACAAAGTTATCCTCCGGACAAAAAACTGGACACCGCCCGCCCGCCATGGGTGATCCCATAATACGTCCCGTCTTCGACGGGCGTATAAAAAGGAGCATAACTGTGTCAAAAATACGTTAATTGTTACATACCCTTATTTTATTGGCTCCCCTTTTGAAAGTTAAGTGCTTGTCTAGGTTTGAAGTAAATATCTTCAGTAATAACGGAGATATTGTAAAATGACAAAGTTTTTGCAAGACTACATAGACAACCGCTGAGCTACGACAATGACTTGATATTTTCTTCCAAAACAGCCAAGCTAAAAACATCATTTATACTCTTTGCATAGAAAAATACTTTGCCTAGACATCATGTTTTTCAAGGAGCAGGTCACGTTTCTGGTCCAATTGCACCACCTCAGACGATGGATTACTCTGGGGTGTTCAGGCACAGCTACTCTATTATCCTTGATTATGAATCCTCATGCTCAGATGAAAAAGAGCGTTCAAATCAGTTAAATCAAGTTCATCCTTGAAAACCTACATTTAGATTTACATTTACATTTAGACTCATACCTTAATTTTGTACTTAACCCTTTACTACCTAATGCTGACTTTTAACAACCCCTACAAGAAAGCTTTTGAAAATATTGTTGGAAAAGGAGAAAATGCTGGTTAGCAGCATTTTCGCCTTTTTCATCCATGTTTTCGAAAGTGTTTTTCCATAGTTGTTTAAAGTCAGGATTGTATGGTAAAGAGTTACAGGTTCAACATGCTTACCATGGCTGGTGTCCTAGAAGTATTACTCCTTGACAGAGACAGAGGTAAGAGGTGTCCTTCGGTTGTAAATACGTAGTCATCCATATCAAAAAATAGGTCTGACTTGTCAGCAAACAAGAGATACAAATACTTGAAAGTTTCAGCAAGCACAAACGAGTCCATCCTAGTTAAATATACAGATAAAAGAATGTTGTTAGAGCTGACTCCAAATACCATTTACACCTAATTAACGTGCCAGGCTCCATGCTAAACGCCCACAGGGTGCTCTTATTTCATAGCCAATTTCCTGAAATTTAAGAGCCATCATTAAGAGGAAGTTATAATGTTATTCAAAGTGTATGTATGTTCGGACAGTCAGGTGTTAATGACATCGGTTTGTGAAGCAATTAGGATTATGTTGATGCCTTATGGGTAAGTTTATTTATAAAATATCGGTCATCAATATTTTTTGTCAGTCTGTGTTTGAAAACTTTTAGTGAAGCTATCTTGCGTTTGGATGTTTAGTCACTCCAGTCGTCAAATGTAAGGTAAGGTCAGGTGTGGGTAGGCGTTGTCTGGAGGCCTCTGGGGTAAGTGATACAGTGGGAAGTGGGGGGAGCACTACTATCAGGAAGGGAGAGTTAACTAGGTGAAATACAGTATACAAAAGGCAGCATCACATACTAGATCAAGTTCCAGTGTCAGTATGTATTCACAAATGATTCTTAAGAATGTTCCTAGTCTTGTTCTCCAGAATTTTCTAAATTTGAAAGTAACACAACTCCTGATTGGCTAAACCTTTTGGTTTCGCCAATAGCTGTCTTACATTCAAATATAGACAATCTCAGATGAACAGACTAAGAATGTTCCAATGAATGGTTGGATAATATGGCTCCAGAATCTGAAGCCTACTATTCCATCAAAGCTGCATTTTCTTTTTTTGCAATATGTTGGCCAAATCAATTTTGAACTTGTAATATTTGGACTTCAGAAGTCTGTCTGTTATAGACAAAAGGGAGACCAACTGTATCTCCATGGATCATTATGTTTTACGATTCCACAACTTCATCTCCATGAGAAAACAACAGCACAATCCCTATATAACCACAAGGATGTTTTCCGAATTGTATGACATTTCAAAATTCAAATATCCAATACTTGAACTCTCTGCCACACATGCAATACATGGACTTGTCTAAATTCAAAGCATTTGTAGACAACAATTTAAATGTAGCTCAAAAATAGCAATCTATTTCAGTCTGTATCAGAGTTTAATGTCGTTTTAGTAGCTTAGGTCAGATCACGGCGGTCAGTGCACCTACAAATGTGTTTCCTGGCTTTCTCAGACCAGTACTGACACAACTTTCTTTCCAATCCACTGACAACTTTTGTCACATGCATCAGAGGTGAGAGGCGAAAAATTGCGAAAGGAGTGGCAGATGCTGGTTACCAGCATTTTCTCCTTTTCCCCACAATATTTTCTGCCCTATCAAGGAAAAACTGAGTCATTTTTGCCACCATTAATTTGTTGTCTGCAATTGCTTTCAATTTGGACAAGTCCAAAATTTGTCGTTTGGTAGAGAGTTAAACAATTCTGGCATTCAAAAAACTTTATAATATAATCCACTGCCATTTGTTATTATGTCATGGATTCAATCAAATATTAATAAAATCAGTTGGGAATGTACCAAACTGCAAACATGCTTGTAAACTAAAGGATTATTTCTTTGATCTGAAATTAGAGATAGCATAGTCTGTCAAGATATTTCATGAAATCCTAGTACAGTGACCTTGACATTTGACCTGTGTGACCAAACTATGATAGGGGTAAATTATACCACGTAGGTCATCACATGATCATGGATCCATAAAATTCATTTGGTGTAACAATCGACTGGATCTGGAGGTAGAATGGTCCTTCCACATGGAGAAAATTGACAAATAGCAAAGTTTCAACCCTGTTAGCCTGCACGGGCTGACAAAGGTCGGTACTTTTTGAAGATGCATAAAGCCCCCTTTTAAAGGTGCATGGCTCAAATTATTCTGTTTTATGTGGATTGATTGTTTTGGAATTTAAAACAATTTTCACAGCTTAGGTCATACCATGAAGGTCAGTACACCTACACAAGTGTTTCCTGGCTTTCTCACAACAGTACTGACCTAACTTTCTTTCCAAGCTACTGACCATTTTTCTCGCCTGCATCAGAGGTAAGAGGTGAAAAATCACCAGAAATAGCTTGCCTCAACCAGGTTTCGATCAAGCAACCGCAAGGTCACAAGTCAGATACACTAACCACTGAGGTACCCAGCCAGGTATTTTATGTGGAAAAGCTTAAACAAGACTCCAAAATAGTTGCATTGACTAATAGAGAGACCTTGACCTTTGACCTTGACCTTTGAATAATGTGACCTTAATTCATGTTTCAACCTTGTTTGTGTGTGTGTGTGTGTGTGTGTGTGTGTGTGTGTGTGTGTGTGTGTGTGTGTGTGTGTGTGTGTGTGTGTGGGAGAGTGAGGTTATGAATATTCACAATGGGTTGTTACTTACTGATCTTCCTGAGTCCCTTTAGTCACATCTTTTATTGCTGCAAATCCACACTTCACTCTTGCATGTTTCTCAAGGTTTTCTACAACTTTTTGGCCCACTTCAAGATAATATGGATCTCCAGTTGCCTATAAAATTACAACAAGAGATAAAGCATTTCATCATGATCTCAACAAAAATATTAGCTTGGCCTCTTAAACCCTCTACATTATTCGAACTATGTGAGGGGTTGATGTTTTGTAGGACCATGGTCCGCATTCCCTCAATGGCTGTTGAAGTTGTAGTGGTTTGTTTCGGGTGAAACATGTTTCGGTCCTGCAATATCTGTAAACGAGTAGCTTGCAGCCAGCATGGCAGAGGTTTCCACCAAGGCTTTCAAAAACAATCTAGTTAAAACTGTGTGGTAGATTTATTTGACACTCTAAGGGTTAGTGACCTACCCTAGAAAGAACTGCCCTGCTTGCCAATATGCAGGATAGTGTTATAGGGGTAGGGACCCAGTCTTACAACCGTTCTGAGTTGTGTCCTTGACAAGAATGATCTGCTTTTGGAAATACCAGTAAATAAGCCCTGCTCCCTGAAAAGGGAGCTTTACGCATCTGCAAAAAGTAGCCTCAGCCTCAGCAGTACGGGGAAGCTGACTTGGGCATACTTTTTTGCTTTTGGTCAATTTTCTGCATTTCAAAGGACCAGTGTACCTCATGATTCAGTCAGTTGGTTGAGAAAATGGATTTTCTGGATCCACAATTATATGATGACTTGCTTGGTATCATGCATCATGGAGATGCATTAAGCCCCCTTATGCCAGAGCACAGCTCATTAATATTGGTTTCAATTTCCAGATGCAATCACTGAAAGTGCTTACATAATTACAAGTATACTGCACAAGTTTTTTAAGTATAACTTACCCTATACAAGAAATATGTAGACTCTACAAATTCAGGTCTCAGAGGATGATGCCCCCAGTGTACATGGAAGTCAGTAGTAAATGCCTGTAATATGGACATATAATTGAAATTAACTCCTATACAAAACATCAAACACTTAAGACTAATGTAAGTTGAAAGCATTTGCAGACGACAAGAGAAACAATGCGCAAATAATGAAATAGGTCTTCAAAAGGACAGAAAACTTTGTGGAAAAAGGAGAAAATGCTGGTAACCAGCATTTTCTCCTTTTCCTACAATGTTTTCAAAAGTCCATTTTCTTGGAATCATTTACATTCGGGATTGTGTGGTAAAGGGTTAACTCTTTACCACATTACAAAAAATTTGGACTGATGTAAATTGAAAGCATTTGCAGATGACATACTTAATGTGGCTTCAATGATATAGAAAATATAGTGGGAAAAGGAGAAAATGCTGGTAACCAGCATTTTCTCCTTTTCCCACAATGTTTTCAAATCAGGGTGGTGGTTTGATTACTGTCACCTGTAATCGATTATTAATCGATTACATTGGGCAATGTCATGTAATTGATTAATAATCGATTACTCTAATTTTCACATGTAATTGAATACATTCGATTACTTTGACTAAAGTAATCATGATTACAGGATGATTACATTCGATTACTTGCTTAATTAAAATCGAAACTTGTATCACACTGCAAAATCTATTCAGGAAATAACCTTCAAGGTTGCAGAATGATAATACAGTGTTGTCAAAGAACAGCTTTACAGTTTAACTTAAGTTAGTAAGTATATCATATACTTTTCTAAAGTTTATTTAAGTCCGTTAATAAATATGTTGTGCGCATTGGTGTTGTATAACACCCATATAAGCCCTAGGGGATCAACAAGTGAAACACCTTTTGTAAAGTTTTCACAATAGGGCAATTATTAAGCAATTATTACTGTACTTTCTAAAGAAGAAAAAGGTGTAAAATGCACTGTTTTGCAACCCCAACTGAGCAGATTATAACACATATTACTTATTATTAGCAGTACAAAATTTTTACATATTTAATATGTTTTGCAGACTATTGCAACTATAACTGATGAAAGAATTTTAATTGAGCTACTGATGTCTTAACATTTTAACTTTTACATAGTGTATTTCAATTGATAAATACCAATATTTCTGAAATTGAGGTGGTGGTATTTCTAAACGTTTCTAAATACTTTAAAAAATTTTAATTTTTTTCTTCATTATATTTGAATTTGATTCATAACAATTTTTCTGCAAGTAATCGAAAATGTAATCGATGATTACATCAATTTTGAGGCCTGTAATTGATTATATTACGATTACATGTAATCGAAAATGCCTTCAATTACTGATTACTGGCTATTACTGGAGAAATTGTAATTGATTACAATCGATTACGATTACTGATTACGATTACCCCAACCCTGTTTCAAATGCCTTTTAGCTCAAGGTCGTTAAAACATGGGATTGTTAAGTAAAGTGTTAAAGTGCCAGGTTAACCCAACACACATTTCCAGTTTAGAATAAAAACTCTAATAAGAACAATGTCACTGTTTCTTTTGTCCACAGTGTCTCAGAAAAGTGGACAGTGTAGATCAAAGATCAGACTGCAAGTTTTGTACAGTCTGATCTTGATCTACACATGACGCAAAGGCAACTACAGTTGTGATAAGCGCTTTAAGGGTTAACTCTTTACCAACCGAAAAAAATCTAGACATGTCCAAATTAAAAACATTTGCAGGTATTTTGTTCTGAAAGTCAATAAATTACCAGAGAGTGAAAATCTAAGGTCAAACTGTGCATGTTGTGCAGCCTTATCTTCATCCACACTGTCCAAAACTGCACTTAGGAATATCCTGAACACTTCCAAATGATTCACTTGTAATACTGCCTGCAGACAGAGCCAATTTTGACCCCAGAATTTTGGCAGGGGGTAGATTAGAGCTACATGCCATGATTAAAAAAAAAAGTTAACACTTGCACACATGGATGCATAGATGCACAACAGACACAAGGCCATGACAAAAGCTTGCTGGCCTTCGGCCATCATAGGTAAAAAGTACTGAAGGTATCTCAGGCTAATAATTCATGAGGTGTGCTCTGGCAAAAGGGAGCTTCATGTATCTTTGCCATGCACGATACCAAGTAAGTCATCACAGTATTATTGGCCCTCAAAATCCATTTAGTATTACAGCTGACTGAATTACGAGATCCATTGGTCCTTTGAGCTGCAGAAAATTACCTATAGCAGAAAGTTTCAGCCCAGGTCAGCCTGTATGGGCTGTGCAGGATGACCCGGGTCAATTCTTTTTGCAGACGCATTAAGCCCCATTTTCACAACATATCGCTTATACAGTATTGAGCTTACCTCTGGTAAAAAGTTGTGTTTCTGCATCACTTGATATAACATTTCATGCATCTCTATTGCTGGGGGTATGTCACCTTTCAAAACCTACAAATGAATGTCACAGAGCTACATTTAACTCTACTAAACAACAAAATTTTAGACTAGTCCAAATCCAAAGCAATTGCAGATAACAAATCCAATATTGCTGAAATGGCGGGATCTGTCCTGGAAACGCTACAAAACTTTGAGGGAAAAGGAAACAATCCTGGTAAACAGCGTTTTCTCGTTTTCCCTCAATGTTTTCAAAAACCTTCTTCCTCCAGATCATTAAAACTCTGGATTGTGTGGTAAACGGTTAAAGGGAGTACACCTAGGTTTGACATTCAGCATTTATCATCAATATTGTATTATGTACTTTTGCCCTTAACCCTTAAAGGCCCAGTAGAGGCCAAAAGTTACAAATGGGGAGGTAAAAATGCACTTAGATTTAAATCCATGCCTTTTATAAGTTTATAATTTATTGTGAAGATGACGATCTTTTATTGCACAGTCTGTCCAAGTGTTAGTCGCTAGAAGGAAAATGAATTTCAAAACCAGGTAAAAAATAAACGAAAGATAAAGCATACTGGCAACTTTTTACCTACTTTTGAAATTACTTTCTCTGCCTGTGACTACCACTTGGACCTATTGCACAATATTACATTGTTATCTTCACAATGATTTCTATACTTTTAAATGGTACGATATAAATTTAAATGCATTTTCACACCCGCATTTTTAGACGCTATTGAGACTTTAACCACACAATCCCAAATCTTAACGACCCTGGGAAAGTTTTTGAAAACACTGTGAGAAACAGAGAAAATGCTGGTAACCAGTGTTTATTCCTTTTCTCACAATGTCTGCTACTCTTTCACAGTCATAATCTCTCAATTTCAGCCACATTTTAATTGTCGTCTCCAAATGCTTTCATTATGGACAATTTCATATATTTGTTGTTTGGTAAGGGGTTATATGAAATAATATTATATTTCATGTGTCTATCTTTAGAAATGTTATGGGTAAAGAAATGTCGTAATTTAAGCTGGGGGGAATTATTTCCCCGTCACAGTGAATATTTTCCTCCTGCCGAAAATCTGGAACTACTTTTTTAAGATTTTAAAGTTTTAAAAGTGGCATTCATTGATAAAATAATCAGAGGAAATATAATATATAATTTATTTCATCAGCTTGTGGTTAATATGGGAAATATTTGCCTCAAAAGGGAAAGGTCCGCGAAAATAACTCGTGCCTTACGGCACTCGTTATTTTCGCATACCTTTCCCTTTTTCGGTAAATATTTCCCCATATTAACCACAAGCTGATGAAATAAACTCTATAACTTTCTCAACCAGGTAAACAGACTGAAACATTGCAGTTTCTGTCACACAAAAATCCACAAAATAGTAACAATTTAATCCAAAGATCAGAATGTATAATCTATGCATTCTGATCTTGATCTAGACTGTACTCAAAAACCAGTCCGGTTTTGATTTCTATTGTCTATTAAAACAACTATAGATGTGCTAAGCTCAATACAGGTTAATTCTATGAAAGAAGGGCCACCTTCTGTGTATCTGTGTATGACTATATTTAACTCTGTGATAAGTACATTTCAGACACAAGACACACATCAGCCAAAACACAGGACAATGGAAGATCAGGAAAAAAACCCTGTAACCATGTTGTATTGTCAAACAAAAGCACAAGAATTTAAGTACAAACAAGAGCACCACATGCGGATGCCAACGCTGGGCTGCAGTTGCTTTAAGAAATAAATTGATTTTTAGTGAAAAATCTATGTCAAAAAAGGGGCATAACTGTGTCAAAAATACTTTGATAGCTACCTGCTCCTGTTGTATTGGTTCCCCTTTAGAAAGTTAACAATTGTCTCAAGTTTGAAGTAAATAACTTCAATAATGACAAGAGATATTATAAAATATCCAAGTTTTTGCACAAAGACGATGACACAAACAACAACAGGGCTTCGGCAATACCTCGACATTTTCGTGAAGAAAAAAGTTGAGTTAAAAATGCACTAACCTGAAGTCCTGGCCAAAAGGCTAACAATGCATCCATAAAGTTTTTGGAGGCTGTTAATGGTCGATGCATGTGAACATCCATAAAAAGTGGTCCCTGACTTACATATTTCATCACTGCTTCATAGTGCTGAAACACACAAATCTGTTATTAAATCTTTTCCCAAACAATTTTGTGTCTTAAACAACCCTGTATAATACAGTTTTTGAGAACATTGTGGGAAAAGGAGAAAATGCTGGAAACCAGCATTTTCTCCTTTTCCCACATTTTCTACCCTTTTAATATAAAAGAACTCATCATTAAAGCTAAATTTTACTTGTTTGCAAATCTTTTCAATTTGGACAATTCCACAGCTAAATTTTACTTGTTTGCAAATCTTTTCAATTTGGACAATTCCACAGTTTAGACTTTTGGTAATGAGTTTAACTACTCTTTAAAACTACAATAAACCACCAACTACCCAGTCTTCTGAATAAATGACTCAACGCAACATTCTTTCCAAGCAAGCAGCTGCTTTCACACATAAACGTAGTCTTAACAATTTTCAACAGAGAAATAAATCCTATCAAAATATCTAATATCCAATCTAAACCTCAAAAAGAATTTTGGCCAAGCTGGGGATTGAACCTCTGACTTTTGGACTAAAAACCCTTTGCATCAGTGATTGAGCTACCTGGCTTGGCTAAGATCCTCAAGAATTTTTCATTTCTTGCAAACCGTCATAAGTGAAACAAGCAAAATAATAATAATGATTTAGCAATGCTCTGGCAAAAGGGGGCTTAATGCATCTCCATGTTACATGATACAAAGCAAGTCATCATATAATTATGGATCCATTAAATCCATTTTGCCTGACAACCAACTGAATCATGAGGTAAAGTGGTCCTTTGACATGCAAAAAATTGACCAATAGCGAAAAGTATCGATCCAGATCAGCCTGCACAGACTGTGCAGGCTGACCTGGGTTGATACTTTTTGCAGATCATTAAGCCCCTTTTTCAGAGGCATGGCTCATTTTTTAAATAAAAGCTACAGCACCGTAAACGTACCCGATTAAATCTTGTCAAGTAAGAATCATCCCCCAGCAATATATAAGCTTTCAGTACATACTCATAATATGAATCTATTCCAGCACCCACTCCACTATCTATAAATGTATGAAAAGAAAAGCTCATTGTAAAAAAGAAAGAGATATACAGTATATTTATCAACCCTTAACCTGCTTAATATCTGAAATGAAACTTTCAAGCCAAGAGTTAAAACCCAAGCGTTGCTATTTCAAACTTACTTTTTGTGCGAAAAATATCTCCTTATCAGACAGTGTAAATCCAAGATCAGACTGCACATTCTGTCTGCAAAAGGTCCTTAAGTGGGACCTTGCAGCCTACGGGATAAAAACAGTAACAGTTATTCACTTTACTCCACTACCAAAACCAGTCAGCAATCAGATAGCCTGATAGCACATTTGTTGACTGATTATTCTAACAAAAGTGACCTCCAAAAAACTAGAACTGTCGTAAAGCAGAAAAATACCCCCCTCCCTCACCAGCACCTTGTCACTGAAGCGGCACAATCAGAGAATGGAAATGATTTCCAAACAAAGTTCACCTATGACCTTGACCTCAGATCCATGCGACCCAAAAACAATACGACACCTCCTTGGGTCATGAGCAACACTTGTATAAAGTTTCAGGGTCCTAGATCCAATTGCTTTTCAGTTGGAGCAAGGAAACGAAAAAGTCTACAGATGGACTGATTGACAGACAGACAAACATGGTGAAACCAGTATACCTCCCTCTACTTTGTAGGTGGGGGATATAAAAAAAAATATTTTCAAAAGCCTCCATCCTTAAGTGTTGTTAAAACTAGAGATTGTGTGGTAAAGGGTTAAATTCTAACAAGCCAATTATTGATGGTATGATCAACAAAAAAAAATGGGCTCTTACGAAAAGTCACCTTAAGCACTATGTGCATAGGTTATCTAAATAGAAAATATTATATTTCATGTGTCTATTTTTAGAAATGTTATGGGTAAAGGAATGTCGTAATTTAAGCTGGAGGGAATTATTTCCCCATCACAGTGAATATTTTCATCCTGCCAAAAATCTGGAACTACTTTTTTAAGTTTTTTAAGTTTTTAAGTTTTAAAAGTGGCATTCGTTGACAAAATAATCAGAGGAAATATAATATATAATTTATTTCATCATGCTCTGGCAAACAGGGGACTTCATGCGTCTCCTTGAAGCATTATACCAAGCAAGTCTTCATATAATCATAGATCCATGAAATCCATTTATTCTAATGATTCATTGAATTTTGAGGTAGAGTGGTCCTTGGACATGCAGAAATTTGACCGATAGCAAAAAGTTTCGACCTGTGTCAGCCTGCGCGGACTGCACAGGCTGACATGGGTCGATACTTTTAGCAGGTGCATTAAGCCTCCTTCTCACAGAGCATGGCTCAAATATACTCAGGTTTAGAGTATGACAGAGATACCTCGTCTAATCCAGTCTCCATTATGTATATTAATTACAGTCCCCACTAAATCACTACTTCTATGTCTTTGATTCCATAAAAAATCCATGGCTTTATGAGCTTTTTCCTGAAATAAAAGTAAAGTAAAGATTATTGGTATAATATTTTCTACAGCAAGATTCAAACAACTCCTTTCTCCGAGTTTGCCCCTAGGGGTCCTGTGTTGCTCAGTGGTGAAGTGTAGGACTCATAACCTGGAGGCCCTGGGTTCAAGCCTCACTTGAAGCACTGGGTTTTTTGTGGGAATATCCTTAGGAAAGACAATTCAGAGCCCAAACTATGTACTGGCAAAACCGAGGACACACGTGGATTCGAACGGTTGCCATACTATGAGTTGAATAATGTTGAAAGTGGCATTAAACACTATTCAATCAATCAATCAATCAACTGAATTTGCTCCTGAAAAGATGCCCTTGAAATACACTATCAAAGAAGAGCACCGCATGGGGGTGCCAACGCTTGGCTGCAGCTGCTTGAATTTCGGTGAAAATTCTATGTCAAAAAAGGGGCATAACTGCATCAAAAATAATTTGACGGTTACCTGCCCTTGTTGTAAGAGTTCCATTTTTGATAGTTGAAAATTTATCCCAGTTTGAAGTAAAAATCTTAGTAATAACAGAGATATTATAAAAGGTTTTTGAAAATTCCAAGTCGAAAAAGGAGCATTACTGTGTAAAGAATATTTTAATGGTTGCCTGCGTCTGCTGTATAGGTTCCCCTTTTGGAAGTTAACAAGTAGTCCAAGTTTGAAGTAAATATCTTCAGTAATAACACAGATATCATAAAATGTCTCAGTTTTTGTATGACAACACAGATGATGACACAGAGGATGACATGGCTATAACAATAACTAGATGTTGTCATTGAAAACAGCCAAGCTAAAAATGCACGGTCTTCTCATGTAAAATATCCTTAAAGCTATCACTGAAACAATTAAACTTGATGAGGTGACAAAATGTATAAGAGCAGACAACAATACCTCATCATGTGCATTATATTTTAAGAAAAAATTAAGAGATTGACATAAAATGATTAACACAATAAAAAGTTGTTCCACAAAACAACTACCTAGTATATGTACAGTACTATTGAAGATAACCAAGATAGACACAAACCTCAAATATTGGATCCCCTGTAAATCTGCTAAGAGCAGCAAATTCTAGAACCATAGTGCCTGCACAGGCTGTACAGGTGTCCTTATAATTCTGTTGTATAAAGCCATCTATACCCTTTTTTAAATTGATCTGAAATCATGCAAGGAATAATCTAGTTGAAGGAAATAAAGGCTGTGACATTGATCATAGTCCTTCTATTAATCTACCATCTAAACATCTCCCTCTAATTGGCATGGACATTTGTCCATTTGATGTCTATAAAACATGGGATGTTTCATGAAGAATGTATGCTAAGCTCACAAAAGTTTTTTGTTTGGGTAAATACCACAACAATATCTAGGTATTCATCCGTCATAGCCCAGTAACACTTGACTGATTAACACAGCCAAATCTCACAAAAGATCTGCAGATAAAATAAGCAAAGCCCACAGCTTTTTTTATATATCAGTATGTACGCAGAGACTCTTGAACAAGCCTGCTGATGATCATTCTGGCTAAATATTGAGAAATTCTGACCAATTTTTTTTTTTTTTTTTAAACGTGAAGATTTTAAAAAGACTGCTTCAATGGTCATGGAGACCAAAAACTCAAACAGCTGATGTGATTTTAATGGTATCATGACACTTGAAATAAATAGAATATTTTTTTTTTTAAACGTGAAGATTTTAAAAAGACTGCTTCAATGGTCATGGAGACCAAAAACTCAAACAGCTGATGTGATTTTAATGGTATCATGACACTTGAAATAAATAGAATATTTTTTTTTTTCAGTGAAAGATCTAAATTTACTTCATCTCATGAACATCATCAGTAATATTTTCACTTGTGGCTGTGCCACTCGTGAAAATGTTACCGATGATATTCACTGGATGAAATAAATTTCGATCTTTCACCCAAAAAAACCAAACATCCTCTATATAACGAGTTCTAGACTTGAAGGGTTAAAATGTCACATACCCTTGGATATGGTATACCAGTTGTAGTATTGAATGCTGGTAAAAGTCTTGTTCCAATGTCCTTTGCCATGCTTAACAGTTCACCTTTATACCATTCCATAGCAAGCTTCTTTCTCCGCAAGTAAACAGCCATAACATGACCACCCAGTAAACCTCTGCCAACAAAAATATACATACATTGAAAAAAAATGTAATCCTTAAAGCAGGATTAGCATGTGTTTTGCTTATTTCAATCTTTTACAAAATGAGAAAATTTTGAATTTGTTCAAAGTATTTGCAGACAACAAATTATATGTGGCTAAAATGATGAAATTTGTGAGTGAAAGGACAGAAACCATTGTGGGAAAATGAGAAAGTGCTGCTTACCAGCTTTTTCTTCCTTTTCCCATAATGTTTTTAAAAGGCTTTCTTTCTTGGGGTCGTTAAAACTCTGGACTTTGTAGTAAAGGATAAATATAATTTCAGTCAGAAGACAAAAACCCCTTACAGCAATATCAATTCTGTTCATACTATAATTTAGCACACAGTAAAAGTGAGATTCAATTTTATAACAAGCTCTAGAAATTTTCATCACACCTTGTTTATAAAAATATCAATATAATTTAGATCAAACCACCCCTTTACCAAGCAACCCTGAAGAACTGTGAAATTGTGGGACAAGTAGAAAATGCTTGTAACCAGTATTTTTCTCCTTTTCCAACAATGTCTTCTAATCTTTCAAGGACAAATCTATCATTTAAGGGACATTGAGTATGTTATCTGCAAATTTCTCGAGTGAAAATATCTATGAGCCATGCTCTGGCAAAAGGGGGCTTAATTCATCTCCATGATGCATAATACCAAGCAAATTATCACATAATTATCAATCCATAAAATCCAGTTTGTCTAAGAACCAAAAGAATAATGTGGTACACTGGTCCTTCGACATGCAGAATATTGACCATTAGCAAAAAGTATTGACCCAGGTCAGCCTGCGTAGAGTCTGCAGGCTGACCTGGGTTGATACTTTTTCGCAGATGCATTAAACCCCCTTTTCACAGAGCATGGCTCAAAGATAAATTGTCTTGTAAAGATTCAAATATCATTTAGTCACGACAAACTTTTCATACACCCTCTATATTCATACAAAGCTTACCCCACTACTCTGATGTTGGTCTCAAACACAGATACAATCACATCTGTATCAAACTTTGTGTTTTCAATAACTTGTTTTACAGCATATTCAAACTCCTCAATCTCACCAAGAACCTAAAACAAACCAACCACAGCTTTAACTCTTTACCAAACAAAAAAGTTAAAGACTAGTCCAAATTGAAAACATTTGCAGACGACAATCAAAAGGTGTCACAAATGATCGAATTTGTCTATAAAAGGATAGAAACATTGTGGGATAAGAAGAAAATGCTAGTAACCAATGTTTTCAAAAGGCTTTTTCCACTAAGTTGTTAAAACTTGGAATTGTGTGTTAAAGGGTTAAATTAATAATAACTTCATCATCTCTTTCTCAGATTTTCAAAAGCTGAAACCAATTTGTATGGATGTGGCATTCCACTAAATTGATTAAAATATCATTTGTTGTATCATTTTCTGACTTGTATTCACATATGAATGCAAAAAACAAAGTTATTTCTTTGACAGTGCCTCTGTATATTTTTAATAAATGATACTCCTACGTTTCAGATTAAATGTATCATATTTAAAAGAAACGAAACAACAAACATAACAGAACTTTGAAAAATTCAATTTCTTTTTCTCAAAAAATATTTTCTTACAACAAATTATAGAAAGACATTGAGAAAATAAAATACTGGTAGTAAATATTGAAATAATATCTGAATTATAATAATGTTTTGTGTATACTTACAACCAATGTATCTAAACTGTCAATTAGAGATAATGTGAAGCTGAAAAAAATACAACAATAAAGCTTTATAACGATTTCTGAAATTTAAAAAAAGTATATTTCATTAGTATGAAAGGCATATACTACATTTTCCAGTCTGACTAATAAAGATTTTCCTTGATCTCCTGAAAGCAATCAAAAGGTGTCAGTTTTTCTTGGTGTCTCTATTTCTAGGGCAAAGGATGCATTAGAACTTCATTACTCTGTATTTTGAATTGATTTCCTGGCCAAGACCTTTTTACATTAACTCTTTACCACACAGCAAAATTTTAGACAGATCCAAATTGGAAGCATTTTCAAAGGACAAAGTAAATGTGGCACAGTAATGGGATTTGCCTGTAAAAGATAAGAAAACATTGTGGGAAAAGAAGACAATGCTGGTTACCAGCATTTTCTCCTTTTCCCAGAATGTTTTCAAAAGCTTTCTTTCTCAGGGTCGTTAAAACTCCGCATTGTGTGGTAAAGGGTTTACTAAGTGCTTTATCAGTCAACTCCGAGAAAAAAAAAAAATTTTGAAAACATGAAAAAAGGTGAAAATGCTCTTAAGCTGCAATTTCTCCATTGCCCATGATGTCTTCTACCATTTCAAAAATAAGTAACATCTTTTGATTTACTGTATATAAAATAATTACATTAGTTTGCTGTCTGTAAATGCTTTCAATTTGGACAGGTCTAAAATCTTATAGTCCAATACAGGGTCTACCTTATAACCTAGAGTATTATTAACCCTTTACCACACAGCAAAATATCAGAATTGTCCTTATTGAAGGAATTTAGACAGAAATTTTTCAAATGATGGTATTTGTCCTTGAACATGTAGAAAACATTGTGGGTAAAGGAGAAAATGCTGTTAAGCAGCATTTTTTGTCTTTTTCCCACAATGTTTTCAAAAGCCTTTCTTTCTGAGAGTTGTTTAAACTCTGGATTGTGTAGTAAAGAGTTAAACAGGGAGTGTCTTACTTTCCCAGGCTATCGTCCACATCTCCACGGCTTGGTTCAGAACCTCTGTACCGACCTTTACAACTTAGCGGCATCAACTCATCAGCTGGATAGGCATTTTTCTGTAACCAAAAAGTAACTTCAAGATGTTCTGTTTTCAACTAATTGATTGACTAAATGGTGTTTTACACTGCTTTCAACATTATTTCGGTCATATCAGGCAACAGCAAACATATTCATGAATTTCCTGGGTTTCATCAGTACTAGGCTAGGGCTCTGAAGTGTCTTGCCCAAGGACAATCCCATGAAAAAACCCAGTGGATCCAGTGAGGCTAGAATCTGGTGCCTCCAGGTCATGAATCCAACACTATACAACAGAGCCATTTAGGAGCCTCATTCTCTTTTCAAACTTCAATTATTGAGCCATGCCATGGCAAAAGGGAGTTTAATGCCTCTCTGTGATGCATTATACCAAGCAAGTCATTATATAATTATGAGTCCATAAAATTCATTTTGTATAGCAAACCACTGAATCATTAGTAAACTGGTCCATTGACATCAGAAAACTGACCAACAGCAGAAAGCTTTGACCAAGTTCAGCCTGCACGAAAAGCGCAGACTGAACTTGTTCAAAAATTTTTGAAAATGCAATAAGCCTCCTTTTCACAGAGCATGGCTCAAACATAATTACATTTGAATTACTTAACAGTTCATCAAATAATTCCATGTTTTTGTTACCCTGAAGTAAAATGATGTTTACCCTTTACCACACAGTCCCGAGTTTTAACAACCCTGAGAAGTAGGCCTTTTGAAAACATTGTGGGTAAAGAAGAAAATGCTGGTAACCAGCATTTTCTCCTTTTCCCTCAATGTTTTCTAGACTATCTGATACAAATCCCATAATTTGTGCCAAATAAATTTTGTCATCTGCAAGTGCTTTCGAATTGGACCCTTCTAAAATATTGTCGTTTGGTAAAGAGTTAAACACATTGTGCGAGATGGCAAAAAATGCCGTTTGACTGCATTTTCTCTAATTTTCACAATGATTTAGCCTTTTTGAAGACAAGTCCCATCTTTGGAGACATATTTGATATGTCTACGGTACTTTGAAGTTTGAACATACGCCTCTAAAACTACATTGGTCAATCACGGAATACCAAAATTTTTATTGCTCGACCATGACTTGAATTACAGAAAATGTGTTTTGTGCAAAATACATTAAAAATGGACATATAAAAAATTGTGTTCTATAGTACAGACTTTAGTAATTATTCACCAGCTGGTTGCCCTAAAATTCAAACTTGCAATCTCTTTGTGACCTAAAATAGAACATTACCTCTCAACCAAATGACAAAATTTTAGACTAGTCAAAAGTGAAACCATTTGCAGACAAAAAATTTAAGGAGGCTCAAATGATCAAATTTGTCCTACAGACAGGTTAGAAAACATTGTTGAAAAAGGAAAAAATGCTTCAGTTTTCAAATGTCTACGCCATCAGGATTATTGATTGTGTGATAAAGGATTATTTGTGTAACTCTGTTGTTTAACCCTTTACCACACAATGCCGACTTTTAACAACCCTGAAGAAGAAGCCTTTTGAAAACATTGTGGGAAAAGGAAAAAATGCTGGTAACCAGCATTTTCTCCTTTTCCCACAATGTTTTCTACCCCATCAAACAAAAATCGCATCATTAAGCCACATTGAAATTGTCGTCTGCAAATGCTTTTAATTTTGACAGGTCTAAAATTTTGTCGTGTGTTAAAGGGTTAACCTTACATCTGAAGGTACCCCATGATCAGAAACTTTTGTCAACATTTATCATTCAACTAAAAATCATAACAAAGCATAATGTGAACACGATAATTGTGGTAATTATATACCATTACTGGCTCACTGAAAACATAAACACAGGCCATAAGTTGTGAAAATAGTTGTTATTTTACACTGCTGGCAGCGTATATGCTCCCGTGCTACAGAGGTCAGGCCAAAGGACTGTCGATGGAGTGGTCTAACCTTTTACAACACAATCACAACTTTTAATCACAACGCTGAGAAAGAATCCTTTTGAAAACATTGTGGGAAAAGGAGAAAATGCTGGTAACCAGCATTTTCTCCTTTTCCCACACTGTTTTCTATCCTTTCTGGTACAACTTTAAATTTCTGAGTTATATTTATTTTGTCTTCTGCAAATGCTTTCAATTTTGACTTGTCTAAAATTTGCTCAGACAGCAAAATTTTAGACTTGTTCATATTGAAGGAATTTGCAGACCAGAATTCAAATGGTTTTTAACTCTTTACTAAACGACAAAATTTTAGACTTGTCCAAATTGAAAGCATTTGCAGACGACAAAATAAATGTTACTCAAAAATTGAAACTTGACTTTAGTAGAGTAGAAAACATTGTGGGAATAGGAGAAAATGCCAGTTAACAGGATTTTCTCCTTTTCCCACAATGTTTTCAGAGGGCTTCTTCCTCTGGGTCGTAAAAACCATGGATTGTTTGGTAAAGGGTTAAATGATAGTATTTAGCCTTGAATAGGTAAAAACATTGTGGGAGAAGGAGAAAATACTGGTTGCCAGCATTTTCTCCTTTTCCCACATTGTTTTCAAAAGGGTTCTTTCTCAGCGTTGTGATTAAAAGTTGTGATTGTGTGGTAAAAGGTTAAACCACTCCACTGACAGTCCTTTGGCCTAACCTCTGTACCCCAGGGTCATTAAAACTTGGGATTGTTTGGTAAAAGGGATATGTTTGATTGAGCGATCCATGTGGATGGTAAATTTATTGTGTTCCGTTAATGAAGATGCAGTGTTGTGCCTAGGCCGTGCCATTGCAGATTCCTACTTTTTTTTTTTAATTTCCCCTAACAAATACTGAAGAGTGGGCCATAAGTCACACATCAGGCGCGCTCAAGTTCTTAATTGTCTCGCTTAGCATCGTCCGATATGTGCAAACATTACTCCATTCTGTTCTATTCTAAAGTGGATAGCATGTTCTTACACTGTGTCTCGATTTTTACCACTAGTTGTCGCCTACTGTTAGCATAATATTGGTGACAGTCTGAAGGGGTATGTAAAATTACAAGACTGCGTATCATTTTTTTTTTTCAAATTATTGTTGCGTTGCATTTAACAGTGTTTTGTTCAGCAGTTTATCTGCATCACAGTATGTAAACTTTGTCAGCTACAAATTCCCTAAATTAGGAATGCAAAGTGGGGAAATCTGACCGACATCAACAATAATGACGAAAGCAGAGCTCTCAAAATGAATCTTGCTCTAAATCCAAACAGAAAAATAGGAAATTTTAGGAGTGGCTGGGCAAATTCACATGGTTACGAGTGAATGATTCCAATGGGTGTTTCTCAGGTTTGTTGCGAGTCTACTTTGAAACTTTCAAAACCATTTGTTTGCAATGAGGGTTGTAGTAATATGTATACAAGTACACTTTACTGGCATGAAGTCAACTTTACTTGAAGTGGTTTTTGTCCCTCTGTTTTACAGAATGTCTCCTAAGATTTTACCAAAGAGGGACACAGGGGTCCCAAAAAATTTTTGACCCATGAACAACACTGAATATGTTAACCCTTTACCACACAATCCCGACTTTTAACGACCCTATGAAAAATGGTAACCAGCATTTTCTCCTTTTCTCACAATGTTTTCTACCCTTCCAAGAACATATTTCAATTTTTTAGCCACATTTATTCTGTTGTCTGCAAATGCTTTCAATTTGGAATGGTCTAAAATTTTGTTGTTTGGTAAAGAATTAATTTACAACTACAATAATATCAATATTTACCATGTAAGCATCATATGCATGCCTGAACATTTCGAGTACTTTCAACCTGAAATTAATGAAGAAAAATTATTGCAGAAAGGCAAGTGCTATTACATTTCTATATACAGGCATACAGATCTGGAAAGGGATAAGAGAAACTGTAAGAGATGGGACCAATCATCTGAGGTAGACAGAGTCTTAATCTTTATAGATATTAAGATAAGTCCAATTTAAAATCCTTTGCAGACAAAATAATTATTAAATGTGTCTCAAAAAAAAGTAAAGTTTCTTTGAAAACATTGTGGAGGAGAGAGAAAATGGCAGTTAACAGCACTTTCTCCTTTGCCAATGATGTACAAAAGTCCTCTTCTTCACGGTCGGTTGTTAACCCTTTACCACAGAATCCCAAGTTCTAATGACTCTGGGAAAGAAGCCTTTTGAAAACATTGTGGGATAAGGGGAAAATGCTGGTTACCAGCATTTTCCCCTTTTCCCACAATGTTTTCTACCCTATCAAAAATATATTGCACCACAATGAGCCACAATGAAATTGTCGTCTGCAAACGCTTTCAATTTGGACAAGCCTAAAATTTTGTCATCTGGTAAAGGATTAAACCTCCGGATTAGATGAGTAGAATGATGATGTGCGTTATAGACATTCAATTAACCCTTTACCGAACAATCCCTGGTTTTAACAAAGCTGAGGAAGAAGTCTTCTGAAAACATTGTGGGAAAAGGAGAAAATGCTGGTAACCACCATTTTCTCCTTTTCCCACAATGTTTTCTACTCTTCCAAAGTCAAGTTTCAATCTTTAAGTCACATTTATTTTGTCGTCTGCAAATGCTTTCAATTTCGACAAGTCAAAAATTTTGTTGTTTGGTAAAGAGTTAACTCTCTACCAAACATGAGAATTTTGGACTCTTCCAAATCCGAAGCAGCTGCAGACAACAAATTAAATGAGGCTCATTAGAGAAAATTGTCCATGAAAGGATAGGAAAAGTTGCTGAAATAGCTCAAATGCTGGTTATCATTTTTATAATTTCCTACAATGTTTTCAAAGGCTTCTTTCCTCAAGGCTGTTAAAACTCAGGATTGCGTGGTCAAAGTTTAATTCATTGTTATAGACAGAAATTCATTTTTTTAAGGTCACCTGTACAATGAAAGAACTTCAGCTAATGATTACAGTATACAGGAATACAGTATGGGGAGGAGGAGACCCATCATCACACTGTACACTCTTAAAAGTTTTATCTTGATCTGAACCACCATAGTGTAACATGCTTTTTCCTGAAGGCAAGTTTAGTTTTTGACTGGTAGCCTCTAGGTACAGAGATGATCGATAAAAGAATAGTTGAAATCTCTGTAGAGATTTTTGTGCGCATGTTTAAACTCTCATCTTTTCACAAATTGATGACAAATATAGAATCTGAACATAACTGCTACTTGCATATTCAATAGTCCTTTGTTTCAAATTCAGTTATTTTCAGTTTAAATGCTTGACATAAGAAAAAAAAGTTCAATTTATCTGTCACTAAACATGTATATGCTCCCTAAAATAGACACAAAATGGCCCCCAAAATGATAAAGTTCATTAAGTTTTTTTTTTTTTTGAGATTTACATGTTAAAGACAACTTCTACAAGCGTTTTAGGTAATGAAACAACTAATAATTTGTCCTTGGTCATGTGTTTACTTGCAACTCACTGCAATAATTACACCAACAAAATAGTCAGTACAGTGCAGCAGCTTTACTACTGAAGATGGACTTTAGATAGTGCGATGCACAGTAAATGTCCAAATATGAAAAGAAGCACCGCAAACGTCTCATTATTGAGACTACTGTTAACCTGAGCCGAATGGACTTGGGGCCGAGTTGACTCAGATTCTTTAAGGAACAGAGACTTTGGCTTCTGCCATATTAAGACTGCGTCTCAATTTTTGCATGTTTCTGATTGAAGTGATACTTTTAAATACAAAAACAACTGAACCTCTACCTATACCCACCTTGTTTTGTTTTTTGCATCACTGCTCATTCCTCGAACACTCACAGGGTGAAACAAGAAAACCAATACAATACACACAAAAACTGTGATGAGAAATATCGACGAATTCATTATTAAGTTTTAAGTAAAATCTTTGTTCATGAACCATGATACCATTCCAAGACCAATAAGTTTTACATAAAAATGCAAAGGCAACTAAGTCACTTCGACATGTCAAGGTACTCTGCCATGTTGTCAAATACGGTACGGTATACGTTGCTTTATTATTCTTCTTCGCACATCGTTGTCGTCTCTGTAATCGATTGGGGGGGGGGGGGTGTTGATGGAGATTTTAAATAGAAACGAGTTCATCATGCCTGATCAATAAAATATTGCAAACGCATGGAGAGTTCACCTTTTTATAAAGGACTTTCTGTTGGGTTGTATACAATGCATGGTATATTGCGATACCTGACTGTATGTGGATTAAGCCCTCTCCAGCCTCCAGGCGCATACAGCGCAGGGCGGGAGCCCGGGCTTCAACATTAAAACCATCAAAGCATCAAATAAACCAAATAAAAAGAGACCAAATCATCTCAATTTTAAAATTACTTTTACCACAAAATAAAGTTTAAATAGGAGACGATTTAGATCAAAGGTCAGACTACACATTCTCTGTAGTCTGATCTTAATCTACATTGTCCGCAAAATGCAGTCCGATCTTGATTTACATTGTCTAAAAATTGACAAAGTTATGCATAGCTCTTTTAAATAAGGGGCTAACATCAATTTCTCTAGAGAAAAAACGAAAAGAGGAAAAAAAGAAACAAAGAAAGAAGAAAATACAGAATAAATTGGGCTTGATCTTTATTACATTCCTTGCTTCATCTTTATTTACATTCCTGGCTAAATACATGTACATGCTCTCATGTTTTTCAGTGTCTCAGTTTTTTGTAACAATTAAATCTTTATGGACCATCGTCTCGAAAATCGGAAACTGCTGTCACTGTGTGCAAATCCAAAATGGGTCAGCTGCGGCAAACACGTGTTATAAAAACAGGCTGGCAAATGAATACTATTTGGCAGAAAACTATCAGGTGTATATCATCCTTTGAAAGGTAAGTGATTATTCTACTCACATCTTCTGTGATCTAGGATATAACACCTGCGATTATTGCACAGTAAAAAAAATGCCGAATTACTGATATTTGCCATTGACAGTTGCCGGGAGCGCAAACTTTTTATTTTTCTGAGGAGACTTTAACCTTTTGGCTGCTAAGTGCTACTCAGTTGCCTTTTGTAGACTCTGTAGATCAAGATCAGACTGCACAGAATGTGCACTTTACGATGGAGAATTCCGCATTCATTGACAACGAGATTAGTTTTGAGGTACACAAGAGAACAAATGATCCATGCTATGGCAAAGGGGAGTTTTATGCATCTCTGTGATACACGCTAAAAAGCGAGTCATCATACTGAAAAAAGAATCCGTAAAAGAAAAAAACATCTGGTAGATGCTTACAATCGACTGAATCACGAGGTACATTGGTCCTCTGACACGCAGAAAACTAACCAAAAGCAAAAAGTGTAGACCAAGGTCAGCCTGCGCGGAATGCGCAGGCTGACCTCGGTCGATACTCGTTGCAGATGCATCAAGCCCCCTTTTCACAGAGCATGGCTCAAACATATTCGCAAAATATACTTTTTCTGCCGTATTCATCAGTGTAACAGAACTAGATGGAAACATTTAGAAGGCTGTTTGCTGTCCAAAGTTTATTGTACGGTCGGTCCAAGTATCCAAGTAACAAAATAGGTGTTCTCTGTAAGAATAGCACTAGCAGTATGCTTTCTGGTAACCAGCATTTTCTCATTTTCCCACAATGTTTTCTTGTCTATGGAAGAAAAATACAAATTAACCACATTTAAATTGTCGTCTGCAAATGCTTTGAATTTCGATAAGTCTGAAATTTTGTTGTTTGTTAAAGAGTTAAGTTGAAGAAGTTGAAAGATCAATGAGAATGCAGATAAAGAGAGCAGCCATTGCTTAGAAAAAATGATACAAAAAGTCAATGGGCCTCCACACTGTTTCATAAGCCGCTTGACTTTCAGCGGTAATTTACCTTTTATGAAAACACTCCTCATATGACATGGACTATTTTAATCATTTTTTTGCATGCTGCATAGGGACTGTGAAATTTGCGTTGACTGGTTCTAGTCTTTGTTAGAGAGAAATACATGAAGCTACTGTGGATGTGTGGGCAAACAGAAGGACGGAAGTTGTACAGTCTGCTAGCACAAGAGCTCATTCTGAGCATTTGTCCGGATGGGTTAAAAATTAAAACGAAACTTTTTGAGCCATAGTCTGGCAAAAGGGAACTTCATGCATCTCCGTGATGCATCATACTAAACAAGTTATCACACGATCATAGATCCAAAATGTCCATTTTACGTGAAAGTCGACTGAATCCTGAGGTAGAATTGTCCTTGGACCTACATAAAATTGACCAATAGCAAAAAAAGTCGGCCCAGGTTAGCCTGTGTGGACTATGCAGGCTGACCTGGGTCGATACTGTTTGCAAATGCATTGAGTTCCCTTTCCGCAGAGCATGGTTCATTTGGTTTTTTTTTTCAAATTGATTGTATTGACTGTACGTTGTTTAACACTAAGAATCAACATTACTTCAATTATATTGTGGCGGCCAGTGTACTTATCCATGCTTTCCTGGAGTTTCTTTTACCAGTACCCCGCACAATACTCTTTCCAAGCCACTGGCTGCTTTCCCACACAACTATTGCCACAATAGTCTCATCGGCGAGACAGGAATCAATCCTGTCGCAATGATTATCATCAATCCTTTAAAAGAAATTTGCCGAGCAGTGGATCAACCCAGTCACCCCCTGTTCTCAAGTCCCGTACGCTACTGACTGAGCTACCGGGGCTTACCTGTGTTACTAACAAGAGGGCCATGATGGCCCTGTATCGCTCCACTGGCTTTTTAACCCTTTACCACGCAAATCAAAGAGTTAATGACCCTGAAAGAGAAGGCTTTCAAAAACATCGTGAGGAAAGGACAACATGTTGTCAGCCAGTATTTTCTCCTTTTCCCACAAGGTTTCCTAACCTATCAAAGACAGAAATAGTCATTTAAGCTACATTCAATTTGTCTTTTTGCAATGGCTTTAAACTTGGTACAGTAAAAAAAAATTGTCATTTCTTAAAGAGTAAAATTAACGTATCATGCGCTTAATTGGCATTGACAGAGACATACAGGATAAAAAGTCTGTATGGTAATAAACTTACTTTGAAAACATAACCTCCACCCCACCTGCCAAACAAAAACAGTCATATCTTTTTCAATGCAAAGATAATGTCAGTGAATACAAGCAGGTTTATTAATTAGCATGAAAGGTAAAGTTCTGAAAAAATTTGAGTGGTAGAAACCTTACTTTAAATTAAACATTCCATTCATGTGAGGATAACCATTAGCATCAAAATAAATCACTCTCCCTTAAAACAGAACATTTCCTCTCCAAACTAGAGGCGCTTGAGCGCCTGTATCGCTCCACAGGCCTGATATTTCTATAATGGCGAAAGGAAGTTTTTAACAATTATCATTCAATCCTGCATTTTAGCTCACTGAAGAAACAATTTGGTAGACAACCACCATAGGAACTTACCTGCAAAACAACAATGAAATCCAATGAATAGTTTTAGAGAAGAAATTTTTCAAAGATTTTACTTTATACCATAAAAGGAAAATGAGTCTCCCATAAAAGCCATGTTTTTTGACAGATCTTTTTTTTTTTTTTTAAGGAATTCTGTAAACCTGTATCTAAGGAACATTCCTGCAAAATAATAATGCTATCCAAATAGCGGTTTGGGAGGAGAAGATTTTTAAAGGTTTTTTACTTTGGTTGCCATGGCAACCAGAATTCTTCATGGAACACAATTATTTGAAAGAATTTGAAAGAGGACCACCAAAGGAACATTCCTGTGAAATTTGGTAAAAATCCAGTCAATAGTTTCTGAGGAGAAGTTTTTTAAAGAAAAAGTTTACGGACGCACGCACGGACAAACGGACGGACGAACCGACGGACGGACGGAAGCACGACAGACACAAAGCCATGACAATAGCTCGCTGGCCGAAGACAACCACCATAGGAACTTACCTGCAAAACAACAATGAAATCCAATGAATAGTTTTAGAGAAGAAATTTTTCAAAGATTTTACTTTATACCATAAAAGGAAAATGAGTCTCCCATAAAAGCCATGTTTTTTGACAGATCTTTTTTTTTTTAAGGAATTCTGTAAACCTGTATCTAAGGAACATTCCTGAAAAATAATAATGCTATCCAAATAGCGGTTTGGGAGGAGAAGATTTTTAAAGGTTTTTTACTTTGGTTGCCATGGCAACCAGAATTCTTCATGGAACACAATTATTTGAAGGAAATTGAAAGAGGACCACCAAAGGAACATTCCTGTGAAATTTGGTAAAAATCCAGTCAATAGTTTCTGAGGAGAAGTTTTTTAAAGAAAAAGTTTACGGACGCACGCACGCACGAACGGACGGACGGACGGACGGACGAACGGACGGACGCACGACGGACACAACGCCATGACAATAGCTCTCTGGCCTTCGGCCAGTGGAGCTAAAAACTTGAATACCAAACTCCAATAATGTATAAGTGCAGTTTGATAATTAAGGGAGGTAAATAGTAACAAACTTTATCTTGTATAAGAGGAGTTATTTCCCTTGATTACTATTTTAAATTTCAGTCACTATATAAGCCCATGTTAAACTTGTGATCTCCGGGGCAGAGCCAATTTTGTCCCCAGGGCTATAATATGAAGGAATTTGATAGAGGTCCATTAGATAAAGCTACATGCCAAATTTGGTAGCCCTGGGCCTTATGGTTTCAGACAAGAAGATTTTCAAAGATGTTCAATTTTTTTTTCAGTTTTGTTGCCATGGCAACCAGAGTTTTTGAAGGAATCAAATTCTTTCAAGAAATTCTAAAGAGGACCATGGCACGATCATTTCTTTGAAGTTTCATCAAATTTGGATGGGTAGTTTCAGAGAAGAAGAAGTTTAAAAAAAAAGTCAACGCATGCACGCACGCACGCACGCACGCACGGACGGACGCACAGATGCACGACGGACACCGGGCCATGACATAAGCCCGCTGGCCTTTGGCCAGTGGAGCTAATAAAAACCAAACTATTTGTTTGTTTTTTTCTAATATAAATGTAAAGACGATCACAAGGCTGTATTTACTTACTATTCAAATGCTCGAACTTTCAAAGCAGTGAGCCTGTCCGTGTAGCTCAGTGGTTAGCGTATCTGACTCGTGACATGATGGTTGGAGGTTCGATAGCCGGTTGCGGTAAAATTTCTTTCTGGTGATTGTTCACCTCTCAACTCTGATGCATGTGGGATAAATAATCGGTGGCTTGGAAAGAAAATTGTGTCGTACTGGTGTGAGAGAGCCAGGAACCACAAGCGTAGGTGCACTGACTGACGTGCTATGACTTACGCTATTAAAACGGCTTTAAACTCAAATACAAACATATCAAAGCAGTGAACATGACAGTGATTTGTTAGAAAACTCTTCAGAAAAGTCCAAGAATATTCATAAGAATAGATGGAGAATACACCCCAAGATTTCCTTTTGCATGTTTTTGCGAAAATCTTGATTAAAAAGTGACGAATCTCATTTGCGGGCAAAGATGGCCTGTACCCCTTTTCCACACAATTCTGAGTTTTAACGACCCTGATAAAGAACACTTTTGAAAACATTGTGGGAAAAGGAGAAAATGCTGGTAACCAGCATTTTTTCCTTTTCCCACAACGTTTTCTACCCTTTTAGAGCCAAAAAGCATAATTACAGCCATATCTAAATTGTCTGTTGCAAATGCTTTCAATTTGGGCAACTCAAAAATTTTGTTATTTGGTAAAGAGTTTACCCTTTACTTTACGACAAAATTTTACACTCATCCATATTGAAGGCAGTTGTAGAGAGAAACTAAACATTGCCTTGGTATCTTGAGGTCCTGGATTCAATCTCTGCCTGGGGAGGCTATGTGTCAGAAGTGTTACATTGGCACCCACCATAAAACTAGAGGCGCTTGAGCGCCTGTATCGCTCCACAGGCCTGATATTTCTATAATGGCGAAAGGAAGTTTTTAACAATTATCATTCAATCCTGCATTTTAGCTCACTGAAGAAACAATTTGGTAGACAACCACCATAGGAACTTACCTGCAAAACAACAATGAAATCCAATGAATAGTTTTAGAGAAGAAAATTTTCAAAGATTTTACTTTATACCATAAAAGGAAAATGAGTCTCCCATAAAAGCCATGTTTTTTGACAGATCTTTTTTTTTTTAAGGAATTCTGTAAACCTGTATCTAAGGAACATTCCTGCAAAATAATAATGCTATCCAAATAGCGGTTTGGGAGGAGAAGATTTTTAAAGGTTTTTTACTTTGGTTGCATGGCAACCAGAATTCTTCATGGAACACAATTATTTGAAGGAATATGAAAGAGGACCACCAAAGGAACATTCCTGTGAAATTTGGTAAAAATCCAGTCAATAGTTTCTGAGGAGAAGTTTTTTAAAGAAAAAGTTTACGGACGCACGCACGGACGAACGGACGAACGAACGGACGCACGGACGCACGACGGACACAACGCCATGACAATAGCTCACTGGCCTTCGGCCAGTGGAGCTAAAAAACCCCACTTATTTAAGAAATAGAGAAAGAGTAATTGAAGGATTCATGGACGAATCTTCATATGGTGGGGGAGTATTTAGTATACTGGTCTATTCCACAGATAGATATAAATGTAAAGCTTGTGTTCATACAAGGGGAGACTTACACTGCCATGCGATAGAGCTAGCTTTTGGGATCTTGAGGTCCTGGGTTCAATCCCTGCCTGGGGAGGCTATGTGTCAGAACTGTTACAACACTGAGGCCTGTAGAGACAGTTGAGATTCCGTCTATGGTTTCAAGAGTCAGAGGTTCAAATCCAAGCAATAGCAAATAACTTTTATCATATATTTATGTATTCGCCCAAAACAAGAGTAAGCATTCACGTCCTAGTAATTGTTCTTTGCAAAATATAACATCTCTAAACAAATATAAAGAACTCTAACAATCTCTAAAAATGAAAATTTGGTTAACACATAGTTTTACTAAGCTTTAAAACATTAATATCACCTTATTTATCAAAACTTTGCATTGCAGTACATGTATTTAAATTTTTCTCCATAAGAACCATGATAGTCTGACTGAATTTTGCAAATCAAATACTAGGTAATGTAAGATGTGTTGCCTTTTTTCTGCTCAGCTGAACAGTTTGAGCAATTTTGTACAGAACCACCTACTTGGTTAACTCTTTACTACACAATCCCGACTTTAAACAACCCTGAGAGAGAAGCCTCTTGAAAATATTGTGGGAAAAAGAGAAAATGCTGGTAACCAGCATTTTCTCTTTTTCCTGCAATATTTTCTACCTTTTCTAAAACAAATTTCAATTTTTCAGTCACGTTTAATTTGTCATCTGCAAATGCGTTCAATTTGGACTTGTTGAAATTTTTGTTGTTTGGTAAAGGATAAACATGTTGGAGAGCATTTCAGTATATATATACACATATATAAAACTCTTGAAAGAATCTTGTCCAGCTAGGCAAAAAGATGTGAACATGTTCATCCAAGGAACATTTCTGTGAAATTATTCAAAATCCTTCACCTGTTTTAGAAGGACAATTGATTGATTGTTTGGTGTTTAATGCCGTTTTCAACATTATTTCAGTTATATCATGGCGGCCAGTGCACCTGTCCATGCTTTCCTGGAGTCCTTTACCAGTACTCCGCACAATTTTCTTTCCAAGACACTGGCTGCTTTAGCACACAATGGTCAGCATTAGCAGAGGAATGAATCCTGATGCAATGACTACCATCAATCCTTGGAAAGACATTGTCCAAGCCAGGGATCGAACCCAAGTCCCCTGTTCTCAAGTCCTGCATGCTACCGACTGAGCTACTGGAGCTCGGCTTAGAAGGTTAAGTCTTATACAGGTTTTTTGATGTTTTAACACCTAATGGGCTATAATTCTTGAGATACAGTTATGTGAAGAAAAGAATCTGACATATGTTGGCTCTGAGGTATATTTTTTTTCAAATTCAATGACAAAAAGAGTTACCAAGCTTGCCACAGGCTTGCTTAAAAAGAAAACATCTTTTTCTAGACTTACTTGATAAAATTTTTGATCACATAATCTCCCTTGTTGTCAGTGTAATATAATTTTTTTTATCTTACACAAGTCTCAGATAAGCACTGTGTGACATCACATGTGACATTTCATACTTCGGAGGTGAATCAGGTTTCAGTCAAGAAAATTACTGCATGTTTATGAATGGTTTTGCATATTATGACCTCAATTAATGAAATACATTTATGTCATAAAAAGAATGACATAAATTAATAATAAGATAAAATTTTATTACACTTGTGCACAAAAATGTCATCAAGCAAGCCTCTGGCTCATTCAATTAAATTTGAAAATTCTGAAATGCAAACATGTCAGATCCTGTATGTCCCAAATGCTAACTCATGCCACATCCTGTATTTTCTGGCTGACTGTATAATCCAGAGTGGCTTCAAGTCAGCCATCTCAGATTTTATCCAAAAAGGAAAAAAGGTGAATTGGTGTTGTATAATCACTTAAACAGCAATGAATTTTTATTAAATCATATCAAGGGGTTTTGTAGATATAATGTATTCCTCTGGACACAGACAGAAAGATGGACAGACAGGCAGTGCTAAAACTATATCCCTTGCCTTCAGCTGGGATATCAACTTTGATAAATAACCATCAAGTGATACTACAAAGCAGATATCAACAATTTTTTTTTTATTTCAGATACAAAGATCTTTGTAACCCTTTACCTAACAATCCTAGGGAAGAAGACTTTTGAAAACATTGTGGAAAAAGGAGGAAATGCTTGTAACAAGCATTTTCTCCTTTTCCCACAATGTCTTCTACCCTTTCAAAAACAAATTTCCATTTTTAGTAACATTTATTTTGTTATTTAAAACTGCTTTGACTCTGGACCAGTCTAAAAGTTTGTCGTTAGATAAAGAGTTAAAAGAAATTCCTACCCTTCATTTAACATGGGGACCCCTGGGGAATAGTCTTGATCTACACTGGCAGCAAAGGCAACTAGTCATGAAAGACGCATTAAAGCTTAACATGGGACCCCTGGGACAGAGTCATTTATGAAACCAGGTTCACAATTTTAATGAACATCAAATAATATATGACCATACCACAATGCTGCACCTCATATATCAACACTTTGATTACAGAAAAAATGTATCTTAGCCCTTTACCACACAATCCGGACTATTAACAACCCTGAGGAAAAAATGCTTTTGAAAACATTGTGGGAAAAGGAGAAAATGCTGGTAACCAGCATTTTCACCTTTTCCCACAATGTTTTCTGTAAGCACTGGCTGCAAAGGCAACTATTGCTGTTACAGGCACTTTAGGGGTTAAAACTCTCTCTAACAGTACTTTGTATATAACATTTTGTCCACTTGATTGTGGCCATCCTTCACCTAAGCAACATAATTCTAAGCATTTTTTTATAAAAGAATTCAAGATGATGCTACAAAAAATATCAAAATTCTATGCCACATATTTTTTTACAAGATGATCATTGAAATTTTTGGTAAATTTCCAATATGTAAAACATGTGGTACCAAAGTTAGGCCATTTTTTTCACTCTGGGAACAAAATTTGAACATGATTTGCCTTCAGCTTTACTGTGGCTATGTAATCGAATTTCTTGTACTTAAAAGTTTGGTGTGCTAACTCGATCACTTTGAGCCAAGCAGAAAACTCAAGTGGGAAAATGGACAAATTCCTTCACAGCAATTTCTCCATTTCACACAGTGTTTTCAGTAGATTTATGCAGTAGATGTACTGGAACTGAAAACCAGCTGCATGAGGTAAAGGACATATTGACTGTACATCTTTGGTAAAGAATTTCTCAATGGTATTAGAAACAAAATATCAACATGGTAGGCCTTGTGCATTTCAGACAAAAAAAACTAGAGCTGTCACTGAACGTGACTTAATACCCCTGCCAGCGCTTTGACAGAAACAGGCAATTTAACCAAAAAATTTTCTAAGTTCAACGGGAGATTACCCTTGAATCATAGGGAGTAGATGATTGAAAACTGCGTCTTGCACAACTTCAGTATACGATCAATGTATCAACAAACTTTCAATACAATAGCAGCAAAACTACAGGAAGGGTTCGCGACACAAAATTACTAGTATTTTGTACACAGACGGACACACGGACAGACACAAGGACGGACTGACAGACAGGCTGATTCCAGTATACCCCCGAAAACATTCGTTTTGCGGGGGTAGAATTAACATTTTCATATGGCAATTAGTAGAACACAGCCAATAGTTTGACCTTTCCATAAAATGGTCCGATGTCAACTGGCATTAACCCTTAGGCTGCTATGAGTGACTCAAGAACCTTTTGCAGACAGTGTAGATCAAGATCAGACTGTACAGAACTTGCAGTCTGATCATGGATCTACACTGTCCGATATGAGATATGTTCCCCCCCCCCTACAAAAAATGTACCTTTGAAATAGTAAAATTTGGGTTTTTACTATCGACTTGTAAGTTTCATTTAATTTATTTGGCAAGTTAAGGGTTAACTTTATGAACCCTCTTTGTAGCAACCCTGATACTAATTACCAATACCAATCTACAGTGCCATTTGACTTACAGGCTAGAGGGTTCTGACCATTTCAGCCATGCTCTTTGAAAAGGGGCTTAATGCATCAGCTAAAAGTATTGATCCAGGTTGACGTGTTTAGTTTGCACTGGCTGACCTAGGCAGAAACTTTTTAACTATTTTTAAATTTTCTATTTGTAAAAAAAACATTCTACCTCAAGATTCAGCTGTAAGTTAGTCAAACTTGATTTTATGGGTCCATTATCATATGATGACTTGCTTGTTATAATGGATCACAGGGATGTTTAAGCCTCCTTTTGCCAGATTATGGTTCAATATATAGAGTTTATTTCATCAGCTTGTGGTTAATATGGGGAAATATTTGCCGAAAAAGGGAAAGGTATGCGAAAATAACGAGTGCCGTAAGGCACGAGTTATTTTCGCGGATCTTTCCCTTTTGAGGCAAATATTTCCCCATATTAACCACAAGCTGATGAAATAAATTATATATTACATTTCCTCTGATTATTTTGTCAACTAATGCCACTTTTAAAACTTAAAAACTTAAAAAACTTAAAAAAGTAGTTCCAGATTTTCGGCAGGAGGAAAATATTCACTGTGACTGGGAAATAATTCCCCCCAGCTTAAATTACGACATTTCTTTACCCATAACATTTCTAAAAATAAACACATGAAATATAATATATTGTTCTCTAACTTCCAAGATGGTGTTTATTATTTGAGCCATGCTCTGGCAAAAGGGGGCTTAATGCATCTCCGTTATACATGATACTAGCCCAAGTCATCACATAATTATGGATCCATAAGAGCCACTTTTTCACACAACCGACTTAATCATGAGGTAGACTGGTCCTTTGACAAACAGGAAACTGACCAGTAGCGAAAAGTTTCGGCCCAGGTCAGCCTGCGCGGACTGCGCAGGCTGACCTGGGTCAATACTTTTCGCAGATGCATTAAGCCCCCTTTTCACAGAGCACGGCTCCTTTATTTATTGTATGATGTTTTGAGGCTACTTTCAGTCATGACATGGCCACAGCCAACTTTTTCGTGGATTGCCCGAGATTCACCAAAGCTTGGCTAGGACTCCTAAATATCTTGCACACGGACACTCTTACACAGATCTAAAGACTTCGGTGGGAAGCAAACCCAGGACCACCAGGTGTTGATCCTGCAGCTTTGAAGAAGTGTACCATAAACAGTGGATGGATAGATAAATAGACAACTAATGAACATAATAGCTCACCTAGTGCACTTAACCTTAGGTGAGCTAACAAAAAAAAAAAAAAAACTTTGGCTTTGCTAAGGGTTACTTTGGTAAAAAAATCTGACATGGTCTGTGTTTTTTCTTAACAATAAAATGATAGTACAGAACTAATAAAATAACAGCACACATCAGATAAAATGATACACATAACCCTATATCAATACGATTAAAACCCCACCCCTGGATAACTCCAGATTTTTTAACATCTTCATATCCCTCAAAGTTTACTTTAACATCTTTTATATTGCCTTTTTCTCTTAACTGTTTTCTTTTTTGCTTTAATTTTTCTAGTTTAGAAACTCGTAATGCCTTAATTTTTTCAAGATCTTTTCGTCTCTGTTGAAGTTCCCACCAGTCAAGAGCTTTGTCGTCATGCTCCAAAACCAGTTTATCATTCTTTTCCTCGCTTTCTCTTTCTGATTGAATTATTCTATCCATTCCATAAAACCCTATCAGAAATTCAAATACATTTTTTTCTACGGGTTTATCATCTTGATAACAGGAGTTGCACAGATATTGTGGAGGAAATTGTACTTTAGGATGCCTTGGATCTTCTGAAATATCGCCATGGAGACGAAGATTGGCACTATTGTGGGCTCTCCAGAGCCACATCACGGCACCATCTGACGTCCTATCAGCAGTGGTTATGTTGTTTGCCATGGCCAGGAAATGATGGACACATGTTTGACATCCAAAAAAGTATTTCATATACCCTTGAATAGCAGCCAACACGTCGATGGGTAAATCTTTTGGATCTGTAATTACGAAACATAGGAAAGAACTTACTGTTCACCACATGACAAAACTGCTGACGTAACTATATTGAAAGTATTTGCAGATGACAATTTAAATGTAGCTCAAATGATGTAATTCATCCTTGATAAAGAAGAAAGCATTTTGGGAAAACAAGAAAATGCTGGTTACCAGCATTTTCTCCTTTTCCCACAATGTTTTCAACGGGCTTCTTGCACCATCTGAAGTCTTATCGGCAGCAGTGATATTGTTTGCCATAGCTAGGCAATGATGTACACATGTGTCACACCAAAAAAAGTACTTCATATACCCTTGAAAAACAGCCAACACATCAACTGGTAAATCCTTTGGATCTCCAATCACAAAACATAGCAAAGACTTAAATCTTTAGCTCACAATCCCGACTTTTAACAACTCTGAGAAAGACATTTTTTTTTCCCACAATGTTTTCTACCCTTCCTAACTTTAGGTTTTAGAGTCACATTTATCTTTGTCGTCTGCAAATGCTTTCAATTTGGACTAGTCTTAAATTTTGTCGTTTTGTACAGAATGAAGTGAATAAAGGTCCAAGACCATCCTGCATTGCCATACTGACATATTTTTTTAAAAGCTATTTTGCAGACAAAAAAAAAACAATCTAGACATGTCCAGTGAAAAGAACTCAAAACTAAAACTGGCTGAAAACCTGGAATTTTTATGAAAGGGAAAAAAACATTGTTGAAAAAGGTGAAAATTGAGGTTACTAACACCTCCTCCCTTGTTTTCGAAAGCTTTTCTCCTCAGAGTCATTTAAATACAGAATTGTTTGGTACAGAGTATAACTACTTACTTTGTCTCTGAGTCTGATAGGCACTGACAGTTAAGGTATGAAACAAGGTCCACATTCCACATGGGTAACCACGGTATCGAGGCTGGCTTCCCTTACATCCAACCCATTCTACACGATCAGGCAGATACTTGTCCACTGTCTGCAATATATTTCAGACCTATATTTGTAACAAGTATTTCATTTAATCTTTCAACTACCCGGTAACTGAATATCCATGCAATAACACCTGTAATAATGCGATATTCTTTTTTATATACCACAGATATTTATAGAACATGAATGGATATTAGGCTATTTATAGAACATGAATGAATTTTCTGCAGATAAACGTCACATTTATGACACAGTCAACATCATTCATGACTTCATTATTACAGCTAATCTACATCCAACTACATTGAATAGACCTTTTTTGCTTGAAATAACACACATACTTTTCACATCTTTTTCAGGATGAGTAATAATAAGACATTGAAAGACTAATGGAACACATACACAGTGTTGTCATACATAAAAAATATCTAAGTTTGGTTATGAGAATCGATAATTGTCTCGCCAAGGTTTCACAATCATCAATTTTCCTAATCTCGATAGTTATTTTTGATATATGACAACACTATGTACATATTCTTTATATAACTGTAATCTTCAAATGCTGTGTTTGAGCAAATTGGCATTAAAAAACAAGTGAAGATGAATTAGCATTCATAACTCTAGATATAGAGACATTCCAAACTTGCTTTGAGTAATTATTCTTTTAGCAACAACACCACACATCAGAGTGAACTTGAAGCCCTGATATTCAACATCTTTAACTCTTTACCACACCATCACAAGTTTTAACAACCCTGGGGTAAAAGCCTTTTGAAAACATTGTAGGAAAAGAAGAAAATGCTGTAACCAGCATTTTCTCCTTTTCCCACAATGTTTTCTACCCTTCCCAAAACAGATTTCGCTTTTTTTGATAATGTTTATTTTGTTGCCTGAAAATGCTTTCCATTTGAACATGTCTGAAATTTTGTTGTTTGGTAAAGAGTTAACCCTAAACCTGCCAAATAAGTGAAATGAAACTTTCAAGTGTATAGTAAAAACCTAAATGCTGCAATTTAAAATGTAGTGCACTTTCGGCTCAAATGGTAGAAACTGTTTCTGAAAGGGTAGAAAAGATTTGGGAAAAGGAGAAAATGCTGGTTACCAGCTTTTTCTCCTTTTTCCATAGTGTTTTCAAAAGCCATCTTCCCCAAAGTCATTAAAACTCTGGATTGTGCGGTATTGGGTTAAAACCCAGCCAAAAAAAAATGTCCTGTAAAAATAGGTATTACATTTAAAGATACATCTACACTTGTTTTCAGCCAGTTTTTTACTCATTTCATCTCTATATGTTATTAAAGTTTAATCACTCCTGTATCTTCATGCCAAATGTTGCCCCTGACAGTTGCAAGGTTTCACAGATTATGACTGATACACAATTCATTTCATTTTCGTGTCAGAGGCCTTCAAAGAAATCACTGTTGTCATTTCTAGTTTTAAATCGAAGACGAATCCCTTAAGTGTCTTTATCCCTAACATCATATCTATTGGTACTTTATCAATAAAGTTAATCAATAAATACGGTATTGAGTATGATGCATGCATTTATGGAGGTTTACAATGTCCAACTCTGGATATGCCCGAGGCCACTATGATGAAAAATAAACTGGTCAACTTATGTCATAGGTTAGCCATGCCCTGCCAGGTCAGTTCTGACAGCCTATATCTTTAAATCTTTACAAAACAATGAAATTTTAGACTGGTTCAAATTGAAAGCATTTGCAGACAACAAAATAAAATTAATGTGAATCAAAAAAATTGAAATTTGTTTTGGGAAGGGTAAAAAACATTGTGGGAGAAGGAGAAAAATGCTGGTTACCAGCATTTTCTCCTTTTCCCACAATGTTTTCAAAAGGCTTCTTTCTCAGGGTCGTTAAAAGTCATCCTTGTGCGGTAAGGGGTTACTCAAAGGTTCAAGATAAATAACAACACACCTGTAATTCATCCACATGGTTTAACCAATGATCACCTGTAAGATCCATCTCCTCCTTTATCCAGTTTTCTAAAATATGTAAGTAATCTGTAACTGCCTGGCTTCCAGGAAAATACTGCAATGATAACCATCAAGTCTACAGTATATAAGTGTTTTTTACCACATAACCTCCCTTGTTTTCAGTGTAATATACCCATCACAAATTCTCTTATCTTATACACAGTTGATATCACAACTGTGTGACCTCATTTTTTTTATGTCATTTTGTACATATTTCATAGAAGTGAATAGGTTTTATGGATATTACCTAGCGTGCATCTATAGATAATTTTACATCTTCTGATCTATAATTTGTGAAATATCGTTATCTGATAAAAAGAATCTGACATTTTTTGGCATTTGAGATAAAACTTTATTATAATCATCAAGAAAAAATGTACTTAAGCTCACCAAAGACTCACTTAATAATATTTTCCCTATACTCATTTAATAAAACTTTTTATCACATAACCTCCCTTGTTTGCAGTATAATATACTCATTACGAATTTTCTTATCTCATACACGTTTAATATCACTATTGTGTGACGTCATTTTTGACGTCATTTTGTACATATTTCGTAGAGGAGAATGGGTTTTATTGATACTACCGCGTGTGCATCTATAGATGGTTTTGCATCTTCTTATCTATGATTTGTGAAATATCGTAATCTGATAAAAAGAATCTGACATTCGTTGGCGTATGAGATAAAGATTTTATTAAACTCGTCAAGAAAAAATGTTATTAAGCTCGCCAAAGGCTCGCTTAATAACATTTTCCCTAGACTCGTTTAATAAAATTTTATCTCAACGCCAACTCATGTCAGATCCTATATATCTCAAACGCCAACTCATGTCAGATTCTATATATCTTAAACTCTTTAGCACACAACAAAAATGTAGACTTGTCCAAATTGAAAGCATTTGCAGATGACAAAATGAATGTGGCTGTAATAATTGGATTTGTCTTTGACAGGGTAGAAAATACTATGGGAAAAAGGAGAAAATGCTGGTTACCAGCATTTTCTCCTTTTCCCAGAATATTTTCAAAAGGCTTCGTTGTCACGGTCATTAAAACTCAGATTCAATGGTAAAGGGTTTACCCTTTCACCCTCTACCAAACAACAAAATTCTAGACCAGTCTAGAATAAAAGCATTTGTAGATAACAAGTTGACCCTTTACCAAATTACAAAATTTTGAAATATATCGAACTGAAAGAATTTGCAGACAACAGAGATATTACAAAACATTCAAGTTTTTTTAAAAATTATAAGTCAAAAAAGGGGCAAAACTATGTAAAATATATTTTGATGTTTACCTGCCCCTGTTGTATGGGTTCCCCTTTGACCATACAAACATGAAACAAGAGCACTGCATGTGGGTGCCAAGCTTGGCTGCTAGTGCTTGATTTTCAGTGAAAAATTTTAAGTTGAAAAGGGGCATGACTTTGTCAAAAATAACTTCATGGTTACCTTTGCTTGCCCCCCGTTGTATGGGTTGTATGGGTTCCCCTTTTGATTGTTAACAACTTTTCCAAGTTTGAAGTAAATTCTTCAGCAATAAGAGATATTACAAAATATCAGAGTTTCCGCATGACGACGCTAAGACAGTAACTCGTCCTTCTTTTCGAACAGTTGAGCTAAAAAATTCCAATTTATTTGTTTAGCTGTTTACCACAAAATCTAAAACTTCAATGACCTTAAAGACAAAGAATTTTGAAAACATTATGGGAAAAAGAAAATAAAAATTGGGCACCAGGGCTCACATCAAACCAGGTGGAGCAATTTTAGTTAACTATTTACCAGCTGAAAAAATTTTGGACACCAGATCTATGACTTGAAGGAAAAGGAGAAAATGCTGGTTAACAGCATTTTCTCCTTTCCTTACAATGTTTTCAAAAGCTTTCTACCTCGGGGTCATTAGAACACAGAATTGTTTGGTAAGGATTAACCCTTTACCATACAATCCAAAGTTTTAACAACCCTGAAAATGAAAGCTTTTGAAAACATTTTAGAAAAAGCAGAAAATGCTGATAACCAACATTTTCTCCTTTTTCCACAATGTTTTCTACCCTTTCAAAGACATATCCCATCATTTGAACCACACTGAAGGTGTCCTCTGCTATTAATTCCAAACTGGATAAGGCTAAAATTTTGTTGTTTGGTTAAGAGTTAATTTATAATAAATGAAATTAAGGCCAACAGTGACTGGGCTAAAAGTTAATATAATTCAATGCCTTTCCTACCTTTGCAAGGACCTTGATAAAGAGTTTTAGCGCTGTAAGTTTTTCATTCTCTATAGATCTATGTATGGCTATCTCTTGTCGAAACATAAAGTGTAGAGTTGATTCCAAATCTTGCATGTAAACACCATCACTGAAAAGGTAAATTAATCAAAGAATATATGGCTTGCAACACGCAAAAAGGGGCATTTGGACATTTGCGTAAAGTGCCGTGTCAGATTAGCATACACAGTCCACGCAGGCTAATCCCGAACAACACTCATCAGCACGCTTAGGGAGCATTGCTGTTGTTTGTTAGTAAGCTATAGCAGTGCTCAGTAAGAAAATTATTCCAAAACTAGACAAAAGTGTTTGTTTGTTCTGGAATACAACACCCCTTTAACACCCTACCTCATATCACAGCGGTCAGTGCACCTACGAATGTGTTTCCTGGGTTTCTCATACCAGTACTGACACGACCTTCTTTCCAAGCCACTGACAACTTTTCTAACTTTCATTATGAAAATATTTCCTTTTCCCCCAAAGTTTTTAATATGTGTAAGAGCTTGATGACAACACAGTCCTTGAGCAGAAGATACATTACTTACACAATTGTTTTGGGGGTTTTGAGTATTGACACAACTTTCTTTCCAAGCCTCTGACTACTTTTCTCACATGCATCAGAGGTGAGAGGTAAAAAATCGCCAGAAAATAATATTGACCTACCTTTTAGTTTGAGTGTCTACAGATGGTAAAGACTCTTTTATGTTCATCTCGATCTCCATCTCTATTTTTTTCACATACTGGTCCCCAGCCTCTATCTGGTCTACAGACAGTAAATCTTTCAGTGATTTTACCATACCAGCTTGACTGTTATCAGATCTGCAGTAAAACATGCAATTAAGAAAAAAGTCCTTTATCAATGTTCTGTGTATACACCTCACAGACAGTTAACCCTTTCCACATAATCCAGACTTTTGATGACTCTCAAAGGGAAGGCTTTTGAAAACATTGTGGGAAAAGGAGAAAATGCTGGTGACCAGCATTTTCTCCTTTTCCCACACTGTTTTCTGTCCTATCACAGACACTTGCCACCATTCAAGCCACATTTAACTCTTTACCACACAATCCTGAATTTTAACTAGCCTCAGAGAGAAGGCTTTTGAAAACATTGTGGGAAAAGAAGAAAATGCTGGTAACCAGCATTTACTCCTTTTCCCACAATGTTTTTACCCTACCGAGGACAAATTTTGCCATTTGGCCCACCTTAAATTGGTCGTCTGCAAATGTTTTCAATTTGGACCAGCCTGAAAATTTGTCGTCTGGTTGAGAGTTAAGCAACAAACATGCACGTTTTTTTCTTGTTAACCAATTACCACACGGCAAAATTTAAGACCTATCCAAATTGAAAGCATTTGCAGACGACAATTTCATAGTGGCTCAAATGACGCAACTTTCTTTTGATAGGGTAGAAAACTTTGTGGGAAAAGGAGAAAATGCTGGTTACCAGCATTTTCTCCTTTTCCCACAATGTTTTCAAAAGGCCTCTTCTTCAGGGGTGTTAAAAGGCGTCACTGTGTGGTAAAGGGTTAAGTAAATATATCAGCAAAACATTTTGCATGAAAACCTGCATGCTCTCACAAATTGCTTCCACAATCACAATACGGCAGTATAGTGCAATAAAAGAATTCAAAATAGTGTTTGATAAAAGTAAGCAAGTACTTATTCTAGATTTTTATGCTTTTGAGAGCAGACATTCACTTTACACATGTCTAAAAACATTAAAGATCAAGTTCAGCCATAGCTTGTGAAACATAATTTACTCATACCAAGCTGATAATACAGTTCCTTGTTTTACATCTGTAATCATGTACCAACTGCTTATTTGCAAGTCAGTAGAAAAAGATAAACCCTATGTATGTGCAGTCTGATCTAAGTTTGTACTCTCTGACATCTAATCAGTTATGTATACCTATCTAACTCTATAAGTGGATGCTGTTAATTTGCTTGATTACATCTAGGAAAGTGTTTATAGATTTATGGAGGCCCATTTTTACCAACGTAAAAATGGGCCTTAACCCATTACCACATGGTAACCAGCATTTTCTCCTTTTCTCACAGTGCTTTCTATGCTTACAAAGACAATTCACACACTTATTTTATATGAGCCATGTTCTGGGAAAAGGGGGTTTAATGCATCTCTGTGATGTATTATACCAAGTAAACGATCCATAAAATCTGCTTTGTGTAACAATCAACTGAACCATGAGGTTCACTGGTCCTTGGACATGCAGAAAATTGACCAATAGCAAAAACTTTCAACCCAAGTCAGCCTGTGCGGACTGTGCAGGCTGACTTGGGTCAATACTTTTTTTCAGAAGCACTAAGCCCTCTTTTCTCAGAGCATAGCTTATATGTTTTGAGCAAATACTTTTGATTTTAAACAGTAAAAAACTCTTGTCATTTGGTAAAGAGTTAATAAATATTTTGAATCTAAAATATCAAAAGACTTAATGAACATTTTAAACCTTAAATATTAGAACAGTTAATGAATATTTTAAACCTTAAATATTAAACAGATAATGAATATTTTGAACCTAAAATATTAAAAGAGTTAATAAATATTTTGAACCTAATATATCATATCAGTTAATGAATATTTTAAACCTAAAATATCATGACAGTCAATGAGAATTTTGAACCTAAGTTATCAATAGATTTAATGAATCTTTTGAACTTTCTGTATCGAAGTTTAAAGAGGTTACATACTTGGCTATTCTTGTAAAAGTTCCATCTCTGTTAATCAAGTACATGGATGGGAAGGTAGTTATTACAAACTTCTTTACAGCGTCTTTCAACATTCTTCGTACTAAAAGCTCTCTGTACTGAAATGTGTCTAGTATGACCTGTCAACAGAAAAGCACAAGATAAAAGGTAGTCAGGTTTTGCCAGTGGGGTAGGTGAAATTATGGGATGCAGTCCCATTAATCCTTTGCCAACCAATCATGGATTTTAAAGACCTCTGGGAAGAGGCCTTTTGAAATTATTGTGGGAAACGGTGACCAGCATTTTCTCCTTTTCCAGCAATATTTTCTACCAAATCAAAAGACAAATCCAGTAACTTGGATCACAGTTCTTTTTTGATCATTTTGGACTCGTTCAAAATTTTCTCATCTGGATCTAGTTTAAACCAGAAGAACATTGAATCAAATTGCACACTGATGGGACTTTGCCCAATTTAAACTTACTTGATAACAAATCTTGAGTTCATGTTTCGCTCTATTTTTTGAAAGCTCATCTAGGATTGCAACTACTCTTAGATGCCAAACACAAAAATTCAAGGGTGAGAGAGTTTTGATCCTATCAGCATTTGGTCATTTGTGACAGGAAAATAACCTTTTGTCACACTGAATTCAGGACAACAGACTTTTTAAACATGTATCATCAAATAACAAGAGATTATACAAGTGCAGATGTACTGTAACTAATTTCTACTAAATGGCAAAAGATTGGTCCAATTTGAAAAATCTTATAGATGACAAAATAAATTTATATGGCACAAATGATGGGATTTGTATCAGATAGACTAGAAAACATTGCAGGAAAAGGAGAAAATGCTGGATTACCACACATTTTCTCCTTTTCCCACAATTTTTTCAAACTTCTTTCTCAGGATTGTTGAAACTCAGGACTGTGCGGTAAAGGGTAAAGAAGATACTTGAGAGATCTTATAATTTGGAAACCTTACACAGGAAATACAGGAAGCCACCCTGAGGGAAAGGCTGTTGAACACATTGTAGGGAAAGGAGAAAATCCTGGTAACCAGCATTTTTTTTCCTTTCCCACAATGTTTTCTGCTCTTTCAGAAACAAATCCTGCCATAGGAGACATATCTAACTTGTCAGCTGCAAATTCTTTCAATCATGATAAAGTCTAAAATATTCCTGTCTTATAAAGGTTTATCCCTTTACCACACAATCCCGACTTTTAATGACCCTCAAGAAAAAGCCTTTTGAAAACATCATGGGAAAAGGAGAAAATGCTGGCAACCAGCATTTTCTCCTTTTCCCAGAATGTTTTCTAGCCTTCCCAAAACAAATTTCAATTTTTTAGTTACATTTATTATGTCGTCTACAAATGCTTTGAATTTGAACCATTCTAAAGTTTTGTTGTGTGGTATTGGGTTAAGGAAACATCTGTTCATATAGATATGACCATGCTCTGGCAAAAGGGGGCTTTATGCATCTCCTTGACGCATTATACCAGCAAGTCAGCATATAATTATGGATCCATAATATCCATTTGGCCCATTGCCTGAATCATCAGGTGAAATGGTCCTTTGAAAAGCAGAAATTTTACAAAGAGCAAAATGTTTCAATCCATTGTCAGCCTGCATGGACTGTGCAGGCTGACATGGACTGATCCTTTTTGCAGATGTGTTAACCCCCCTTTTCACAGAGGAAGGCTTTTATTATAAATACATCTACAATATATATTACCTCTCTGCCAATGTAAGAATCTGGTTCTTCAAATATAAAGGCAACATGTTGATGATGTTCTTTTGCTTCATCCCAAACATCTTGCATTGATCTGTAACAAGTTGATTCACTTTTAAAATATACTGGTAAATTTTCCAGCTCAAATACATGCATTGCAAGCAGATAAAATAACACACATGACAGAAAAAAAATCAGCATCTACACAATGTCAAATACGGTTCGAAATATGGTATTATGACGTAGCTCCCGCACACACTAAGTAGGCATTGATTTGCCATTTTATTAGTCAAAATTTTACACTACATGTATAATATACATCTGCCATTCGTGAAAATGAAGTTACAACCCTCAACACCATACACTGTCTCATTTTGTTTACCATTTTCAAGCAAAATGTCAATAAGTGCAAAATTTTGCAGTTGAATTGTTATAGGTATATAATACAAAGGAACATCATGGTGTAGTAAGTTTCCTGATGCTTGTGTTTGCTTCTTGCTATGTAAGAAAGTTTTGACATCTCCCTCGACCTTCGTTCACGCATAATACCAATCAAATATAAGCAACAAAAAGTAACTACACCATAATACATGTATTCCGTATGTATCCACTCATAATCCATTACCAAACAACCTCAAATTTTCACAACCTTGAAGAAGAAGGTGCTCCCAAGTCTTTAGAGCATTCTTGAGAAAAACATTGCAGAGCTTAAGCTCAGTACTTGTAAAACCCAGGAAATGGACAAATAAGTGAATTGTCAAGTTACAACTGTGTTAAACATTTTTCTAACAAACAAACAAACTATTCTGATTCAAACGAGGTGATTTGATCACCAACTGAAAAATGAAAAAAGAGAAGAACTACTGATAATTGATGAGTTTTACAATCATACATTTCCCCTTTTTCATACTAAGATTTTAGAATAATAGCCAGAAAAGTGGGCCCTTTACATAAAATGAGTAATGAGCCATTTTGGAAGGTGCTGACTGTTTTCACCCACTTCACATTAAAGATCAAAGACATAAGTAAAATGTTGCAAAAACAGCTTTGGCACTGATGCCATCTTTATTCAAAACAGTGTTTTTTTCTGGGAGGCAAAAGTAAGTTCTTAGTTGGGACTTTTTCCTGTCTTTTTTTTTTACTTTAATTTAGGACTGTCATGCATCAGGTCTGAATTTATGTGGGATTTGAGAAAATTTGCGTGAATCCTACAATCGTACATCCTAGAATAGAAAATGCTTACATGATTGGTGCCAGTCTTGGCCAGTGCTGTGGAGGGTGTGTTATATTGGTGGCAAAGTCCAACAACTTGTGCTTCATGGCATCAAGGTCCTGGTTTAGATACAGTTCTCCAAGATCATTTACAGTGCTGTATGGTGGAAAAATCTGTTGACAAAAGAGTAAAAAGAAATTGATTGAATGGTGTTTTACGCCACTGTCAATATCATTCGAGTCATTTCACGGCAACAGCTCACATATACATATATTTCCTGGGGCCCACTAGTACTAGGCCAGGGCTCTGAAGTGTCTTGTCTAAGGACACTCCTATGAAACACCCCAAGAATCCAGTGAGGCTCGAACTCTGGCAAAACAACCTTCAAATTGCAATGGTTAAGTCTGTTTTCCAGACTAAAAATTTTATAGATATCTAATTCTTTACCAAACAACAAAAATTTGACGTGGTTTAAATTAAAAGCATTTGCAGGCAACATTTCAAATGTGGCTGGCTGAGATTTAGCTGTGAAAGAGTAGAGAACAATGTTGAAAAAGCAGAAAATGCTGGTCAACAGCATTTTCTCCCTTTCCAACAATCTTTTCAAAAGCCTTCTCTACCCAAGTTGTTAAAACTTCGGATTATGAGCAAAAGGATTGTTATATTCAAAGCTTTAATGGAATTTTGCTGCATGTATTAGAATAAAAAATTTTGTAATTCTCATTTCTTCTTCATACCATGACCATGAGTCCAATTTACAAAAGTGGAACGCTTCAAAGACATGTTTAGATTTACTGTACCAAAGGCATTTAAACACAAATGTACTTTAACCCTTTACCAAACAATCCCGAGTTTAAGGACCTTTACAACTGGGAAAAAGGAGGAAATGAAACCTGTAACCTGCATTTTCTTCTTTTCCCATAATGTTTTCTATCCTTTCAGACACAAATTACATCATATGAGGCATACGTGTTCTGTCATCTGGAAGTGGTTTCAATTTGGATGTGTCCAAAATTTTGTCATTCTGTAAAGAGTTAAACAATTGACTTGTCCACTGTGAAGGGGTGTAAACATATAATGGGTCGCAAAATTTGAGATTTTCAATCTACTGCATGTGTGTATTGTTTATTCTAACATGATTGGTGGACTAGAATGACCGACTGAAACATTTTATGCGATAGAAGTACGTTCAATTCCTGCATAGGTAAATTAACCCTTTGCCACACATTCCTGAGTTTTAATGACCCTAAAGAAGAAGGCTTTTAAAAACATTGTGGGAAAAGGAGAAAATGCAGGTAACCAGCATTTTCTCCTTTTTCCAGCAATGTTTTCTACCCTATCAAATACAAACTACACAATTTTTGCCACATCTAATTTGGCGTCTGTATATACATGTATGCTTTGTACAAGTCTTAAATTTCGTTGTGTAGTAAAAAGTTAACACTTTACCAAACAACATAGATTTGTACTTGACTGAATTGAAAGCATTTGCAGGACTAATTAAACAAAGCTCAAACGATGACTTATGGCTTTGATAGGGTAGAAGAAAATTATGGGAAAAGGAGGAAATGCTGATTACCAACATTTTCTCTTTTTCCTGTAATGTTTCCATAAGCCATCCTCTTCAAGGCTGTTAAAACTCAGGATTATATGGTAAAGGTAAACAAATACCGTAAGGCCTAAAAAAAAAATATCTGCGTTTAGGGTTTCCCTACCTTACCTAGAAAATGCTGCCGACCCTAAACTTTTTTGCTATGATTGAAAAAAAAAAAGTCCGTCAGGTGAGATTTCATCACATGTTCCATGTAAAAAGTTTCTGGAAAAAAAAAAAGATCCCTACCTACCCTACCTACAGTATCTCAGACTGAAACCCTAAACACAGATATTTTTTGTTAGGCCTAACTGATCATCCGTTTACTCATATACATGTATGTGTTTTAGGAGATTTACAGCTAGATGTGAAACTTGTACAGCTTGAACTGCCAAAAAAATTAGACTGGTTCAAATTGGAAGCATTGGCAGACTACAAATTAAATATACCACAAATCATACAAGCCAAGAAAACATTGGGGGAAATGGAGAAAATAATGATTACCAGCATTTTCTCCTTTTCCCACAGTGTTTTCAAACATCTTCTTTCCCAGGGTTGTGAAAACCTTTGTTTCACGAGGGGTTAACAGATTGTGTTAGATTGCACTGCACTTTCAATCCAACCAGATACATCCAAATCTGTAGCTCTGTGTGGCCAACTGCACTCTCAACCCCACAAGCAGGGTTCCCTCTGGCTTCTTTTTTTCTTGCGCCATCACTTTCGCCAAATTAGAAAAGTTTGCGCCAAATTGAAATAATTAGAGCCAGTTAGTGCCAATTTTAAAATGAAAGTACTGGGGGTCAGGCATAATCAAGAATTGGTCTATAAATTTTCATCGCATGGTTGTGTCAATAAAAAAACAAACAAGAAAACATTTGTTTTCATCAGATTTCATAACTCATATCTATGTCTTTTACATGAATATAGTAAAAAAATCATTTTTGTGAACAATGGAAAAAACAACATCTATTAAGTTTAAGTAGATCTATCTTTAATGTTTGTAAAACCACTGTGACAAAAGCAGAAATAGGTCATTGACAGCAATTTCTACTTTTGTAACAAAGTTTTAAAGAAAGACTTTTTGAAACATATAGAAGTTTAAATTGTACAAACCAAACAACAAAGTCAACATGTAAAAAAAAAAAATGTTAAAAAAAAAAGAAGAAATTTCTCCCTTAGAAAGAAATTGCTTCTGTAGGGACTTTTTTTTTTATCTGTAACAGTATCAAAAAGTTAAAATATTAAAAAAACCAAACAAGTTTTCCGAAAAGGTTGGCGATTAACGGCAGAAGAACGACATAGAAAATGCCGAGGACGACGATAACATTACGGTCCGGGTTTTAGTCAACGCTGACGGTGACACCGTCGCCATTTTGGAAACCAGCTGTATTTTACCTGCGATCATGATTCATTTGGATATTTAGTAACATTTATGATTGATATAGGCCACTGGTCTTCGATATTTTCACTTCTGGACAGTTTTCCAAAATAAATTTACAATTTTTTTTCTAGCCGGATGTTTACGTTATCGAAAGTGTATGTATATTCGGATAGACAGGTGTAAATGACATCGATTTGTGAAGTAATTTTGATTACTTCGATGCCGTTGTTTATTCCAGCTGATTTATTTCACTTTTATCGATGGATTGGTGGTCATGCATCCATGCATTGCAGTGAAGGGGGCCAGTTTTAAAATGTTCGGCATCCCGATATGAAAAAATATCGGCGCCAGTCATTTTCGCCAATCGGCATTTTTTGGCGTCACATTTAAAAATCTATCTCAAATGGCGCCAAATGCAAAGCCCAGCGGGAACCCTGACAAGGTATCTTCAAATCAGTAGCTCTGTATGGCCAACTGCACTTTCAAACCTGCTAGATACCTCCAAATCAGTAGCTCTGTGTGGCCAACAGCACTTTCAACCCCACCAAATACCTACAAATCAGTGGCTCTTTGTGGCCAACTGCACTCTCAACCCCACAAGGTATCTCCAAATCTCCAAATCAGTAGCTCTGTGTGGCCAACTACACTCTCAACCCAACTAGATACCTCCAAATCAGTAGCTCTGTGTGGTCAACTGCACTTTCAATCCCAACTAGATACATGTACCGTCACTGTCAAGTACCTCTGTGTGACCAATAAACTCACCTTAAAGGATGGGAAACCTCCCACGTCATATTTTCTACAGATATCTTGATTTCCACTGACAGCACAGTCCACAGCAGCTATCTTGATAACGGGTCTCCAAGCTGAAACAGCAAAAATATCTGGTAATCTTACTTCACTCTTTATCAAAGGACAAAATTTTAGACTGGTCCAAATTAAAAGCATTTGCAGATGACAGATTAAATGTCACTTATATGGCGGTATTTGTGTCTAAAAGAGAAGAAAACATTGTGGGAAAAGGACCAGCATATTCTCCTTCTTTCACAATTTTTTCAAAGGCCCCTTTCTCGGGTTCCTTAAAACTCTTGCAAGCCTGAGTTGTGTAGTAAAGGTTAAATCGTGTCAAAAATAAGTTCAGGTATTTCAACCTTTTTTCCAATATTACTTTGCTACAGTTGAAAGAAGAAATTGACTGCTGAATTTGATTATCATAACCAATTAGTGTCGATAATTTCAATTGGCAGCAAGAGCACAGCATGTTTAGGGGGTGAAACAAATGGGGGGAAACAACTATGAGGCAAAAAGGCAAGTGAGGGCAAAATGATTTGAGGAAAACGACCATAGTGGAAACATCCTGGGGTGAAATGACTAGGTGAAGAAAAGGTTTTGGGGCAAAACAACTCGGATTCATTCTATCCAGATTTATACAGCACAGTGTGTGTCGCAGTTATCAGGTGGCAAAATCAAACAAATGGACGGATTGGCAAACGCTATGACACAAAGCCTCCTGGCCTTAATGGAGTTGAACTAAAAAAACAAACAAACTTACCTGTATGCTTCTTTGCAAACTCCTTCCATTTCGGGGCGAAGATCTGACAATGTCCACACCAGCTATTGTAAAATTCAATTATCCATACAGAGTTTGAACCAATCAAATTTTTGTAAATATTCGTACTATTCAAAACAATGACACAATCAGACTTATCGTATAAGCCTAGTTTATCCTTTCCAAGCACTAGATTTGTAAAACAGATGGCTAATAACACTTCCAGACACGTTATCAGTAATTTCCTGCCTTTCATTTTCCACGTCCGATTGTTGACATCTGAAACCTCCACCGTGAAGAGTGTTCTCATACTGTTGCAGTTAACAGTTGTTGAATTAATTTTTATCACCGTTTACGTCTTGAGCTACTTTCACCCCCCATACGGAGGCTTGCTCCGATGATATTTATTTATTTATTTATTTATTTATTTATTTATTTTATCTTATTCTATTTTATTTTGTTTCATTTTTTTTTTTTTGTAAGAAAAATCTTCAGCTCAAATTATAGAAAAAAAAATTATGTCGCGAGAGTCAGGGTTAAAGGGTTAAAGGCAATGTGGTCAATGTATAAAAACATTACATACATAAAAACATACATAAGAAAAGAAAAATCAAATTATTCAAAGATATAAGATATTCCAGTGACTCTAGCGACATTATTTCTTTTTCTCGATATGAAAACCATTGTTATAAAGAACGTTGTTATCATTTTTTGCGAAGACTTTTTTAAAATCTTTAATACCGTGTAATCTTCTCTTAAAGAAATTAATTTTTTTTCATCCCAATACATATTACAACTTTTATAAAAACTAACACACAACTACAGACCTACAAAACCACCAGCTGTCTAGTTGTAAAAAGATAAATCTGGGTGATAAATGATCTTTTAGTGCAGGTTAGTAGTATAGTGCCGGCAATCATTTCACAGATATTGAAATATTTTTTCAGTGTACCCCCATCCCCTGAGTGATTGTATTGCATCTATTTGATTCTCAACGGCTATGTGGTCAAGGCATTGGGTACCTCTGTTATCAACAAACCATTGTGGAATTTTCCTTATGGTATGTTAGGCTTGGCCTGAAGTGTCTATAAACAAGCCACTGCATGGGCCAAAGCCGGTGCTGGTGAATCAATCACCAAAAAAAGACATGGATATTCATAAGTGAGTTGTCCCTATGTTACTAGTATAACAGAAATATTTTGGAAAGCAGCTAGTAACTCATTTATACATATAAAACAAATTACATTTCTGCAATGTATTATCTATGTTTACATATATATATGTCTAATATGACAAGATTTTATCAAATCATATTTCAGACGGGAACAAATAATCTATATTTCAAACTAGCCGGTTTTAGTCTTTCTTTAAAATCATACTTCTTATAACTGACTGAATGACTGACCGACCGACCGACCGACCGACCGACCGACCGACCGACTGACTGATAAAATAATTTTACAGTGCTTTGCCTGTAAATATAAATTATTTAAACAATATTCATTCTAAATTGAGAGTGTTTATGACCTATTTATGTTTTCTATAATTTGAGACTGATTCACGGATCCCTGTGAATCTTTTCGATAAGCCATATATAGGATCCCTGGATAAGCTTAACATGTGTTTTCGGATACGATGGGATTGTGTTCCTCTTGTTTCAATTTGGAAAGAAATATGACAGGTAGGCAGACAGAGGCTGTTGTTCTGGGAAGCAGTTATTCAAAAAACTGTTGTTCGCCCCTTCAAGTCGTTGCCATTGAAAATACGCGCATGCGTACAGACACTTCGGTTCTCTTCCGCTGTAAATAATTTTACAGAAAATCACAGGAGACAGACGGCGATTCTAATTATCTGCGTAAGACACCCTTTCTCGGTATGATAATTTCTCTAGATGTTTCAAAATTGTATTTAGGATATATTTGTTTTTCTTATTCGAATAGTTGATTCCGAACCGTGTTTCCTTCAGTCTTTCAAGTTTGTTTCGTCCGGCCTCCAGAGTCGTTTGATTATTGATACTCTTTTAGTTGACGGACAAAATAATACAGCCGGCCTCATCGGAAATTACGCCATAGGGTAGTGTTAGTGAATGATTAGTAAACGTTTCTGATCCTTGTGTTAAAACAGTCTCTTTTTCTCACAATGTTTCAGAGACAAATCCCATTATTTTTGCAGTCTGCAAATGCTTTCAATTTGGTCCAGGAATTCCCTGTAAATGAAAATATACTGTATATTTATGAAATTACATGTACACTATTGCCATAAAGTTTATCAAGTAATCATGAGGAAATATACCAGTAAACAAAAAGCAGACTACCACCTAACATCTCTCGTTTCAGAAATATGGCGGAATCGATGGAAACAGAGATTGAAGGTGACCCACAGAGTGAGACATCCAGCAGTATCTACAGAACTTTGTCCGCATTTAATATCGATAAAAAGATTGGTAAAGGACAATTTTCTGAGGTCTACAGAGTGGTCTGTAAAGCAACGGGTTCTGTGCTTGCTTTGAAGAAAGTCCAAGTAAGATTTCACTTTTCATTAGTTTGCAATATGCTATATTGTTATTCTCAGCTTTTCACTGAGCCACGGTAGTTCAGTCGGTAGCATTCAAGACTTGAGAACAGGGCGTCGCTGAATCAATCCCCGGCTTGGCCAATTTCTCTCCGAGGATTGATGTTTGTCATTGCTAAATGATTCATTCCTCTCTCTCTCTCGGCTGAGCATTGTTTTGAGGATGGTTATGTGGGAAAGCAGCCAGTGGATTGGAAAGAATACTATGTGGAGTACTGGTTAGAGAAGTTAAAGAAACACCAGGAAAGCATGGATAGGTACTGGCCACCATGATATAACTGAAATGTTGAAATTGGTATTAAACACCATACAATCAATCAATCAATCTCAGCTTCTCAGCCAAAAAATGAGTTTAAGATTCTGTTTCCCCTTTACGAAGGACACATTTTTTAACCACTTCCAAACTGAAGTATGCGTATGACAATTTCAAGTCAGTTAAAAGTTTGCTGAAGAGCTCTTAAAAGGGAAGAAAACTTTGTGAAAAAGGAGAAAATGCTGATTACCAGCATTTTCTCCTTTTCCGACAATGTTTTTAAAAGCTGTCTTCCACAAGGTCATCAAAACACTTGATTGTTTGGTAAAGGGTTAACTCATGGAGTGGGAAATCTATAAAATCGAAAAAGTGTCAATGGAAGGACTAAATTTTAGACATGCCCAAATTAAAAGCATAGCTAGAACGCAAAGTAAATGTTGGTGAAAAAATGAAACTTGTCATTGAAAAAGTACAACTTATGGTAAAAAACAGGGCAATGCTTGTTACAAGCATTATCTCTTTTTTTGACAAATCAGGAAATACAAAACCTTTAAGTCCCAGTAGCTGCCAAATGTTAACAATGTGAGTGTTAAAATGCATTCAAATTTAAATCATACCATTTAAAAGTATGGAGATTGTTGTGAAGATGACAATCTGTTATTGAACAGTTAGTCAAAGTTTTAGTTGCTGGCAGAAAAATGAATCTTAAAACTATGTTAAAAGTTGCCAGGTCACTCTATCTTTTGTTTACTTTTTACCTTATTTGAAAGTTCAGTTTTCTGCCAGTGACTAACACTTGGAATGACTGCTCAATAACAAATTATCTTCACAATATTTTCCATACTTTTGAATAGTATGCTTTAAATTTGAATGCATTTTAACACCTGCATTGCTTACTTTTGACAACTAATGGGACTTTAATACTGCAATGTGAAGGCTGTTTCAGCCAGAATATCACAAAAGAGCGGACAGTGTGGGTCCAAGGTCAGGCTGCTATCAGTCTGATCTTGATATGCACTGTCTAACTATAGTTGTAAATGGCACTCACAGGCACAAAAAGAAAAACAGATTTGTAATGCAAATGTTGTTGTTATCCTTCTGACTGCCAAATGTATTCTATGTGTTCTGTGCATTCTGCTTTAAATTTTAGTTAATACATGTATACCTCAACCTCACTTTAGTCACTACCATATACATGTATACTGGACATGTATTAGGCGGGACATGTATAATCATTATATTTATGTGAGATTTCTATTATTATTGTATTATTTTGGGGCTTACGGTATATCATAATAGTCATGTGAGACTTGTATTATCACAAAACTTATATGAGACTTGTATTATCATGTTTATGTGACACTTGTATTATCATAACGTGAGACTTGTATTATCATGATACTTACATGAGACATGTATTATCATTATATTAATTCGGGACATGTATTATCATGATGTTTATGTGTGACTTGTATTGCTGGTACATGTATCATGATATTTATGTGTGACTTGTAATTATCATGATATTAATGTGAAACTTGTATTATCATAATATTTATTCGATACTTTTATTATCATGATATTAATGTGAGACGTGTATTATCATGATGTATATGTGAGACATGTGTATATGTATTGTCAATATCCTCCAATAACATTTTAGATATTTGAGATGATGGATGCTAAAGCAAGACAAGACTGTAAAAAGGAAATTGATTTACTAAAGGTAATATTACTCTCTTCATTTTTATTTTCTTTCAGACTGTACATATGGAAAATTTTGTTGTACATGTAGTAACTTTCCTGGTACTTGTATTTACTTCTGTCTGCATAAGAAAATGTTGACATTGCAGGAGACCAAACTTGTATTTACTTCTCCCTGCGTAAGAAAATGTTGACATGGCCGGAGACCTTTGGTCTTGCGCCATGTCAACATCTTCTTTTGAGGAAGAAGTAAATACATGCAACAGGAAAGTTACTACAACAGAATATCCCTTTTATTATATACCTACAATTTTCAAGAACAAATTTTTTCAATGATTGACATTTTATTCAAAGGCATTATACAAAATGAAACAAGTAATGGTGTAATAGCAAGTAACTTTATTTTCATGAATGGCAGATAAATATTATATCATAAAATTTTGACCAATCAAATTGCCAATCAATACATACATATTCTGAGTATGAGTTATGTCATCATACTGTATTTGGAACCGTAATTCAGTGTGTAGATCCATTTTTTTTTTTTCTGTGGTGTTGGATATTTTATCTAAGAGAGAACTTAAAACTCATTGCATTGCCACTTTACTGGGTACGAATTATCAGATTTTCAACTTACTTCCAGTGTACTGATAATAGATCTACTAAATATGCAATGTTCAATGCTATGATGACGTCATGAATTACACATTTTTTATGTCATGAACAAGCAGTTCTCTGCTATGCTGTGCTATGGAATCAGACCTGCTATGGATTACCAATGAAATAGCCATTAGAAACTGCAATATTGGATTTACAAGAATAACAGTTGGTATAACATATATTTATGTTCTCTGTGATATTGAATTATAAGAAATGAAGAGTATTTTTTTGTTTTCATGGAAGTATGAAAACAAAAAACCTAATCACACTTTTGTATGAAACCACTTCACCTGATCAGTATGATTAGGTTTTTATTTATACCTCATTGAAAACAAAAAGATTCTCTTCATGCCTTAAATGAAATATGACTTTGACTACCAGCTTCTGATTCATAGATGTCACAGTCCATACCAATTACAAGTCAGGATTAAGGTCCTGTTTCACCAAAAAATTTATGTCTCTTGCTTTACCCAAATCTGCTTACAGAGTCATTTTCCCTCTTAACTCTTTACCAAATGACAAAATTTTAGACTGGTCCAAATTGAAAGCATTTGCAGACGACAAAATAAAAGTGACTGAAAATTTGAAATCTGTTTTGGAAAGGGAAGGAAACATTGTGGGTAAAGGAGAAAATGCTGGTTACCAGCATTTTCTCCTTTTCCCACAATGTTTTCAGAAGGCTTCTTTCTCAGGGTCGTTAAAAGTCGGGAATGTGCGGTAAAGAGTTAAGTGCGTTAATTGAGAAGCATTTCACTAACATTAACAGACTTTAGAAACAGTCTCAAATCCTAAGTTGACAAGTTTCAGACTCAACTCAGGAAAATGATGGACTTGAGTCTGTTAAATTTTAGTTAAGTCTGCTTATTTGCCAAGTTGAGTCAGAAACACTGTGTCAGGTCAAGATTTGAGTATTTTACAATAGTCTGGTAATGTTAGTGGTATCTGTCTCAAATAACAACTTAAGTCAGAAAATGAGTCTATTAGCACATTCGAGCAAAATAAGAGACTGAAGTTTTTTCATGAAACCAAGGTCCGTATACACCAAGCGTTCTTAAGTACATTCTTAGTCTTATTCTCAAAAATGTTCTAAATTTGAAAGTAATACAACTTTTGATTGGCTAAACCAAATGGTTTAGCCAATCAGAAGTTGTGTTACTTTCTAAATCTAGAATAATACCTAGAACGAAATTAAGAATGGTTGGAGAATACGGACCCAGGTCCTGTTTCTCTATAAGATTGTGTAGCCAAACAGGACCATAAAGGCACCCCTGTTTATTTCATTTTCTGTTTATGTTTCATATGTTCTATATCCATTTTCAGCAACTGAACCATCCAAATGTGATAAAGTACCTGGAATCTTTCATAGAAGATAATGAACTCAATATTGTGCTGGAGTTAGCTGATGCAGGAGATTTATCCAGAATGATTAAAGTAAGAACTAATATCTCTGCCTCTTTTTTGTTTATTTTTTAATTGCTGAATTTGTTATTGTTGTTGTTGCCTTGAGCTAAGATGATTTATACCTCATAGCTGTTGTTCAAAACTGTACAGCTGTAATTCAACCAGAAGAAATATATCATTATGAAAAATAAATGTACCTAAAGAAAAAATGAAGGAAAAAGAAATAAATGATATGCTGTAATAAAAGATGATTTATACCTCATAGCTGTTGTTCAAAATTGTACAGCTGTAATTCAAACACAAAAAATATATCATTATGAAAAATAAATGTACCTAAAGAAAAAATAAAAAAAATGATGTAATTACGTGTATATGCCAATAACTGCTAAAGTCAGTACAGAAAAGATGATCTAAATAGCCTGTTATGTTATTCAGTGCTGTCCCACACACAGCTTATAATCAGATATTGTGACTGCTTCTGTGAACAGAATATTTATGCAACAGCAGTAGACAGCTTTGGAAAACATCACTAGAAAAAGAGAGATAGATTTTTTCTTTTTGATCAATTTCTACTTTTCCAACAATTTTCACATTCTGTTAAAAAAGGATGTGTTTCTCCCCTTGATATGTATGTCATTTTTAAGATCTGCGAAATAAGTGAAATGAAACTTTCAAGCCAAAATTTTTTTTTTTTTGGGGGGGGGGGGGGGAGAGAATGTCCTTATCAGACAGTGTAGATCCAAGATCAGATTGCATAGCAGCCTAACAGTTTAGCAATTGCTGCTTTTCCAACAGTTTTCCCATTCTATTAGACAATGAAATGTTTCTCCCCTTCAAACTATATCTGTAAATAAATGATACAATTTTCAATTTCACCACTTTGTTGTGCTGAATTGAATGACATCGTTTATTTTGTTATTTTTCTTTCTTTTTTTTTTTTTCAGCACTTCAAACGCCAGAATCGTTTAATTCCAGAGAAGACGATTTGGAAATACTTTATTCAGATCTGTAGCGCTTTAAATCACATGCACTCAAGACGGATCATGCATAGAGATATAAAACCAGCCAATGTTTTCATCACAGCTCAGGGTGTCGTAAAGTTAGGTGATCTTGGGTTGGGTAGATTTTTCAGCTCCAAAACAACTGCTGCACATTCCCTTGGTAATAAAAATACACTTTTTTTTCTGTTTTCCGACATAGTATCTATTTTGTAAGATAATGTATTGCGGCACTGAATTTGTTTTATTCACCACAGTAGCTTTAGTATATAGAGGATAATCAACTGGTTGTGTGTGATATTAAAAATCTGTCACTAGAATGGGGTATGATGCGGTTGAAAAAACTAGTCCGAAGGATGAGTTTTTTAACTGCATCAAATCCTATTCAAGTGACAGATTTTTCATATCACACACAACCAGTTGATTATCCTACTTATTATATTCCCAGTTCACCCTGCTTTATTATAATAATTATCAAGAATAATGGTACAATATAAGCAATATATGACTATATTGTCACTAGTGATGATATCATATTTATCATCACTAGTGGTGATATTCACCATGAAATAGGAATATAATAAATTCTTTTTAAGTTTTGTAAATGGTGATCAGTGAAGACTCATATCAACTGTACATTATGTCTAGCCAGATCAGAATGGTCACTGGCCAAATCAGTAATATAGTGGGGACATCATCCAAATCCAAAGTGCCTCACGTTGAAGGGTCAATTTATATATCAGCATACTGTTCATATCATAAAAGTGACATTCTCAGGTGAAAATATGTGGATTGAAGGATATGTACAGGGAATGAAACTGAAACTAATAGACTGGTATTGTACTTACTGACCAAAGCATATAGTAGGTATAATTAAGAGTTAAAAACCAAGGCAAGATATTTTGAATGAACAAGGGCGTCTTTTCCTCATGAAGATACACATACTTTTGAAATTTTGGTTATCTTATCAATGAGACAATCCTAATTCTATTGAATATCCACAACATACATTTAATGGAATATCACAAAAGATACTGTCAAACTTCAAAAATATTCCCTGTATCTGCAACCCTGAAAAATGTTTGCGCCATGCTCTGGCAAAAGTGGTTTTATGCATGGCGGATATGCATGATACCAAGTAAGCCATCAAACTACACATACTATGGATCCATAAAAATCCATTTTGTATAACAAATGACTGAATTATGAGGTAAATTGGTTCTTTGAGCTGCAGAAAATTGACCAATAGCAAAAGGTTTTGGCCCAGGTTTGCCTTTGCGGACTGCACAGGCTGACCTTAGTCGATGTGTTTTGCAGATGCATCAAGCCCCTTTTTCACAAAGCATGACCCACTTCTTTTTTATATTACAGTTGGCACTCCATACTACATGTCACCAGAGAGGATTCATGAAAACGGATATAATTTCAAGTCTGATATTTGGTCTCTGGGCTGTCTCTTATATGAGGTAAATCCATTAGCTTGAGTTTAACTCTTTGCCACACAATCCCAAGTTTTAACGACCCTGAAAGAGAAGGCTTTTGAAAACATGATGGGAAAAGGAGAAAATGCTGGTAACCAGCATTTTCTCCTTTTCCCACAATGTTTTCTACTCTATCAAAGACAAAAACCACCACATGAGCTACATTTAATTTGTTGTCTGCAGGTGCTTTCAATTTAGTCCAGTCCACAATTTTGTTGTTTGGTAAAGAGTTAAGGAAAAAAAAAAACCCTAAACCCTTTACCAAACAGAAAAATAGACTTGTCCAAATTGAAAGGATTTGCAGACGACAAATTAAATGTAGCTGAAATGATGATTTTTTTTTTGGTCTTTGATAGAGTAGAAAACATTGTTGGAAAAGGACAAAATGCTGGTTACCAGAATTTCCTCCTTTTCCCACAATGTTTTCAAAGGCTTTCTTTCTCAGGATCGTTGAAAGTCAGGATTGTGTGGTAATGGGTTAAATATTTATTTTTATTCAGTTATGGGGGGGGGGGGGAAAATTGTCAACTCTTTACCAAACAATATTTTAGACTGGTCCAAATTGAAAATATATGCAGACGACAAATTAAATGTTGCTCAAATGATTAAATTTGTTTTTACCAGCATTTTCTCCTATTCCCACAATGTTTTCAAATATTTAATATTTGGTCGTTTAAACTCGGGATTGTGTGGTAAAGAGTTAATGTTTATCTATAAGCACATTTTAATATTTTTAAAGTGACAGGAAATCATATCTGAAAAAAGGCTTGTCAATGACTACCTCTCTTTTCTATTCACACAAAAAAATTAAGCCTTGCACTACTGCAAAACCAGAAATGTTCGCGTCGTGGAAATCTTTGCGATTTTCGCGTATTGCTAAAAACTGCAAATGTATCCGCCAGCTTAAATTTAAGCTAGACTAAGGAATATTTTACCTAGATACTAGGGCATGTGGGAATGATTGACAGGGACCCTTGTCGACATCAATGAGTGAATTTTTTTATCAAAGTCAACCAGAATACCAGTCTAGTGGCGGTAGATACTGACAATTTAAGACATTTAAATATGTTTCATCAAAGTGAAAATGGGGATTTGTTAAATTGAATGAGAATGATAATACTTTTTGCGGAAATATAAACATGCGTAAGGTCAGTATTTTGTTATGACATTTTAGACCTGCAATAATATCCACTTTTACACTATGATCAACTCTTTACCAAATGACAATACATGTGAGCCATGCTCTGGCAAAAGGGGGCTTGATGCATCTCCGTGATCTATGGTACCAGGCAAGCCATCATATAATCATGGACCCACAGTGACAACCTTTTTTAACCACCCAGACTGGTCCTTGGACATATAGAAAAAATACCAATAGCGAAAAGTTTTGGCCCAGGTCAGCCTGCGCGGACTGCGCAGGCTGTCCTGGGTCAATACTTTTCGCAGATGCATTAAGCTCCTTTTTCACAGAGCATGGCTCATGTAGTTTGCTATAGTTTAAATTCAAAGCATTTGCAGACGAAAATTTAAATGTGGCTAAAATGGTGGAATTTGTATTTGTGTAGAAAACATTGTGGGAAAAGGAGAAAATGGTATGTGATGTTTTCCATTTTTAGCTCCACTGGCCAAAGGCCAGCGAGCTATTGTCATGGCGTTGTGTCCGTCGTGCGTCCGTCCGTCCGTTCGTTCGTTCGTCCGTGCGTGCGTCCGTAAACTTTTTCTTTAAAAAACTTCTCCTCAGAAACTATTGACTGGATTTTTTCCAAATTTCACAGGAATGTTCCTTTGGTGGTCCTCTTTCAAATTCCTTCAAATAATTGTGTTCCATGAAGAATTCTGGTTGCCATGGCAACCAAAGTAAAAAACCTTTAAAAATCTTCTCCTCCCAAACCGCTATTTGGATAGCATTATTATTTTGCAGGAATGTTCCTTAGATACAGGTTTACAGAATTCCTTAAAAAAAAAAAGATCTGTCAAAAAACATGGCTTTTATGGGAGACTCATTTTCCTTTTATGGTATAAAGTAAAATCTTTGAAAAATTTCTTCTCTAAAACTATTCATTGGATTTCATTGTTGTTTTGCAGGTAAGTTCCTATGGTGGTTGTCTACCAAATTGTTTCTTCAGTGAGCTAAAATGCAGGATTGAATGATAATTGTTAAAAACTTCCTTTCGCCATTATAGAAATATCAGGCCTGTGGAGCGATACAGGCGCTCAAACGCCTCTAGTTCCATATTGTGTCATGCTTGTTGGGCCATTGGTTGTCCCAAACAAGGCATATATAAGGCATACTAGAGGCAAAAAGTCAACAATTAGGGAGTCAAAATAGAGACAAATTTAATTCATACCAGCTGGAACTTGACAGATTCCACTCTTAATACATCATCAGGCTCGTAATAATATCCTTACTTTTAAATGGTATGAATTAAATTTGTCTGCAGTTTGACCCCTGAATTGTTTATATTGGCAGTTAGTGGGTCTTTAACCTTATGGACTAGAACAATTAAAACTTAAACTGTCCTGTTATTTGAAACCTTAAACCTCAAACCAACAGTCAAAAATGAATTTCTGATTTGTTATTTGTATATTGTAGATGGCAGCGTTACAGTCACCATTTTATGGGGATAAAATGAATCTGTACTCTTTGTGTAAAAAGATTGACAAATGTGATTACCCACCCTTACCATCAGATGTATACTCAGATCAGGTAAAGTTTTTTTTTGTTGTTTTTTATTAGTTTGGCTGCTTTTGAAGGAAACAACAAGTCTTTGTCATAGGCCTGGCAACGTTGTTGTTGTTGTTGTCATCTGTTTAGTCATCTAACAAAAACTTTGACATTTTGTAATATGTCTATCATTACTAAGCTATTTACTTCATATTTGGAAAAGTTGCTGACTATCAAGAAAAGGAAACTCAACACAAATACAAAAGAAACAGGTAACTATCAAAATGTTTTTGATACAGTTATGCCCCTTTTTCTACTTGGAATTTTCTCTGAAAATCAAGCACTTGCAGCCAAGCATTGGCACTCGCATGCAGTGCTCTTGTTTATTATTTATCATTGTGCAATAAAATGTATCTATCACTCACACAACACGAATAGCAACTTGGTATGCTTCGTGACAGTACAGTACAATATCACACTACAAAATCTGCAGTCTGATGTTTGATTTCTATGTGCCAAGTAAGTGCTTAAATCTTTATCAGGTGACAAAATTTGAGACTGGACCAAATTAAAAGCATTTGGAAACAACAAACTTACTGTTACTCAAATGATGATTTCTGATTTTGATAGGGTAGAAAACATGGCGAGAAAAAGAGATAGAGGATATTTGTTTTTTACGGTGAAAGATCGAAATTTATTTCATCGAGTGAACATCATCGGTAATATTTTCACGAGTGGCGCTTTTACGGTGAAAGATCGAAATTTATTTCATCGAGTGAACATCATCGGTAATATTTTCACGAGTGGCGCAGCCACTCGTGAAAATATTACCGATGATGTTCACTCGATGAAATAAATTTCGATCTTTCACCGTAAAAAACAAATATTCTATTTATTTTATGCTTTTCACCCTTTCTGGGGGGAACTTAATCAAAATCCAGTACAGCTATATTTGGTTATTCCCCGTGGTGTACCCCTTCTGCATAGCAATGCATTACAATATTACGTCAAGCGCGAGAAATGTAAGGTAAATTATGTCATATTTCCATCTGGTTGTGAGGCACGCGCATTTTACCTAGGTAACTAGTGCGCGAGAACAACTGTTTCCGCCTTCAATTGAAGAGTTAGAATATAAAAATCGGTATTTTCACTGGTCGTAACCATGAAATATCGAAAAATATTTCACCGATATTTCTCGATAACCTACCGGAAAGCATAAAATAAAAAATGCCTGTCACTACTTTTCTCGCAATGTTTTCAAAAGCCTTCTTCTTCTGCGTCATTTAAACTAGGGATTGTGTTGTGAAGGGTTAACAGAAAATTTTCAAAATTTAAATCCAATAATAACCCCTGCAGAGGAATGTTTGGGGAGTTGTTTCGTATTTGAACACTGGAATCAGCCTATTCAGCTGGCTGTCCATCTGTCGGTGGACAAACACACTTTTGTCAGGAATTTTTGTCAGGAAACCTCTTTGAACTTTCAGATCTCCCCTTGAACTTTGACATCTTTGTACAGAATACATGTTTGAACACCTGTCTTCTTTTGGTGCAGGTAACATATATTAGACAGAGCCTCAATACAAGTAACATGAATATTTGAAGAGTAAATACATGTATCTGATAATGACAAGCCAGTAGTTCAGGGTTTGTGAGTTTGAATCCTGGCTTTGCCAAAACTCTCTCCCAGGTTGCCTAAACTCTCTTCCAGTTTGCCCAGTCTTTCTCCCAGGGTTTTCAAAAGTTAATGCAACAAGATTCATTTTTTCCTTGTAGCTTGACTTCAATATGAAGGAGTGAACATAGAGGGAAACAGGGCAAACAGTTTTTGGGCAAATTGTCCTGAATTCTCTTGACATGATATAGTTTCACTTTCATTGATAAGGAATTGGATAAGTTTACATGTGGCATGCAAAAAATAATAAGAGGGAAGGATTTTACTCTGTTCAAATTTCTTTTTCACTTGAGCTGAGGAAATTAGTGGCAATATGCATCAACCCAACACCAGAACAGAGACCTGATATCAGTTACGTGTACAATGTGGCCAAACAAATGCACCAGTACTTTCAAGGTCAGGTTCAACAACAACAACAACAGCAGCAGCAGCAACAGCAGGCTCAGGCACAGTTACAACATTTATCCCATGAGCAACATCAACAATTGCTTGGTCAACAGAATGTCCAGGCCACAAACTCACAACATATAGATCCGCAACAACACCAGTTATTGCAGCAACAGCAGGAACAACAGATGCAATTACAACAACAGCTTTTACAGCAGCAAATACATCAACAACAGCAGCAGGAACAGCCAACATAAATATGAAAGATAAAAGGACTGTATCGTGTCTGAAAGAAATACTGCTTCAGAATTAAATGCCTGTGTTAGAGATGTGAAAGTCATTAATGAGCACAAAGGAAGCAAAAGGGGGCTTAATGAATCTCTGTGATGCATTGGTCCAAGCCAAGTCATTACAAAATTATTGATGCAAATAATTCATTTTGTCTATCAACCAACTCAATCATGTAGTAGACTTGTCCTTTGACATTCAGAAAATTGACAAATAGCAAGAAGTTTCAACCCAGGTCAGCCTGCGCGACTGTGCAAGCTGACCTGGGTTGATCATTTTTGCAGATGCATTAGGGCCCCTTTTCACAGACCATGGCTCATTTGAATTGAAATCATATTTCATTTCTCTTCTTACTTCGAATCATTACACAATATAGCCTGCAATAGGAATGCATTGGGGGTACACTGGAATCAGCTTGTTTGTAGTCTGACTGGTTGTCTGTCTGTCTTTTTGTATTCACATAGACTTTTTGTGTTGCAAACTTTCCCAGGGTTTTGTTGCCAGTGTTGTGAATCTGTATATTGGTTAATTAACAAGAGAGTTTTTATGTGCAAGGCATTATGATTGCATGTCTGACTTTTTGCAGTTTAGAATAATCTCCACATGAACTTTGACGTTTTTGTGCATGGAACATATTAGGTTTGAACAACTTTCTACTCTATCAACGCACTTGGTTGTGGTATTAAGTCACCTCTTTTGACTGTTCTAGTCTTATTACTGTCTCTATATTTGATAACTTTGTATCTCCCATATTTTCATATTTTCACGGTAATATAACGATACTTTTTTCATACACGAGATAAAAATTATGTGCTGTCACTGACACATTGTGTGATATCATTGGTCAAAGCACTACTTCAAATCACCATTTTCAAAACTGTCATTCATTTTCCTTGTCTATTCATTTGTCAAAGTCAGTCATAGTTTCTATATGTAGTTTAACTTTGAAACTGTCCTTCTTTTCACTCCTGTCAAATAAGCAAGTTGATATCATCTATAGAAATGTCAGTATGTACAAAAGTGGTTTTTTTTGTATGTCATGAACTACAGTTCCTTGGGCAAGTTACATGACAAGAAGAATCTAACATTTGTTAGCCCTTGAAATAAGTTTTTATAAAGCTCACTCAGGAAAAAATGTTTTCAAGTAAGCCTTTAAAGAGCCAAAGAAAATATTAGGAGACTGCTTTAAAAGTGTCTTATCTTGAAAGCCAACAAATCCAAGATCATATGGCCTTCAAACAATTGAAAAGGGGCATTTGGACATTTGCGTAAAGTGCCGTCTCGGATTAGCCTGCGCAGACTGCGCTGGCTAATCCGAGACAGCACTTTACGACTACATTAGTTTTTGCCCTGCACTACACTTGCATGAAACAGAAAATTGCATAAGAACGGAAAATGTTATCTCGGATTAGTCTGCGTGGACTGCTCAGGCTGATCCGAGACTACACTTTACGCAAACGTCTGAATGCCCTTTTTGACATATTGCGGACCATATCATTACATGCGTGTCTTATCCTTATGAGCCGTCCAATTGTACTCATTTGCCAGTTTTACTGGTGTTTATAATTATTATATTTTATATTAAGATACAATACTTTTATACATTACTTTATTTATATACTGTCCATAAATGTAATTTCTATGATGCATTATACCAAGCAAGTCATCACATAATTATGAATCCTATAAAATCCACTTTGCCTAGTAACTGGCTGAATCCTTAGGTAGGATGGTCCTTAGAGATGCAGAAAATTTATAAATGGTGAAAGGTTTTGACTCATGTCAGCCTGTGCAGACTGACATGGGTTGATACTTTTTTTTTTTCCTGTATGCATTAAGGCCCTTTTCACAGTGCAAGGCTAGTATAATCTGTGATGTTACAGAACTATTTACAGTGCCTCTTTGAACAAATAGAAACACAATCACTGGATTTTATATAAACTACAAAGAATGAGGTTTACATAGCTTTCAACAATATTTCAGACATCACTGCAATAGCTCACTAATATCTTACCCAAACTGGACTGGGTCTTTACAGTGCCTTGGCCAAGGCCACTCCCTATAGACCAGGTAGGTCTGGATCAAACCAGGGATTAAAAATCCATTGCCTTTTATCAAAAGTGCATACAAGTCTGGAGAACGCTGCGACTTGCTCTGGTGTATTCATAAAGTACATGTAGTTCTTTATCCATATTTTACATGAATGTTTTTTTCTTTTTAACCTCCTGCAATGTTACTGGATTTTAGACATCCAAATTGAAAGCATTTGCAGACGACAAATGTTATGTATCTCAAGTGATTGGATTTGTATTTCATAGGGTAGGAAACATTGTTGGAAAAGGAGGAAATACCAGTTGCCAGCATTTTCACCTTTTCCCACAAAATATTCAAGAGCCTTCTCCTTCAGGGTTATTTAAACACTCGATTGTTTGGTAAAGGGTTAGATTGTCTGCTGCATATTCGGTTGAGGTGTCGATTTTCTAGTGATTGTGTTATATTTTCTCCCTATGTAGAAAAGAACTACTTTGTTGTCATATGTATGACCGGTTCACCACTCGGGTTTTTCAAGTACAAACTAGTTGTTCCTATTTATAGATCAATGTTCATACCATATTTATAGTTTAATAAACCATTTGTCAAACGATCCTGTGTTTTACAACTTGGGACAGAAAACCTTTGAAAACAGTATTGGAAAAGGAGAAGATATTGGTAACGAGCAATGTTTTATCTTTTACGTCGCTGTTTTCTTCACTTTCTTCAACAAATCCCATAACTTGGGCCACATTTAATATTTCGTATGTACGAGTAAATGTTTTAAAGATACATCATTACAGCCAGAGAAAAAAAAAGCCATAAAATTTGATAGACAGTAGAATTGTTCAAAATTCAGATGTGTAAATATAGGTAAAAATTACCTATACATATGGTGTAAGGGATGAATACATTTATGGGAAATCTTTGATTTAAAACCGGAGACATCACAACAGTGATTTATTTGATGGCCTCCAGAAATTAAAATGCAATTTCTATTGGTCCTAATCTATGCAACCTTGCAACCGCCAGGGGCAACATTTGGCATGACGATACAAGAATGAATATAGTTTGATATTTGATAAAATAAGGATGAAATGGGTGAGAAACTGGCTGAAGACGAGTATAAATGTATCTTTAATATTAAAACATCTAAATGTTGTCATATTTTAAAGAGTTATAGAGTCTCAAGTATACATATAATAATCATTATTAATGTTATCATTATACATGTTGATGTTGATCTGTATATGTCAAATCTAAATAAAATGTTGCACTATACGCTACCAGATTTCGTGTTGTTACACTCCATGTTATCATATATAACATGATCCGTGCTCTGTGAAAAGGGGATTCAATGCATTTGCAAAAAGTATCGACCCAGGTCAGCCTGCGCAGTCCGCGCAGGCTGACCTGAGTCGATACTTTTTGTTGTTGGTCACGATTTAGTTTGTCGTTAAATAAAATGAACTTTATGGATCCATAATGATGCGATGAATTTCATGGTATGATGCAACACAGAGATGCATTAACACCCCCCTCTTTTTTGCCAGTGCATGATTCAGTTTTATGTTGATTTATTATATGGTGTTTACGCCGTTTTCTACAATAGTTCAGTTATACCGCTGCGGCCAGTGCACCTACCTGGAGTTTCTGTAACCAGAACTCTGCACAATAATTTTTCCAAGCCACTGGCTGCTTTCCCACAGTCAATGGTCAGCGGTGAGAGAGGTATGAATCCTATCGCAAAGACTATCATCAATCCTAGGACAGAAAGTTGCCCAGCCGAGGATCGAACCAGGGTCCCCTGTTCTCAAGTCCTGAATGCTGTTGACGAGCTGCCGGGACTCGGCAATTTCATATTGAAGGAGTGGCATAAATAGCAATACATGACCGAGTAACGATCTTTGAAAATGTGGTTTAATGCATATGCAAAAAGTCCCGACCCAGATCAGCCTGCCCAGTCTGCGCTGGCTGACCTGGATCGAAACTTTTTTCTATTGGTGAACTTTCTGTCTGCTAAAGAGATCTACTATTCTTTATCATGATTCAGGGGGTATAAGAGGAAAGTTAATGGACCCACATTCGACGATAGTCTTTGTATAATGCTTTACTAAGATGTATTGAAGATCCTTTATCAGAGACCAGCCCGCATAGCACAATTGGTAGAGCGTAGGAATCGTGAACGTGATTTTTCGGGTCACTTGAGGGTGTGGGTTCGATTGCTACGGCTGACCATCGGGAAATTACTAATAGTCTTTCGGATGATACGTTAAACCGAGTTCCCGTGTGATGGTACTATACACCGAGCACGTTAAAGAACCATGCGTAACTTAGGATGAGTTTTGTCCTGTATCTTGCACTATTCCACATAACATAACTAACAGTCTTCACGGGGTCTCGCCCATATGGGCAACCGGTGGTGACGATAAATAAACGCAAAATTCAGTCAATCAATCCTGTATAAGACATTAGCTCATGTATACGTATGTTGTACAGATGAAATGTTACGATCACAACTATGTTACATACATGTGTAATATAATAATATGGCTTGCAACACGCTAAAAGGGGCATTCGGACATTTGCGTAAAGTGTCGTCTCGGATCAGCCTGCGCAGTTATTTTCTGTTTTGCACAAGTCTACTGTAGTACAAAATCTAATGTAGTCGTAAAGTACCGTCACGGATTAGCTTGCGCGGACTGCGTAGGCTAATCCGAGACGACACTTTACGCAAATGTCCGAATGCCCCTTTTTCGCGTGTTGCAAGCCATATATAAATCACCCTGGGCTCAATATCTCAAAACTTTAAGGTTTCGTAAGTTACGGTTAACTTTACGATCTTTTTACGAGGACGTTACGATTTTCTTAAAGTGATCTCTCAAAACCGACCTTAACACTCTCGTAAAGCAACGTTTATTTATGATCGTAACATTTAAAAGTAACTGATTGATTGAATGGTGTTTTACGCCGCTTTCAACATTACTTCAGTCATATCACGACGAAAGTTCACATATTCATGTATTTCCTGGATTTCACCAGTACTGGGCTAGGTCACTGAGGTGTCTTGACCGAGGACGCTCCCACGAATGTCCTAGTGGATTCAGTGCGGCTCGAGCCCGGGGCCTCCGGGATACGTGTCCCACACTTTACCACTGAGCCACGCAGGACCCCGTAGCATTTAAAAGTGACGTCATTTCTTGATACTGAATCGATTCCGACCCCGTGACTGTCTGCGATCACAGACTGAAAACTCCCCGTTTCATAAAATCTCAAAGCCAGTGTTATCTGCAACGACACCGGGAGTGCTTGATTTCGGTAAATATTGAGCTCACCTGAGCACGAAGTGCTCAAAGGGAGCTTTTGTGATCGTGCTGTGTCCGTCGTGCGTCGTGTGTACACTCTAGAGGCCACATTTTAAGTCCAATACTCATGAAACTCGGTCAGAATCTTTTTCTTTATAATATCGCGGTCAAGTCCGAAACTGTGTCATGTCGGGTCAAATAGAAGGTCACTGAGGCAAATCTTGGAAAAACCTTGTGTGCACTGTAGAGGCTATTTTCCAGCCAGATATTCACGAAACTGGGTCAGAATGTTTGTCTTGACTGTATTAATGACAAGATTGAAAATGGGTTACGTTGGGCCAAAAAGAAGGTCGCTTGACCGAATCTTAGAAAAACCTTGTGCACACTCTATAGGCCACATTTTCAGCCAGATACTCATGAAACCAAGTCAGAATTTTTGTCTTGATAATATCTCGATAAGACTGAAATTGACTCATGTCGGGTAAAAAAGTAGGTCTCTGGGCCAAATCCCCAAATCCTAGAAAAAACCTTGTGTGCACTCTATAGGCCACATTTTTAGTTTGATACTTTTGAAACTTGGTCAGAATATTTGTCTTGATGATATCTCTGACAAAATTGAAATTGGGTCAAGTCATTTAACATAGTAGGTCGCTGGGGCAAACCTTAGAAAAACCTTGGGTGCACTGCAGAGGCTGCATTTCAGTCTGATACACATGAAGCATTGTCAAAATGGTTGTTCTAATGCTATCTCGGACAAGTTAGAAATTTGGTCGAAACAGATTCAACAGTTGGTCACTGGGCTAAATCTCAGTCTAGAGGCCAAATTTTCAGTCTGACACTCATAAAGCATTGTCAAAATGTTTACCTTGATGATATCTCAGACAAATTTGAAATTTGGTGACAACAGATCAAGAAGTTGGTCACTGGGCAGTCTAGAGGCCTCATTTTCAGTCTAATATTCATGAATCATTGTCAAAATGTTTGTCGCTGGTTCGATCCCCGGCTCGGCCAATTTCTTTATGAGGACTAATGATAGTCACTCCGACAGGATTGATTCCTCTATCTCACCACTGACCATTGTTTCGACGATGGTTATGTGGGAAAGCAGCCAGTGGCTTGGAAAGAGTATTGTGCGGAGTACTGGTAAAAGAAAGTCCAGGAAAGCGTGGATAGGTGCGCTGGCCGCCGCGATATAACTGAAATAATGTTGAAAACGACGTTAAAAGTCATAAAACCAACCAACCAAAATGTTTGTCTTGATAATATCTCTATCAAGTTGGAAAAGTCCGTTAAAAAGTAGGTCACTTACAATGGCGTGTTTTACATCATCACAATTAGGATCTCTAGTTTTATCAATCCTAGATGACTTAATACAGGTGAGCGTTTTAGGGCCAATAGCCCTCTTGTTCTTTGAAGTGCTCCACAAGAACATTGCAGAGGGTAAAAATTGATCCTCGGTCGAGGCGGTATTTTCTAATTAATTCCATGTCATCCAAGGGATTAATTCTGTCCCTAAAACTCGCCGAGCTATATTGTTTCTTCTGTGAGGTCTGTATACGTGCAAAAATAATGTCATTTTGAAAAATAAACCACTACACCACGTTTTATGCATTGCTGAAAACAGCCTACGATTACGTTAAGGTAGCTTCGGAGTGGTGGTAGTTTAAAATCGGGTTTACGATCGGCCCTTAAGTTGCGATGTTTTGAGAGAGCCGGCAAATTGCTTACGAGGGACTTAAGGTCGGTTTACGATGATAGTAGCACTTAAAGTGCTTTGAGATATCGGGCCCTGGTCAGTATCACATGCGTATCATAAAACACAATGTAAGAGCCATGCTTTGTGAAAAAGGGGCGTAATGCACCTGAAAAAAAAAAAAAAAAGTATCGACCCATGTCAGCCTGCGCAGATCCGCGCAGGCTGACATGAACCGACCGTTTTTGCTGTCTTCATTTTTTTTACATGTCAAAGAACTGTTGTACCTCATGATTTAGTTGGTTGTTAAACAAAATGGATTTTATGGATCCATAACAGTGTAATGACTTACTTGGTATCGTGCATCATGGAGATGCATTAAGCATCCTTTTCACAGAGTACGGCTTATCACACATAAACACAGTAGGGAACATGGCTACGTTTACCGTTTCTTCCTAAGTCTCTTACTAAATGATAAACAATTCCCCTTTTAAGATGTTTAAAGGCCCACTAACTGCCAAATGTAAATAATTCAGAGACTCTGTGTGCGTTTACGGACAGTATCGACCAAGATCAGACTGCATTGAATATGTAGACTGATCTTTTATGTACATTGGCCCATATAACGGAATATAATCTCCGAAAACAGCCTATATGTACTTAGGCTTCTAAGCGCGAATCAATTATCTGTTGCGGACATAGAACGTGCAGTCTGATCTTTGGATCTACACCGTCCGATAAGGAAATATTTTACCCCAGAAAATAACTTTGAAATAGCCTTATTTAGGATTTTACTACCGGTTTGAAAGTTCCATTTAAGTAACCAGTATTTAGCAGATAAATGGTAAATATCCTCGAAAGCTTTGATTGCCCACACTGCGGTATTCCGTCATGTTGAACTTTTATATCCTTGGGTGCGTGTTTGTGTGCATTTGGGTTTCAAGTGTTCTCCCACTGATCGAGAGTAGTAGCTTCTTTGACAAATCGCAATGTGCAAGAAGGATCATTTTCAAAGATTTTCTAACTTTGGAAATAACAAAACTTGTGATCGGCTAAACCAAATGGTTTAGCCCATGCAAGCAGAATATTATGTTTTGTTACTAGGCCACTTTGGTACTAGGCTGTTTTGGTACTGGGCCGTTTTGGTACTAAGTCGTTTTGGTACTGGGACGTTTTGGTACTAGGCCGTTTTAGTACTGGGCCGTTTTAGTACTGGGCCGTTTTAATGCAAGGTCGTTTTAGTACTGGGCCGTTTTGGTACTTGGCCGTTTTAATGCAAGGTCGTTTTGGTACTGGGCCGTTTTGGTACTGGGCCGTTTTGGCATTGGGCCGTTTTGCTACTAGGCCGTTTTAGTACTGGGCCGTTTTTGTACTGGGTCGTTTTGGTACTAGGCCGTTTTGGTACTGGGCCGTTTTGGCATTGGGCCGTTTTGGCACTAGGCCGTTTTGGTACTGGACCGTTTTGACCTCCCCATGTCTCAATCGGTGACGGATGATTGAAGATTGTCAGAGCGACAAGATTCATTCTTCTTACAATGCTGGATATATTTTAATGGAAAAGCTGCCAGTGGCTTCGAAATAATGCTGTTCGCTGTACTGGTAATTATAGAAACTCTAGAAAAGCATGGATAGGTGCACTGACCGCCACGACATACTGTTGAAAACGGCAGGGATCAGCAAACACACAGAAAAGTTGCTGTACGTGTCAGGACAATATCCGGGAACTTGTTTCTTAATGATCCTATTGGTCCATTGTCAGTTTCGAAATAAAACTTGTTGATAGTGTTGTATAATTTTTAAAAATGTTCATGAATCGTAACTGGCAACCACAACAAGGAAATGCACCTCTTCAACCATTCACATGACGACAGAATTTTAGCGTTGCCCAAATAGAAAGCATTTGCAAGAGACAATTTAAATGTTACTTAAAATTGTGGTTGCTAAGCTGTACTCAAGGACCTTTTGCGGACAGTGTAGATCAAGATCAGACTGCACAGAACGTGCAGTCTGATCTTGAATCTACACTGCCCGATGAGGAGACAATTTTTCCCCCGAATAACTTTGAAATACCTATATCTAGGTTTTTAATATCGGCTTGAAAGTTTTATTTTATTTATTTAGCATGTTAAAGGGTTAAAACATGAAATTTTTCATGCAAAGGGTAGGGAAAAAAATGTGGGAAAAGGTGAACATGCTGGTAAATGCTGGTAATCAGCGTGTTCTCCTTTACCATAATGTTTTCAAAGGGCTTCTCCCTCAGGGTCGTTAAAAGTCTGGATTGTGTGGTTAAAAGGTTAAACATGGATTTTGGTTTCGATGATCTTGTAATTTACATCATTTTCATTAATTATCTCTTCTTTACAGAATATCTTTTTCAACCGTTGAATTTGGAAGTGAAAGTAAAATTTCTAACTGATATCTGATTTTAGTCGAACAATGAAAGAAAAATACAACGGGCCGAAATGCCGATGCCACAAGGACGGTGTCAAACTCCACAAGATATAACCAGTCGGTCTCGGCTCTATGTCAGAAAACTGATTTTAAATTAGTTACTTTCATTTCAAAAGAACGCGGTCTGACTAAATCTTGACCACACGTTTTTGATCCTAAGGCGGCTGAGTGCGACTCAGTGCGCCTTTGAGGACAGTGTAGATCAAGATCAGACTGCACAGAACGTGCAGTCTGATCTTGGATCTACACTGTCCGTTACGGTAGGTTTTTTTACCAGCAATTCGAACTTTGTAATCGCAATGTTTCGGTATATACTATTGACTGAAAATCTTTATTGTATTTATTTACGAGTTTAAGCGTTAACAGCTCGTCACTTCGTATTACATGTTTGGATTATGTGAAAAAAGGATCAGTCATTGTTACGTGGTCTGCCCGGTACACATAAGCCACAGTCTGGCAAAAGGGGGCTTAATGGATCCCCGTAATGCATAGTACCAAGCAAGACATCACATAATTATGGATCTATAAAATCCGTTTTGTCTAACCAACGACTGAATACCAGGGTAGACTGGTCCTTGGACATGCAAAAAAAAATAATCCAATAGCAAAAAGTTTCGACCCATGTCAGCTCGCGCGGATTGCACAGGCTGACATGAGTCGATGCGTTTTGCAGATGCATTAAACCCCGTTTTCACTGAATCCTTGGGTAGACTGGTACCCGGACATGCAAAAAAATAAATGACCAAGAGCAAAAGGTATCGACCCATGTCAGCTCGCGCGGATTGCACAGGCTGACATGGTTCGATACGTTTTGCAGATGCATTAAGCCCCCTTTTTACAGAGTACGGCTTATTTACTTTTTGAGAGAAAAAGATCTGTCTTAAAATTCACCGCACGTTTTAAACAGCGTATCACTTCGTCTTACAACTTTGCATAAGGTGAAACAAGCATCTGTCATTGTTACGTGGTTTGCTACTACATATGTTTTGCATAACACAACATGCATGCATTTTTTTTCTTAATTCTGAAGCGTTCGTATCCTTTAATCCTTTGCCAAACGACAAATTTTCCACGTGATCAAAATTGAAAGCATTTGCAGACGATAAAATAAAATGTGGTTCAAATTATAGAAGTCGACTCTAGAAAGAACAGTAAACATTGTGGGAAAAAGAGAGAATGCTGGATACCAGCATTTTCTCCTTTTCCCGCATTGTTGTCAAAAGGTCATTTTTTCAAGGTCCTTAGAATTCCTGATTATATGGTAAAGGTTAAATCCCTCAACGGTAATTTAAGTTCTGAAGGTTTTGGTTTTCTTACAATATATATTCGCGAACAAACTCAAGATGGGGCTTAAAGACTGATTGCGGCTGCCAGTGCACCTATCCATGCTTTCCTGGAGTTTCTTATACCAGTACTCCGCTCAATTTTCTTTCCGAGCCACTGGCTGCTTTTCCCACATAACCATCTTCAAAACTATGGTCAGTGGTGAGAGAGGAATGAATCCTGTCGCAATGACTATCATTCTGGGAAAGAAATTGGGCGAGCTAGCAATCGAAACAGCGATCCCCCCTGTTCTCAAGTCCTGCACCCTACCAACTAAGCTACCGAGGCTCGGCCGGGCTTAAAGACTTTGATAAACAAAGAACTGATGTCATTCGACCGATAGCCTCGGTTACAAAAAGATATGATGTTTTCTGCTAAATTAATTGATTGAATGGTGTTTTACGCCGCTTTCAACATTATTTCAGTCATATCAAGGCTACAGCTCATATATTCACGTATTTCCGGAGTTTTTACCAGTACTAGGCTAGGGCTCTGAAGTGTCGTGCCCAAGAACACTCCCACGAAAAACCAAGTAGATCCAGTGCGACTCGATCCCGGAGCCTCCAGGTTACGCGACCCACACTTTACCACACTTTACCACTGAGCCATATAGGAACCCCGTTTTCTGTTTCAGATTTTACCTTTTGCCACACAATTCCTAGTTTTAAAGACCCTGAGGATTGATTGATTTGATTGAATGGTGATTAACGCCGTTTTCAACATTATTTCAGTTACATCTCGATGGCCAGTGCGCCTTAGGCTGGGTCTAGACTGTAATGATTTTAATAACATGCACTCTGTATATGTGGTCTCCTCAGAATCGCGGTCTGCCGATCTGATCTTTGGCAGTTATCTGTTTATCGCTTTCGTTACTATTACCACGTCATTTTTGACAAAGTGTCATAAGAATGATAGAAAAAAAAAAAATGAACAGACTGGAACTCAGGCAAAGAGCACCTATCCATACTTTTCTGGAGTTTCTTTTAAAGTACTCCCCACACTATTCTTTCCAAGCCACCAGTTGCTTTCCCGAATAACCATCATCGAAACAATGGTCAGTCGCAATGACTATCATCAATTGTCGGAAAGGAATTGACCGAGCTGGGGATCGAACCAGTGATCTCCTGTTCTCAAGTCCTCTACGCTACCAACTGAGCTACCGAGGCTCGGCGACGACCCTGAGGAAGAAGGCTTTTGGAAACATTTTGGGAAAAAGGAAAAATGCTGGTAACCAGTATTTTCTCTATTTCCAAGAATGTTTTCTACCTTTTTTCAGACACCTTTTCGCGTCTGAGCTACATTTATTTGTCGTCTGCAGATGCTTTCAGTTTGGTCTGGTCCAAAATTTTGTCGTTTGGTAAAGAGTTAAATGAAATTTTCAAGCCGATAGTAAACACTTGAATCTTGCCATTTGAAAATAAATTTTTAGTGAAAAAATAACTCCTTATCGAACAGTGAAGATCCAAGATCAGACTGCACAAAACGTAGATCTTGATCTACCCTGTCCACAAAAGATCCTTGACTCGCACTTAGCAGCCAATGGGTTGAGAAATTGAATTTAAAAAAAAAAAAGCTGACCACACGTCCTTCTTGTATAGTTGCAATCTGACGTCACGTCCCTGAACATTGGATACAAAAGTTACTTGTCTGCAATTAATATCATATACTAACGCTTTACCAGACGGACATTTTTTTTTTCACTAGTCCGCACTGAAAGTGCTTGCAGAATAGACATTAAAATTTAGTGTAAATGTTAGAGTTTATTTTTCAAAGGATGGAAAACATCGTGGGGAAAGAAAGGAGAAAATGCTTAAATATTATCAACATTTCTCCTTTTTTTTTTCTCTCACAATGTTTTCCAAAACCTTTTTTTCCTCAAGGTCATAAAATCATGTGATCTTTTGTCAAAGCGTTAACTCTTTACCACACAATCACGAGTCTTAACGACCCTAAAGAAAAAACCTTTTGAAAACATTGTAGAAAAAGGAGAAAATGCATTTTCTCCTTTTCCCACAACATTTTTACCCTTCCCAAAACGAATTTCAATTTTTGAGTCACTTCTATTTTGTCGTCTGCAAATGCTTTGAATTTGGACAAGCCTTAAATTTTATCGTTTGTTAAAGCGTTTATGAGCAATCGAACAATACCATCGCTTGATCACAGGAAGTCAGTGTTGTTTAAACGTTTGTTTTACACATGTACTGGTAATAATATTTGACGATACACGTACATGATTACATCATGGATTGATTTATTATGTTCTTTTTAATCAAGCCTCTCGCTATAAATACTGGGGTAAAACTCAATCTCAGTGCATTCGCCATCTAAACTTGTGAGAAGTAGCTATCCAGAAAAAGCACAAGGTATGACGTTTTATTTTTCTTTTAATTTTATTCTATTCCTTTAATTATTCTAATTTAAGAAGAAATATCGGCTTAGGACTGTTTACTTACAGCTACAGGTATATAAAGAGAACGGACATCTTAAATAGTCATCAGAAGTTATTTGTAAATAACTTAATCGTTTAAAACCTTAAAGGCACTAGTAATTTGAACTTTAAAACAACGCAGCATTTGAAAATAAAGTTTTTTTTTTTTTCAGTCAGATTTTAATTATTTTCGGCTTGAACGTTTGAGAAATAAATATCAGATACTGTAGATTCAAGATCAACTTGCACAAACTGTGCAGCTGATCCTGATCTATGCTGGCTGCAAATGTTTACAATAAATAATGTTGTCCTGGAAGTTGTAGCATGTGGAGTGCTGTTACGAGAAATGTGAATCTAAGATTTATCTAGAACAAAAAATTAAGGTCGGGATCTACCTGACCATGTGCGTCAGCTGTGATTGGCTGGTACAATATTTCATAAACCTATGAAAAGAAGTTGTTGAAAATACTGCTGTTTTATTGGTTCATAATGGGGGTTCTGGAAACTGCATTCTTTGTATTCTTACGCATAACATTACTTATTAGTGGAGGGGTAGGGGCTAGAAAGTCTATGTTATGACATTGGTAGTATGTAAAGAAAGTTGTGACTAAAAACGTTTTCGTAGAGCTTCGTAGTGTAATCAGGAGCGTCGTTTTCATGCCTGTATGAAAAGAACAACAAAAAGTACTTAACAATTTTCTTACTTATGTGTGCATCTAGAGAATAGAAAATAGATAATGCACACTCAACAACGCTTGTGGACAGACAAATTTATTAGACACGTCTTAACACAAAGTGAAAATTGACAAAAATCAGAAATTTTCTGCTTTGTGTGGCAACAATTTTAATGTATTGATTAGAAAAAATGACGTTGAAACCTATTTTAACTGGGAGAATTTTGATATTTTTACAGACATTAAGACTAAGTATGATAAACTAGTGACCAAAAGTTTCATATGATCAGTTTCTGAAAGCACTCTGCTAATTCGAACCTCGCAATTCGAACGAAGGCATAAATTGATGTAAAGATAAGGAGTGTAGGATCAGACTGCTCAGAACTTGGAGTATAATCATGGATCTACCCTGTCCTTTAGGGAGATATAGTTCCAGCAGAAACAATTTTGAAATGGCAATATTTGGCGGTTTTTGATATTGACTTGAAATGTAATTAAAAGGTTAACCAGAACGTAACTTGAATTTAAAAAAAAAAAGCTATAAATGGAAAAAGATAATAATAATAATAATAATAATAATAATAACAATAATAATAATAAAATACACGTCTGTTTAATTCATATTAGAAACTAAATTGCAGGTAACATTCCTCTCCGGCTAAACTATAGTCAGCTGGTAAACTCAAGGGGGGTAATTTTTTTTTTTCGTTCAATTTTTTCATCCTTCTTGCACAATTCTTTTCTTTCATTATATACGACGTAACCTTTTTTTTTTTTTTAAATATCATTTGAATTCGTTTTTCTTGTCTGTAATCCCAAATTTCAAAAAGGACGAAACTTGCAAGATATGGAGAAAGATCCTCGATCGTCCTACGTCAATCGACGGAAAAAAATCATTTGAGTTGGAGATATATTTCATAAGCTCCCTCCTTCTTCATCGTTTTTCCTCTGGCAAAATTAATTCTAAACCTTATCCTTCTAAATAACTAAGATGACACTTTTAAGCCAATAGTAAAAACCTAATTTTTGCTATTTCAAAGGTATTTCTGAGGAAAAAAGTATGTCCTTATCGGACAGTGTAGATCAGAGATCAGACTGCACGTTCTGTGCAGTCTGATCTTGATCTACACTGTCCGCAAAAAGGTCAGTGAGTCGCGCTCAGAAGCCTTAGAGTTTACAAGAAAATTGCCAAACACGTTTTTTTGTCTTTTTGTAGACAACACGAAATATATAGATCAAGATTAGACAAAACAAAATATGCGGTCTGGTCTGTGGTCTGCACTATCCACTATTTTGCGAAATATTCATGCAACAATACCACTGAAACTGAAATTATGTTAGTCTGATTCCCTGCTTCCCTGATTGAGAAAGTGCCTTTCGTTTATGAGCCACTTTAAAGATTCTTCTTTACTTATTTCCATCTCGTTTTCTTTTTTAACTTTATTTTATGAAAATATAATTATTTTTGTATCTTCATGCAACTGTTGCCCCTGACGGTTGCAAGGTTGCACAGATGACGACGGATAGAAAATGCATTTCATTCTCTGGAGGTTATATTTGTTTTATATATCATTTCCGGAGTATAACACTATTTTAAATCAATCTCGAAATTTTACACTTAAATTACAGATTAATTCGTTTAATTTGGACTGACTTAAAGACTGCATATTGTTGTTTGCCTTTTTATTTTAAGCAGAGCACCACACGAGTTAATAAAATGTCTACAAATGGAAGTTAATGAAAATACATTATAAAAATACTAGAAATACGATATCCAAAAATTGAACGATATTTGAGTCATGTTCTGTGAAAAGGGGGGTTAATATATTTGCAAAAAGTATCTATCCTGCACAGTCTGAAAAGGATCGATTTTTTATTAGTAAATTTTCTTCATGTCCAAGGACCGTTCTATCTCATAACTCAGTTTTTTTGTCAGATAGAGTGGGTTTTATGAATCCATTTTGAGTGATTTCTTTGCCAGCGACTAACACTTGGACCGACCTTACGATAGCAGACTGTTTTCTTCACAATAATTTCCATACTTTTAAATGGTATGATTGAAACCGAAATACATCTTAACACCCTCTTTGTTTACTTTTGGTAGCTACTGTTGCTTTAATTTATCTATCTTTTATTTTTATTTCCAGGCAATCAGTACAATGAAGTCTTTAATCCTGTCTTCCTTATTTATCGGAGTCGCCCTTGCCGTTGGTAAGGGAGGTAAGTCCAAGGTTTTTTTCTCATCGAAAAAAATGTGCATCTATACTGTTAATGCTACTCTTCTGGAAAATACTATTTTGACCTGCAACAAGCCAAAAGGGGCATTCTGACATTTGCGTAAAGTGTCGCCCCGGATCAGCCTGCGCAGTCCGCGCAGGCTGATCCGAGACGACACTTTCCGATCGTGTGTGATTTTCTGTTTCAGGCAAGTCTATTGTAGAACAAAATCTAATGCAGACGTAAAGTGCCGTCTCAGATTAGCCTGCGCGGACTGCACAGGCTGATCCGAGACGACACTTTACGCAAATGTCCGAAAGCTCCTTTTCGCGTGTTGCAGACCATTTAAAGAGTTAAAGAAAAGGTTTGTTCCTATATTCATAAACAAAACCAAGTATGAATTGGAAGCCATAGATTTCTTTTCGTATTCAGTTTGTAACAAAAAATAATTCACAAGATTTCGAAATATAAATCCTTACTCTGCTAGATAAATGAAACGAAAAATTCCGTCAATAACACCCCCCCCCCAAAAAAAAAAGCGATTTTAAAGTTGATTTCAACAGAAAGATATAACGTGTCGGACTGTGTAGATCCAAGATCAGACTGCACGTTTTGTGCAGTCTGATATTGATCTACACTGTACGCAAAAGCGCCATGAGTCGAGCTTAGCAGCCTAAGCATAAAAAACCACAGTAGCTAACTTTTATTTTTAGTTAAAAAACTTATATAATGATAGGTTATGGCGGTGGTTACGGTGGTGGTTACGGCGGTGGCTACGGCGGCGGCTACGGCGGCGGTTATGGCGGAATGAGCGGTGGCGGTGCTAGTGGCGGATACGGCGGAGGATACGGAGGTGGATACGGAGGCGGCTATGGAGGCGGATACGGTGGTTTAAGTAGTGGAACAGGTAGACTCGGTGGCGGACTCGGCGGCGGACTCGGAGGTGGACTCGGAGGCGGACTCGGTGGTGGACTCGGAAGCGGACTCGGAGGCGGACTCGGTGGACTCGGAGGAGGTGCTGCAGGAGGTTACGGCGGTGGCTACGGTGGTGGTTACGGCGGTGGTTACGGCGGTGGTTACGGTGGTGGCGCCGGTGGAGGAAGAACCGGAGGTAAAATTATCATCTTTGCCGGAGGTAACGGTGGCGGTGGTGCCGGTGGTGCCGGTGGATACGGAGGCGGATACGGCGGTGGATACGGCGGCGGATACGGCGGCGGATACGGCGGTAAGAAAGAAACAAACTAACTTTTTTTTCTTTTTTCTGTTTCATTGAAACTTAATATTACTTAACATTTACAGTGAATTGAAGGAAATCTCAGCAGATATATATTAAAATAACTTTTAAATTGTTTAATAAGGAAAATCATTCCAGAATTACGTCCTTTTTTTTTTTTTTTTTCTTTGTTACGGAGTTCTGCGCCAAATTAGGACCGATGAAAATTCAATCACTGTGACCTTAATTGAACGTGTCCGCAAAGCAGGGGGCCAAATTCAAACTGAACAATTTGAAATTCTTCTTAATATTTGCCATATTGACAAATACAGTTCTAGCTACAGCTGTACTGTATGACTAAATTATTATTAACATTTCTTTTTTTCCCACCAAATTGGAGAGCAACAAAATAATTAGATAAACACATATACCATTTATATTATCTAATACGCAAAGAAAACATTTGGTCTTTATGATACAGTGTCTGTTTATTTCACCGGTGTAGGCGGCAACGGTGGTTACGGTGGCGGATATGGCGGCGGTTACGGCGGCGGTTATGGAGGTGGATATGGTGGAATTACCGGTGGAGGAGTAAGTCGTGGAGGATACGGAGGCGGTTATGGCGGCGGTTACGGCGGCGGTTACGGAGGCGGTTACGGCGGTGCCGGTGGTATGGGCGGCGGAAGACTCGGTGGCGGCGGATATGGCGGCGGTTACGGAGGTGGATACGGAGGCGGTTACGGCGGCGGTTTGGGCGGACAAGGAGGTAAACATTTACTATGCTAATAATCATTTTTGAGTATTTAAGTCTTAGATATGGAATATAAGTTTTTAGTGTGAAAGCATCGAGAAATCTTCACTTTGAAGAATAAATATTATAACAAAGATCACATGCGCCATATCCCGTATTTCTCTCTTTCAAAGTTACGGCTGCAGTTTTATTGGACGGTGCGGTTACAATAGAGCCATGCTCTGGTAAAAAGGAATTTAATACATCTTCGTGATGCATGATACCAAGCAAGGCATCACATAACTATGCATCCATAAAATCTATTTTGTCCAACAATAGACTGAATTATTAGGTAGAGTGGTCCTTTGAAATGCAGAAATTTTACCAAAAGCAAAAAGTTTCGACCCAGGTCAGCCTGCGCGGACTGCGCAGGCTGACCTGAGTCGACACCTTTCTGCAAATGCATTAAGTCCCTTTTCCACAGAGCATGATTTAATTTAATGTGCTATTAATCATAATTCAGTATTTATTTCTTATGAATTGAAATACTGAACTTTTTTTTTTCTTTAAAAAAATATTTTGACATTTGGAAACCTTCACCTTACAAGGTAAACATCGATAACTTGCATCATACCCCCTTTTCACTCACTCAAGGTTTCGGTGGTGTTTCAGGTGCTGGAGGTCTTGGAGGCGGTCTTGGAGGCGGTCTCGGAGGTGGATTCGGTGGCGGATTCGGAGGCGGTGCCGGAGGCGGTGCCGGAGGCGGTGCCGGAGGAGCCTCTTTGAAAAAGTGTAAGTTGTTGTTGTTGCTGTCGTTGTAGCTTTTTGCTCGAATGTTCAACTTCCGATACAGCGGTCGTTTAAAGCTTCATTTTGAGGATTATGTTTACTCGTGGCAATGAGAAAGAAACACTTTTAGAAACATTGACAGGAAAGAAGAAAATGGTGGTGGTCAGCATTTCTCCTTTCACCAAAATATTTTCTACCCAATCAAGGATTAAATCTCTTCATTAAAGATATACTAAAAGAGTCATCCGCAAATACTTCCAATATGGACATGTCAACTTTTGTCGTTTAGTCGTTTACTAAACACTCGGCCCAATCTCAACGAACGCAAAGTAAAAGACTTTGAAAACATATGTTGATTGTCAGCATTTTCTGCTTTTCACACTATAGTTTGCACCTTTTCCACGTACGTCGTCTACTAGTATCCCACTATTCGGGTCACATTTTATTTGTCGTCTGCAAATGCCTTCAATTTGGATTTGTTTAGAATTTTGTCGTTTGGTAAAGAATTTATATCATTTTAAAACTTTTCGCTGCCAACTACATTGATTTCAATTTTCTCTTGGTCTAAAAGTATATTCTTCATTGCATTTTAAAGCTTATTTTGACCATCAACCATTAGCGTCAGGTATCGGACGGTGTAGATACAAGATCAGACTGCACGTTTCGTGCAGTCTGATCTTGATCTACGCCGTTCGCAAAAGCCATCCAATGCGACATTGGAAGTAATACAGATTATTACATCTTATTACAGAGTAATTATTACCTTAATTAATGAAAAACGAGAGGGTCATAGACCCATGAGGTATATAAAACATGGCAAACCTAATAATATATTATTAGAAATGATTTAATTATTCTTTTCAATCATAATTCCCCGTCATTCCATCAGTGTCCACCTTGTTCGAAACGAAAGAAAAAACAAGATAGAAAAATGGACTGATGGGGGATAAAACGAAAAAAAAATCATCTGCATACTATATTGCTTGACATTAAAAATGCTAATTCAAACAATTGTGCGACCTTTTCATTTGTATAATAATTCTACATCACTTCCTCTGTGTCCAACGAAGGAAATAACCAAAGGGATTGACTGAGAATTATCATGCTTGGAAACATTTTTGAGAATTAACCAGCTATATTTAACCAATCAAATTTACAGTAGTAGACTACATATTTACATTATAGTAATACTCTCAACTCTTTTGCAAACACGAAATACTCTTTCACAGATACAAAAGCTAAATAGCCAAAATAAAGAATAGTGTGGAACAAGATCAGACTATATATACGCAGGCCGGTCTTCGTCCACACCCTCCTTAAAAGCGCAAAAGTTAAATAGCGAAAATAGCGAAAATAGCGAAAAGTGTGGAATATTTTTATTATGGAATATTATTACAATGTATCATCACAGAGAGTTGTAGAGTAAATAACCTGATTTTCTGTCAGCTTTTCTGAATTACAACTGTAGAAACTTTTGTCTCGGTTTACAACAGTAATCTTGGGTAGAATAAACAATCTTTTTCTTGTCTTTTACAGCTTATTAGAGATCGTCCCACCAACATATGAAAGATTTCCCAGATGTGATATACATGAACGTCTCACATGCCCAAGAACCCTTTGTTTGACGACCAACATGAGTGTATGACTGACCGATACTTGTTGCTTTTTGTACTCTTTTAGAGCATTTTTGTCTTTGTCCTAATTTTTTTCTTTTTAACTTTATTGCTTTTTCTATTTGTGTATGGATAGCTTTTTACTGCAAAATAAATACAAAAAAAAATAAAATTTCCTTTTGTTTGTTGATGTAACGTAGCTGACATTCAGTCACGGATTCAGTTGTAGAGCTAACTCTTTATGAAACGATGCGTTTTTCGTTGGAGTGTCATTGGGCAAGACACTCCAGAGACACAGTCTTGTACTGGTGAAAGCATGGACATGCATGAATATGTGAGCTGTCACTGTAATACACGTATTATGACCGAAGTAATGTTGAGAGCGGCGTAAAACACCAATAAATCAATCAACCAATTTATCAAACAACGAAATGTTACACTTGTCCCAATTTGAAATCATTTGAATACGGCATATCAAATATAACTCAACTGTTGGAAATTGTCTTTGAAAGAAAAGAAAGCATTGTGGAAAAAGGAGAAAAATGCTGTTTACAACCGTTTTCTCCTTTTCTCACAATGTTTTCTAAAACATACCTCCTCGTTTAACCATTTCTCAAACGACAAATTTTGGACTTTTCACAATTCAAGATATCTTCAGACAGCAATATCAAAGTTGGTACAAATGAAATTAAGTTATCTACTACAGTAGAAAAAACATTGTGGGAAAAGGAGAAAATGCTGGTTACCAGCTTTTTCTCCTTTTCCTACAATGTTTTCAAGAACATTCTCTGTAAGCGTCGTTAAAACCTGGGATTATGTGAAAAGGGTTAAAGCCGGTATCGTTTGGTAAAGGGTAAAACATAGACTTGAAGCGGACGTGATTCTTTGACATCTATAATAATTCGCCTGCAACATGCGAAAAGGGGCATTCGGACATTTGCGTAAAGTGTCTTTCCGGGTCACCATGCGCAGTCCGCGCAGGCTAATCCGAGACACCACTTTCCGTTTTTATTTAATTTTCTGTTTTGCGCAAGTCTACTGTAGCACAAAATCTAATGTAGTCGTATAGTGTCGTCTCGGATTAGCCTGCGCGGACCGCGCAGGCTGATCCGAGACGACACTTTACGCAAATGTCCGAATGTCCCTTTTTGCGTGTTACAAGCCATATAAGAACCACGAATGAGCCGATCTCGGTCATAAAGAAAAGATTTAAAGCCGAAGTAATGTAGTTCGGTTTGTAAACTTCATTTACTGCTAAACATCATTTGTGTCATGTTCTGTGAAAAGCGGGTTAAATGCACCTGCAAAAAGTATCGACCCAGGTCGGCCTCCACAGTTCGCGCAGGCTGACCTGGACCGAAACTTATTGCTTTTGGTAAATTTGTGCATGTCCGAAGACCATTCTGCTTCAGGATTCAGTACGTTCTTAGACAAAATGGATTTTATTGATCCATAATTATGGGATGACTTGCTTGGTATAAGGTATCGGAGATGCATTAAGCCCCCTTTTGCCAGAGCGTGACTCATTTTATATAACCGAAAGAAGTCATGTTTTAACAACCCTTAAAGAGAGGGCCTTTGAAAATATTGTGGAAAAATACTAATGAAAAAACTGCTGGCAACCGATTTAAGATGTACAAGTCTAAAATTGTTATTGTCTCAGTACATCGTTCACCATTTATAAGACAACAGAATGTCCAACTTGTCAAAGTTAAAAGAACTTGCAGACGACAAACTGATTGCTTACTTACTCTTTACAAAAAAAAAAAAAATCAGACCTCCTTAAATTGAAAGCACTTGCAGACGAAACATTAAAAGTCGCCAAAATGACGAAATTTCGTTTTTAAAAGGATATAAAACATTGTGGGGTAAAAGAGAAAATGCTGGTAACCATTTTTATGTCGGAAAGCAACCAGTGACTAATAAATATCGAGGGCAGCAAGTGGCTAGCAAGCTTTATTTTTTTTTAAATGTATCGATGAAAGAAACTCCTTAAATGCATGGATAGGTGCACTGACTGCTGCGGTATGACTTAGGTAATGTTAACAAGAAATATCTTTTAAAAAGACGGCGTAAGAGATACTGGAATATGAATATTAAAACTCTATTTTTGGCCTTATATGAAGTAAAATAATAAAAACTAACCTCGCGAGCAATTGTCTCTTTTTCCTCACTGTTTTTCATTTTGTTGAAAAATAGTATTGGGCTATTGGATGACGCTTATGAAAATAATAAATTTCCAAATTGAACAAGAAAAGAATCATTCTCCATTAGATTAATTGGTGTGGTATGAATCAAGGTCCCGGGGTATCGATTAGTAGCAACATGTTTTCATACATTGCGAGCAAATATAGCAGCAGGGGTCCGCCTTATAAACATATGCACATTTTTTACCAATCGCAAATTACCATTTATTCATTCTTAATAGTACCAAGAAGTAGGTTAAAAGCTAGCACATTTAGCTACGCCGAAAAACGGCGTAATAATCTTTTTTTTTTAAATGATGACCTTACCAATAGTGTGGACGAGAGTCAGCCAGTACGTCCATGCAGTCTGTATCCTGTCTTACTCCTATACGTTACTATATAGTTGTACGGTCAGATGGAAGGGCAAGAGGAAACGTGCCCACGGCTCTGGCGAATTACGCCGCCCCGAACCGAAGACATATTCTGAGCATATCTAATCAGATAACGAGAAATATCTTTGTAGCACAACAGAGTACGATATTTATTGAAGCTCTACTAAAATATCACCTCGAACAAAACAGGGAGGTCGAAAAGAAATGGTTGAGCATTAACAATAACAGAATCACAATGAAAAATGAACTTTTCCACCCTTCTGAGGGTCGTTGAGATTTTTAATGGAGGACATTCCAGATGACATGGTGTTCCAGCTTCCATCCGAATAGCTCCAGGCCCAAGCCCCCGCGTAACCATGGTTATACAGGTACTGATACTGTTCTGCTGACGTCATTCCTCCTCCTCTGTTCTGATTAAATTCTGCAATAACCAATGGCTTGTCCAGCTTATAATCAGTTTCGTTGTGCTAAAAATAGAAAAGTAAACACTTTACAACACAAACCCGAGTTATTTACGGACCTGAAAGAGAATGCTTTGAAAACATTGTGGGTAAAGGAGAAAATGCTGGTAAACAGCATTTTTTCATTTTTTCTATAATGTTTTCTACACTATCAAAGACAGAAATTTTCATTTGAGTAGCATCTAATTTGTCGTCTGCAAATGCTTTCAATTTGGTTAAGTCCAAAATTTTGTCGTTTGGTAACGACTTAACCTGCTACATAAGTTTAATGAAATCTTCAACCCGGTAAGTGAAAACCTAAATGTTACTACTTTGTATTTCAAAGTTATTTTTCTGGGAGTAAAATACCTCCTGGTCGGACAGTGTAGATCCAAGAACAGACTGCACGTTATATACTGTCTGATCTTGATCTACATTGTCTGCAAACGGTCCTTGTGTCACGATCAGCCTTTTAAGGATTAAACACTGACTCAGTCATCACTGCATCTCCTCACAAGACCGTATACTTCCTGAGTTTTACCAAAACCTGGTTGTAGATCAACTGTTTTTCAGCCCGCCAACGGAAATCGAAAGCAGTCAGTTTGGACTATAAATCCAATCCACTCGTACCAATGAGCAATGAGACCAGACCGCATAGCTCAGTTGGTAGAGCGCAGGCCTCGTGAACGCGATGTTTCGTGTCACTTGAGGGTGTGGGTTCGATTCCGACGGCTGGCCATCTAAAATCACTATTAGTCTTTCGGATGAGACGTTAAACCGAGGTCCCGTGTGACGATGCTATACACCAAGCACGTTAAAGAACCAGGCATAACTTGGGATGGTTTTCATCCTGTATCTGCACTATCCCCCGTAACAATACTAACAGCCTTCAGGGGGCGTTGCCCGTATGAGCAACCGGCGGCTACGATAAATAAACACAAAAATCAATCAATCAATGAGCAACGATGGAAAAATCTTCATTATATGAAACAGCTCGTTACCAAAGGTTATGTTTTTGAATTTGAACTAGTCCCTGTCTCTCAGCTTTACCAAATTCTATTGCTCACTGATGGTTTGTAATTGAGCAAGTTATTATCATCATAATTGTTGTTTTTGTTGTTACAACTATTATCAAAATAAGTAGTAGTAATGGTAATAGTTTATTTACACTTTCAATTGATGCGTTTGCTTGATTTGAAGAGCCCCCTTTTTGCTATGTTCATTTTGGTCTTGATCAACAGACATTGAATTCTAGGGAACCGTCCGTAGTTCTAATAGGACTATGTACACACGGTAGTCTGGAACCACGTGGCTCTTGTGACTACTACAGCTTTGACTTAGATTAGTTTTCGAGTACTATTTCATTTGTATCACACGAACAGGCATGTATTTGTATTTCAATCCATGAGGATGACTTGGTGTTTTTTGTTCTGTTAGTGAAAGACAATTTTGGTTTCCTACATTTTATAAAAAAAAAAAGAGTCGATTTAGATCAAGACCTATGTTTTGAGAAACATGATTAATGATACAGTTTCGTAATTATGTAAACTGCTTTAGCAATCACTACGCTATTTTTAAGAAGTCTGCTGTAATATCAAGTTTACCCTGTACTGAGAAAGAAAAAGAAATTTACCTTAAACGGCATGTTGTCAGCATAGACCCTGTTCCAGTCGTAGGAATGTATTGAATAAAATGTCAGGGTTCCCTGGAAAAAAAAAATGCATCCACAATTTTTTAGTTTATAACACATATACAGAGAACTGCACTGTATGCATGTAGATCTAAGAAACGTATTTATTTATCTACATACATGTATGTATGAAAATTTCATGAGGTCATCTATAACATGTATAGGTACACCAAAAAGACTGGACACACTTATGTCCACGTAAATAGGTATAAAAGGTATTTGTTGAATTACCTGTGCATGAATGGAACTAAATTCTATGATTTTAAATGCACAGGTCTGCCAGTCATTCTAGCTAAATTAACTGTTTGAGACTACACATATCTTATACTCAAATATGGCCTGCAACACGCGAAAAGGGGCATTCGGATATTTGCGTAAAGTGTCGTCTCGGTTCAGCCTGCGCTATCCGCGCAGGCTAATCCGAGACGGCACTTTACGACTACATTAGATGTTGTTCTTCAGTAAACTTGTGCAAAACAGAAAATTACCTAAAAACGGAAAGTGTCGTTTCGGATTAGCCTGCGCTGACTGCGCAGGCTGATCCGAGACGACACTTTACGCAAATGTCCGAATGCCCCTTTTCGCGTGTCGCAGGCCAATTAGAACAGACACGTTTTGCAACATATGATATGATGTACACCTCCTCATGGTGAGCATGTCAATTGTATAACCCTTTGACTGCTAAGCGCAACTCAAGGACCTTAAGCGGACACCGTAGATCAAGATCAGACTGCACAGAATGTGCAGTCTGATTTTGGATCTACAATATCCGATAAAAAAAATATTTTCTCTAAATAATAACGCTGAAATAGCCGCATTTGAATTATACTATCGACTTGAAAGTTTCTTTTTATTTATTTAGCAGGTCAGGTGTTAAAGCACATTCACGTGTCGATGTTTGTAGTTTATCTATATGTACTGTATAAATAGTCTCACATTGTTATTTAAGGTTTGTATGTAATTTTATGGTCATTTTTAAGGGTATAATGGTCCGGAAAGTTGTAATATACTTGGTCGCTGGTCGAAAACGCTAGGGGTGGCTTGCTACATGTCATTTGCCTTTGAAGTTTCGTAAGGGGAATTTTTGTGGTCGTTTGCAGCAGAGGATCGTTTATTGCAGGTGGTGACGAAGCAGATTCGACTGTACTTCTTTTCTATAGTGAAATAATGACCAAAACACGACCACAGCACAGACTCAAGACAGGTTTTCATATTGACATACCATTGTTTTTCCACCAGCTTTTACTAAACAGGCATCCGCATACAGATTCTTACCACCGTACTGGTTAGTGGCATCATTGGGGGACCAGGCACCGGCGGTCACTTGAGCCTGCGGATCGGTACGTCTAATGGCGTCTACTTGATAGTTTATAAATCTATCTGAAGAAAACAAGCTTTTGATTGTAATATTAGTAGAGCCTTCGATGATTCATAGTTGTAATGATCGGGAGTTAAAGCCCTCGTCACCCCCATGTAATCTTTTTCCCAGAATTCGTCGTCCACCCCGTAGAGTACACATTCATGCCTAATTGACCCTTTACCACACGAAGAAATCTGAGACATGCCAAAATTGAAAGCATGCGCAGATGACAAATTTTACTGTAGCTCAAAATGGGATTTACCTTTGAAAGAGCAGAGAACATTGTGGGAAAAGAAGAAAGTACTGGTTTCGAGCATTTTCCACTTTTCTCCACAAGGTTTTCAAAAGTCATCTTCCTCAGTGTCGTTAAAACTCGGGATTGTGTTTATAGTATTACCTTGCTAGATATAAGTCTTGTAAAAGAGCATAGCAGAACTGTGTGGTCACGATTTAGACGAAAGAGTATCGGCCATTTATTCTTTCCGTAACTTCATCCGCGAAAAAGTTCCTGTGATTTCTTAGCACATACTTTCATTACACATACATTTTACTGACACAATCGCCAATCTTGACCGAGCTGTTCTACAGCAATATGACACTACGTCCCTATGAAGTAAGGTTTGACACGAGTCTCCTAAATATTAATCATCACTGATTTGAGCTATTTTTACCTGACTGTGAGGCGTTAAGTTCTGGCTAAAGTGCAGAAAAAGTAGGGTCGGTACATTAAAACGATTACGAACTATGCCTGAGCCACAGGATATTCCATCGGAAACCACGGTATGACCAGTCTGCACAGCGACTAAGATAACTGACAATACGGGGAATGGTCGTACACAGACTAGAGTTTAAGTCTAGCAATTTTCAAGAAATTTGCTGGACCTTTGTAGGATCTAATAAAATATTTATGGGTTCTGTTAGTTTTTGATCATCCTGTACTTAAAATTCGCATTTTTGACAATCCTCGATGGTTGTTATCAAGCGTATGTATTTATTCATTCAACTTTTCGTTTTGAGTGAAAACCTTCAATTTTCCTGACTAATTGGCAAAAGTAGAGACATAGATGTACCATCAAAATACCAAATACTTTACATAGAAGACAGGGAAAATCCTATGATACATAGGCATAAAGATGCAAATGAACATTTTGTATTCTTATCACGACGAAACAATTGCAAAGACGTTACATCTTATCCATCCATTCACCAATTTTGTACGAATTCTGGCTAAGTGGTACTTACCGTAGCCATTCTTGGGCTGTGTATAAATGTCCTGCCCATCCGGCTCCAGAATTTTTCAGATAAGTTGTATCGAAACAAGGTTCGGGACTCACAACATCAACTTTAAGTTGCCCTTCGAATTCATTGATAATGTCCCAACCACCAAGTCCAGGTTCCGATTTTAATGCTGACACAGTTGGTATTAGCGCATTGTCGAGGTATGATTGAAGCTTGTTAGTATCTTTGATGAGACCGTCAATTCGGTAGTGAAAATTCTATAACGTAGAAATATATTTTAATTAAAGTGTTCTCCACCTTATTGACATTGAGAAATCATGTTTGAAAGTATATCAGCGCATAGCTGAATACTCCTGTTGTATGCTTAAGGACCGAATAGCGGCTAAACAATGCGGGTGTTAAAATGTACTTAGATTCAAATCATACCACTTAAAGATACATTCTTACAGCTAGAGAGAAAAAATGCTGCTAAAACTTTAAAGTGTGAAAAATGGCTCAACAGTGTAAACACAGATAAAGTACCAATATGTAAGGAATAAAAAACACAAGGGATTTGTCCTTATTTGAAACCAGAAACGACAGCAACGATCGTTTGGAAGGCCTCCAAAAACATGAAATGCATTTTCTAGCTGTCGCAATCAACGCAACCTTGCAGCCACGAGAGGCAACATTTGGTATGAAAATACAAGAATGATTATAATTCTAGCTGAAAACTGCCTAGAAAACATCTCTAGAAATGCTATAGATTTATTCTATATTTCTATAAGTTTACCTGTTTAACTGGAGCTTCCCATAATGCGATAAAAACCAGTATATCATGTTGAGCAGCATATCTAATATACTATCGAAGATCACTTGTAAACGTCTTGTCTTTATCCGTCCCATTCACATAACGTCACTGTCGAATGAAGGGGACGTCTTGGCCTATGTCACAGTTTAACTCGATATTTCCATACGCTTCACCCGTTAAACTGCGGCATTCCATAACATGATAAAAACCAGTATATCAAGTTGAGCAGTATATCCAATGTATTGTCAAAGATCACTTATAAACATCTTGTCTCTATCCGTCTCGTTCACATCACCGTCACTGCCGAATGACAGGGACGTCTCGGCCTATGGCATAGAATAACTAGATACATCAATAGGTTTTTACCTGTTTAACTGCAGCATTCCATAATGTGATAAAGACCAGTATGTTATGTTGAGCAGCATATCTAATGTATTGTCGGAGATCACTTATAAAAGTGTTGTCTTTATCCGTCCCGTTCACATAACCGTCACTGCCAAATGACGGAGACGTCTCTCCTTCACAATGAACCCAGATTCCTATTAATGAATCAGAGTCCGTTTTTACTAACTATTCTTGAGGACATTCGAAGTCTTAATCTCCAAGATTTTTTTTTTTTTTTTTTTTTTTTAATTTGAAAGAAACAGTTCTTCTGATTGGCTAAACCAAATGGTTTAGCCAATCAGAAGTGCTACTTTCTAAATGTATGATTAGACCAAGATTGTTCTTAAGAATGGTTGGTGAATATTGAACCAGAGCTATTGGTTTGTTTCTTAAATCTAAAACTTACAAAAATATACAAGAATTTCGACTCAATATTTGAAAACACAAATATTGCATTTTCAAACTTGATTTCACCGGAAAGAACATACAGTATCGGACAATGTAGATGAGAGATCAGAATTTATGTTTTGTGGAGTCTGATCTAGATCTATAAAAGCCCCCTCCCCGCCCCCCCCCCCCCCCCCCCCGTCAGCCTTAGCAGCCTATGGATTAATGGACTTTAATTGAGACAGTTGTATCCTGAATACCTCAACTCGAGAGTCTAACGAAAATAGGCACTAAAGTATCTATAATCAGAACTTTATCACTACTTACTTCACTAATTCCGCTTTTTTTCCCCAAGTTCCAAATATAGATTTTCACTCCCGTTGAAAATGACTTTTGTAATAGTTTTAATGTCGGGATAGCGGACAGTGTAGATCCAAGAACAGACTACAAGTTCTGTGCAGTCTGATCTTGTAATACACCATGTACCAAAGCTACTTAAGTCTTTGTTATGAAATAGTTAAAATTTGAACGACTTTTGCTTTCTTTTAGAGCCCGATGTTTGAATTTCTGAACACCGGTGTACTTTGCCAATAGTTTTCTTACAAAACTAACTCGGATATGTTACCCAATGTTTTAAATAAATGGAAGGCTAGAGTGGACAAGACTTGTGTCTTTAACCCCTAAGCTGCTAAGCGCGACTCACTGACCTTTTGCGGACAGCGCAGGTCAAGATCAGACTGCACAGAACGTGCACTCTGATCTTGGATCTACACTGTCCGATAAGGAGATATCTTTCCTCCAAAAATACCCTTGAAATAGGAAAATTTGGGTTCTTACTGTCGGCTTGAAAGATGTCGGGTTTTTTTTTTTTTTTTTTTTTGGCAGGATAAGGGTTAAATAGATAAGGAGTTCATCTTATTCAAAGCAATTAACGCAATACTTTGGAGCGATACAGGGAAGAAACAGTAATTAGATCATAAAACTTAAAAAGAAAAAGCTCTGACGTTTGCTTCATTTTTAACATTTGCTTCGTTATGTAACAGGGGTCCTGTGTGTCTCAGTGACTCAGTGTAGGGCTCGCAGCCTGGAGGCCCCGGGTTCGAGCCCCACTTGAAACATTGGGTTTTACTAGGGAGCGTCCAGACGCTTCTGAGCGTAAGTCTAGTACTGGTGAAACTCAGGACATACATGACAATTTGGGCAGTCGCCGTGATATAACTGAGATAATGTTGAAAGCGGCGTAAAAACACCATTCATTCATTCAGTTCACTTATGTAATAGTGGCTGGCGCACCTATTCATACCCTCCGGTTTTTCCGTAAGTCAAATACAAAACTCTTCTAAACGGCTGCATTTTAGAAACAGTAAGTAATGAATATCTGTCAGCTTTCAGGCAAGAAAGACTGATTATCTTTTTTATAAAGTTTTGGAGACTGGTGTGGCCGAGCCGAGACTCGAACCATGAGTTCCTGAGTTCCAGTCCCTCTGGCACTGCCGAAATGACAACATAAGAATAAAGAATTACTGATAGAATTTCCTCCAGCCTGTTGCATCTGTTGAATGGTTTTTTCGTAGGCCGATCTCCTGTATTGATACTGCCTGTCCCCAAAGTCATAGCAGTAAGCTACCCAAGCCTGGTTGATACCCGACAGAAATACTCTTCCTCCATTCAAAGTAAAGTGGGCGCCGTCAGCGTCAATGTGAAGCTTTTTGTCATCCAGTACTTGAAATGACAGAATTGATAGCTAAGAAGAAGTAGTCGATCTGGGGTATGTTTAACAAATGTCGTGTGAATGTGAAAAGTCTTATTGTCAATTGTGCTCCGCGATTATCGTAGGACGAAACTTCACCCCTAAGTTGCTAAATAGATGAAATGAAAATACAATGTTTTTTATTGCTTTCCTACTCGTTGTTAGCATGCTATATGTATAATGTAGTCAACATATAATGGGACAATGCTTATTTCGGATCCCGTAAGCTAGTCAGCGGCTGTAACGATATTTGGATATAGCGATATATTTCTTTGGGTCCCTTGAATATCGTTATAAGCGGAGTTTACTGTATTGCGGTTTCTTAGTTGGTTTCACCGGAAAAAATTACTGTATCGGACAGTGTACACACGTTTTGTGCAGTCTGATGTTGATCTACACTTTCCGCAAAAGCGCCCCGAGTCGCACTCAGCAGCCTGGGGGTAAAAGATGTTGCACGATACGCGAAAATCGCGCGATCTCTGTGATGGTTCTTAATCTTGAATATATGTAATATGACCCATTATGTACCAATGGTAAAAGCAAACCACTGAATATAATACCACATACCATGCGCATAAGACCTTATAGGGATCTTTCTCAAAGACAAAATTCTAACATTACATTTGAAAACACTCGAGGCAACACAAACAAGCTTCAGTTCAAGTCAAGTCATATTTATCAATCTGTGGTTCTATGATAAAGAGTATGTAGTAGAGTTCCTTGTAAAATGAGTTATACAAATGGCAAAAGGTTTCAACCCATGTCACATGGGCCGATACTTTTGCAAAGCATTTAGCCCCCTTTTCACAGTGCATAACTCATACAGTGGTGGTACTTTACAAACCTCCTGTAACTGGTTTTGGTGTCGATGACGCTTTGTAGCCTGAGAATGTAGTGCGGCGATTATCTGTGGTCACGGGGGTCGGATGGGTAATAGGTTTGTTATCAGGAAAATCGCACACAAAATAAGCATGGGAATAGGTTGCTTCACAGTCTTGGTCGCTCCATGTTCCGTCATGGTATTTACTCAACATCATGGCACATTCCTCCACACCATTCCAGTTGTCTGGCTCTCCTGTAATAACAACATGATACTACCCAGTAAACTTGTTCATATTCAAGTTTGGTTCTCCTCTACCTAGGACTGCAGGGTCCATATTCAGCAACCATTCATAAGAACGTTCTTAATCTTAATCTCAAGAATTTTCTAAATTTGAAAATGATGCAATTTCTAATTGGCTGAACCAAATGGTTTAGCCTATCAGAAGTTGCACTACTTTCCAAATCTATAATAAGACTAAGAATGAAACTAAGCATGGTTGGTCAATACAGATCCTGAGAGGTCGTTTTATTATCTTTTCAGTTCTGCTATGTAGTTGTTATTGTAAAATACATTACCTTAATCGACTTTTTATATAACCAAAACTAAGACTGCGCATAAGCGATCGTAAGCCTGTTTCTTGTCTGATTTATGAATATCTTTGAGAAGGAATGTGCCGATGAAAGATGAAAAGATCACTGCACCAGTTTATTTTGAAATACATATACACTGTTTGCAGTGCACCAGTTACTGCCATTGCATGGTCGATATCAGTATAATTGTCAAGTGGAGCTGGACGACGGACTGAACACGCCACACGCTGCACAATGACCTCCACCCTGTAAGCGTCGAATGAGTTTATCGAGCTCAGGAGAGTTAAAGGAAATCTTACCGGGATGCCAGTTTGTATAGTCCACCGATGAACCGTCTAACCAGCTGTAAACACCATCTTTGATTGTCAAACCGATCCAACAGTCATAACCCACTGTTGAAAGTAGATTTGCAGTATTTTGTTTACATATATATCACATTCTTAGAGATACATATCACACTTGTGAATATAGAGACACGATTTTGCATCAATCGGGATTATTGTCGCCTGACAAATATTGTGGAGTCTGTGGTTGTGAGGTGGAGCGTAGGCCTCGTAGTCATAATGTCCCGAGTTCGATATCCGGGAGCGGGTGTCAACTTCGGGACTGTTCATTGGCCCTCACATGTGATGCAAGTACTAGTAGTTTCCAGGAAGCAGAATCGAGAGAGATTAGTATAAGTTGCAAGAATTTGTTCCTCAATCGATGTAAAACAGGTTTGGTTAAACAGACAGATATAGAAACACATGTATTATATATGAAAAGCAAAAACAAATGAAATGTTGCCTTTACTTTAGAAACGCAGTTTGATCCTGAACATTACTTTAAAATGCATTCATCAGGGGTCAATTGTTCGAATAAGTATTTCCACAGTTCGATGTCATGCAACCTTGGCTATAAACCTTCTCCCGAAAAGTGTATTTATCAAATCGCGTCTAATGCAATACTACCTAATGCGGTCTTTTTTTGCCAACAAAATATGTTTCAATCGGTTGAGATACTGATCAGATTACAACTGTGTAACACTTTCCATATTAAAAAGATTGATATTTCTGACAAATATGATGATTCTTATAACAGTAGTTATAACAGTGATGATGATGATGATGATAAACTAGTGCATTTGCGAGGAAAGTAAATTGCTATTGGCTGCTACCAAGCGATTTCTGTCTAAACTTGCATTTTCGGAACGCTTGTCTGTATAAGTACGTTTCCACCACCCTAATTAGTTTTCATAACCAGCCCTTGTGATTCTACAGGCGACATGAGTATGTTATCTTATATATGAGCCATGTTCTGTGAAAACGGGGCTTAATGCACCTGCGAAAAGTATCGACCCAGGTCAGCCTGCGAAGTCCGCGCAGGCTGACCTGGGCCGAAACTTTCGCTATTGGTCAATTTTCGGTATATCCAAGGACGAGTCTACCTCATGATTAAGTCGTTTTTTACAAAAAGCGGACATTATGGATCCATAAGTATGCGATGACTTGCTTGGTATCATGAGTCACGGAGATGCATTAAGCCCCCTTTTGCCAGAGCATGGCTCATATATATGAGCCATACTCTGACAAAAGGTGGCTTAATGCATCTCCGTGATCCATGGTACTAAGTAAGCCATCACATACTTATGGATCCATGATATCCACTTTTTTTGACAACTAACTTAATCATGAGATTGACTGATCCTTGGGCATACAGAAAATTGACCAATAGCGAAAAGTTTCGGCCCAGGTCAGCCTGCGCGGACTGCGCAGGCTGACCTGGGTCGATACTTTTCGCAAATGCATTAAGCCCCCTTTTCACAGAGCATGGCTCATATATATTTTTAGTTTTAGTAATCGAACCCTGAAAGCGTACCAAGACATTCATGACAGAGTAAGATATATTCATATTAAATCTAAACATTTTCATTTCAGTGTGCTCACATTCTTTATCTCCCGTCTGATAGCATACTGAAGTGCTTGTAAAGCTTCGGAATTCTACATACATGTACGTCGGATATTGCTATCGGAAATGACATGCAAAATATCAGACATAAAAGAGAGTGCGGTTACCTGCACTACACAAGTTGTAAATTGCCGTATTTTTACCAGCAGTGTTGGCTGAAGCAAGATGCCCACCATGTAACTCACAGTACACTTCCGCCCGAAAGAAAGAAAACTGTTGTTTTATCAGTTGTAGTCGTCCTGTAATATTGGTATTAGTGAAAGGATAACGCAATTTAGCCGGCCACTTTTTATATTAGATAGTGATTAATGGCGTGCCATTTACAAAAATTGTTGACCACATGATCTCTGGCGGACAGCTTTTTGCGTAGTGCAAAAACCACTTTTGAGAACGTAGTGGGAAAAAGAAAAATTACGTTTGCCCTATAGGTTCTCATTGTATCTCCATGTTGTCTTCATATCATTTAGATCTCTGGGAAAAAGGGGTTTACTGCATATTCGTGATACATTATACCAAGCAAGTCATCACATAATTAATGATCCATAAAATTAATTTTGTCTACCAACCAAATGAATCATGAGGTAGACAAAGGCCTACCTAGGTCGATACTTTTTTTTTGCAGATGCATTAAACCGTCTTTTTTCACAGAGCATGGTTGATTTATGTAAATTAATGTAAATAACTAAATATGTTTATTTCATGCTTTCCGGTAGGTTAGCGAGAAATATCGGTGAAATATTTTTCGATATTTCATGGTTACGACCAGTGGAAATACCGATTTTTAGATATTCTAACTCTTCAATTGAAGGCGGAAACAGTTGCTCCCGCGCACTAGTTACCTGGGTAAAGTGCACTTGCCTCACAACCAGATGGAAATATGACGTAATTTACCTTACATTTCTCGCGCTTGACGTCATATTGTAATGCGTTGCTATGCGGAGGGGTTACGCCACAGGGAATAACCGAAAAGAACTGTACTGGATTTTGATTAAGTTTCCCCCCCCCCCCACCCCCGGGTTAAAAGCATGAAATAAATAGAATATCTGTTTTTTCGGTGAAAGTGTGCGCCACTCGTGAAAATATTACCGATGACGTTCACTGGATGAAATAAATTTCGATCGTTCATCGTAAAAAACAAATATCCTCTATATATTGATAAGTCATATTCTACATTAATGTTTACTAAGTCAGCTGTTGCAAATTTCTTTCAGGAAGACCTCGTTTTGAGTTCTCAGTCAGTTGCTTCAACAAAGAATCGTAGGCTGTACCGGCAAAGAAATACCATAAATACCAATATTTGAGAACATTCAGCATCCTTGACGGAATCCACAGAACTGAAACACCCTTTGAAATCAAAGTTAACTCTTTAAACTAGAGGCCCTTGAGGGCCTGAAATCGCTCTACTGGCAGTGATTTTGCTTTTTTGCTAGCATACATTATGAATTCATGATGCAAAAAGAAAAAAAAAAAAAAAAAAAACCCACAAAAATGTGTTCTTGCAACTGGGCTCGAACCCATTTAGACAGCATGAGTAGGCATAGTGAATTGAACTAACAGTGAAAAAAAAGTAAGTGCAGTTCTCAAAAATAATTGTTTGGAATCCAGCCAAAGAAATGTGACTGATAATGTGGACTTTGTTGAGTAAACGATACTAAGTCATCAAATGGCTGCTTTTACTGAACAGTTTACTAAATTTTCTTCACTTTAATGAAGTTCAATCCCTTGATGAAGCAAATAATCTTTTTCAAAAAAATTGGATCAACACTGTGGACTTCATTGCCTAGAAATGGAACTTTTCAACTTTAAATGGCTACTTTTCCCACATTGATTGTCAGATTTTTTTTCAAAATCAATAGGGTTCATGCTGTTTATGATACAAAGCAACTGTGCAAGTTTCAAAAAAATCTGATTACAAATGCAGACTTAATCATGTAAGCAAGAAATGGAAGTTTTCAACTTAAAATGGCTACTTTTCCCATATTGTTTGTTTGATTATTTTCAAAATCGACAGGGTTGAAGCTATTGAAAAGATAAACAAACTATGCAAGTTTAACGGAAATCTGACAAAAAATGCAGATTTTATTGCGTAAACAAGAAATGGAACTTTTCAATTTTAAATGGCTACTTTTCCCGTATTGTTTGTTAGAATTTTTTCAAAATCAATAGGGTTGAAGCTATTGATGGGTTAAACAAACTGTGCAAGTTTCACGGAAATCTGACCACAAATGCAGACTTTATCGCGTAAACGAGAAACATAAATTTTTAACTTGAAATGGCTACTTTTCCCATATTGTTTTTTGGATTTTTTTCAAAATCAATAGGGTTGAAGCTATTGATGGGATAAACAAAGTGTGCAAGTTTCACGAAAATCTGACCACAAATGCAAACTTTATCGCGTAAACAAGAAATAGAAATTTTCAATTTTAAATGGCTACTTTTCCCATATTGTTTGTTAGATTTTTTTCAAAATCAATAGGGTTAAAGTTATTGGTATGATAAACAAACTGTGCAAGTTTCACGAAAATCTGACCACAAATGCAGACTTTATCGCGTAAACAAGAAACATAAATTTTCAACTTGAAATGGCTACTTTTCCCATACTGTTTGTTGGATTTTTTTCAAAATCAATTGGGTTGAAGATATTGATGGGATAAACAAACTGTGCAAGTTTCATGAAAATCTGACAACAAATGCAGACTTTATCGCGTAAACAAGAAAAAGACTAACGGACGGACAGACGGACGGACAGACGGACAGACGGACGGACGGACGACGGAAACCACGCCATGACATAAGCTCTGCTGGCTTTCAGCCAGTAGAGCTAAAAACGGCACATTTTTTTCACTTATCAAAATTGAAAGAATTTGCAGACAACGTATCAAATGTTACATAAATAATTTGGGTTGTGGTTGAAAGGGCAGAAAACATTGTTGAAAAAAGAGAAAATGCTGGTAACCAAACATTTTCTCCATTTCCCACAATGTTTTCCAAAGTCTTCCTTCAGAGAGTCGTTAAAAATCAGGGTTATGTGGAAAAGGATTTAACACTTAAATAGGAAACAGTCCTCGAATACTGTCCATTCTGAACTATCTGTTATTTTTGTCTATCAATAAACAGTCCTGCACATCTTTGATTTTAGCACCATCTTCTATCTTATCCTCAGATAAAATTGAACCAGTCAATATTTCAAGAAAAACAAAACGACTAACAATAGTATAAAGATTCGCGACATTACAATGAATGTAAAATTTGCTGGTTGACCCTTGTAACGTGTCCGCTATAGGGTTTTGATCAATACCGACCAAACAAAGAGCAAAGCTTATTATTGCCAGTCCGATAGAGTTATCTCTCTTTGAGCACTCTTTTGCACATATGGTAAGAAAATGAACCAGTCTCGCGAGACAACACGATATCATCGGAACCTACACGATGCGCGTAATGCAGCCAAATCGTTAACTGACTCATAACGGAAAAAGAAAATGAGAAATGAAAGCTTTAATGTAGTTATTAGACACTGCATTGCAATGAAATTTTAGTTAGGACTGCTGGCTGTGTTTGATTGTACTTCACACATGATTCCATTGAATTTTGTTTAGGCATGGTCCCGGTAGGATGTCGAAAAGCGCCTTTAACTTGAGGAGTTCCGCTTATGAAAATAAAAGTTAATGAGACACACCAGACTACTTCGGCCAAATTTTTTATTGAAAGTACATGTGTCTATAGTTGATAGACGGACTAAGGGCGTCGGTCATCTCCACAGAAACACTCCAGCTTCACTTGATATGGCTACACAAACACCCGCAACATCTTGCCTAAAAGCCTATATTATTTGCATTCATTATTAAAGGGAGATAATTATACCAGCCACAACTGCAGTATGTGAACAGAAGACATAGAAGGCTAAACCTTATTACGTACCATCAACAGCGAACACTAATATCAATACCGTCAGTAGTTTCATATACATTGTCCTAAAAAAAAAAAAGTGAACAAACTCTTCGCAAAAGCTATATTGTTGAGGTCTAACCCCTAATATAGACAACAAAACTAAAAGACTCGTCCATATTGAAACAGGTGGCAGACGACAAAAGATATTTGCTTCAAAAAGCGAAGTTTTCGTTGAAAGGTTGGAAAAGATTGTGGGAAAAGGAGAAAATTCTGGAAGTCAGATACGCTAACCACCGAGCTACCCGTCCGGGCCACAGCATTTAAAACCAATCGATTCAAGGTAATATAACATTGGAATCAGTATAAGGTCATAACCTCGATAATAACAGGCAAGAATGAAGTTAAAACAAGCAATTTTGTTGAAAATGATATCCCCCGCCGAAAAAATTTACCGCGTAACTTAAAATCACTCTCAGTCGGCCATTTCGCATCGAATAAAAAAAAAATATATCGGCGGAAATGGGTTATTGTACACACGTATAAAGTTTTACGAAATTCTAACCAATGGTATTGGAAATATTCTACCGGACGGACACACGGACGGACGGAAGGACGGACAACGCTAAAGCTATATCCCTCTATCTTCGGCGGGATCGAACAAAAAAACATGAATAAAGAACTACCATTTTAGGGCTTTGTTAAACATAAAAGTGGTAGTCCTTTATCAAGTTTTTTAATGGTACGTTTGTTTGTTTATAGGCGTGTATGATATCTAACGGCGTTTTCAACGATATTTCAATTATATCGCAGAGTCCAGTGCACCTATTCATCTTTTCCGCGAAGTTTCCTCTAAAAATATTCTTACCAAGCCACTGGCTGCCTTTCAACATAACCATCGCATAGTAAATGGTAAAAATGACGATGTTTCATTAATATGAACTATGAAGACGTATTTATTTTGAGGTTTAACAAACACGAACCGGGTAAATGGTAATTCTAAAAGCGTTAAATAACCAGCTACTTGGAAATATTGATATTAAAGTTTTAATATTCGTGAGTCGCCACTGAGTATTTTGCAGAGTGAAAGTTCTAAACGTACCGTTAAAGTGCACATACGGCCCTTTGCCTGTAAGACAATTAAGTTCAAATGGTAAGACATTAAATCACATTAAGTCACCCAAAAACCGGCTCGGTCCGTATTCACCAACCATACTTAAGAACATTCCCACTCCTATTATCGAGAATTTTTAATTTGAAAATACTAGTAACACAGCCTCTGATTGGCTAAACCAAATGGTTTAGCCACTCAGAGGTTGTGTTACTTTCTGAATCTATAGTTAAGACAGAATTCTCCTAAAAATGGTCAATGAAAACGGAACCAGTACTCTCATGAAACAGACATTTGGGTCAATCGTCGACTTACAAGCACTGTTAACTAATAACATACCTTATGTGACGAATCTGACTATATGTGGGAATATGCTTGTAACTTCTTCAGATAGGGTTTCTATCTGTGCCGCTTCAGATTCGCGCTGCCTTGTTATCGCTGTCTACTTCACTCGTTTTTCACCCAAGAACTTGACCTTTACATTCTGGCCGACAAATCATACCGGAATGTGAAAAATTATTTAAAACTTTGACTTTTCGCTCCTTTCTTTCTCAATTGATTTCTTAAGCCATAAGTTGCCAAATATATTAAACTAAAGATTTCCAGCCGATAATGAAAAACCATAGTATACGCTTCAAATTTTTTCTCGCAGGAGAAATCTCACTATATATCGGACAGTGTTGATCCAAGATCAGACTGCACGTTCTGTGCAGTCTGATCTTGATCTACACTCTCCTCAAAAGCCCACAAAGTCGCGCTTAGCAGCTTAAGGGTTAACATTGGATGACCGATCTAACTGTAGTTGTTTAAGTTTCTCTAGGGCCTTGAGTTGTTTTTGCTTTTTTTCAAGCTGAAAGGGTTTGGCCTATATTTCCCAGCGATAACGACCCATAACGAAAATAACTGATCTTGCAGAATGACCTTCAAAATACGGGAACCACAAAGCTTTTAAATCGTTTACGTCTTCACCAAACGCCAAAATTCTGGCCTTTTTCAAATTGAAAGAATCTGCTGGCGACAAATAAAATTAGGCTCAAATGATCGGATTAGTCTCTGACAAGGACGAAAAAGTTGTGGAAAAAGGAGAAAATTCTGGTTACCAGGCCTATTTTCCGAGGGTCGTTAAAACTCGGTTTTAGTTTAAACATATTTTATTGCCATATGCATGTACATGTTTAACATAAGCGATACACAAACAAAATTTCTAGTACATGTACATGGAATGATACATGTACATTGGCGAAGGGGTCTGGCCACAAGTTCTCACAATTTAGGTTCGGCCATTCCCCCTCTGCAATTACATTTTTAAGAAACAAAAGTCTTAATGGCAGCTGAAAAAAATTCAAGCATTTCAGAAGTTATGGAATAATAAAGAAAAACAGATAACGAAATATGTGAACACGCAAAAACTAAATTAAAAGATAACATAAGAGTGATAAAGATAGAAAGATACATGTAGATTATCAGCCGGGATTCGAGATTAGACAAATCTGATCAAATGGCGACTCATACTGGATAATTCAAAATTTAGATTGCTACAATAGTTTCTTAACCTTGCATGAAAGACTGGGAATTTCGAGGGGAATATCTTGTACAGTTTCCGATCTCAGTATACAAATATTTAAGAGAAGTAGATCTCGTAAGTCCTGTAACTATTCTTACAGCTTCATACTCAACTTTTTCGAGAGAGCCTCTTTCAGTACAAGTACAATTATCCCAGACAACTGAAGCATATTCAAGAATAGGACGCAAAAAATGATGTGTAGAGTTGGTTAAAAGATTTTCGGCTTATTTCGAATTTTATCGTCCTCTTCATTCCAAGGATTTTATAAGGTGACTCCGTCAATTGTCTAGTATGTTCGCGTCATTTTCCGTTTGCACAAAAGGTTAAACCTAAGTGTGTACGATCTTCAACAAAAATTGTTTGAACATTGTCGAAGACCAAATTAGGGCTGGGAACAGTTTTACTAGAGAAGATCATTGCCACTGTTTCGGCGTAGCTGTATGATCTCACTTTTGACCTACTTCGAGTTCTAGGAGGAAATGAATTGTTACTCATTTTGTGATTGGCCAAATATATGTAAACTACGCAAGAAAATAAAGGCCACAGTAGAAATTTACCGATATTGGATAAAAGTGTTAATGACTAAAAAAAATCACGAAATGCTCACATTTACCTTTGTAAAGTTGTACTTTATGGCCATACAGATGTTAAAGTCTAGCAAAACATCCATAATCTATACCATATGGATAAAGTAATAGCAATGAGTATTGGCAAGTTTTCTATTTTGTTTAGTGTAAGAGGCTTGGTACCCGTTTTTCCTCGCGTAAAACCGAATACAAACTGCGACGGCAGGCTACCGCTCTATTGTCTTACATGAAAACGGGTTGTAAAACAACTTACTACGTTTCTTGTTACAATGAAAAAAGATGTTATATCTTGAATTTGGTGATTCAATTCGCAAGAAACTATGCCTACCTAGAGGAACAATCGGTTTTATTGCGTTGTTAACGAAGAAACTGGGTTCCTACTGAAATACTCCTAGTAAGAGTAGGTGGGTGTGGTCAAGCATTGAGAGGGGTGATAAAACCCCGCCTTCTGATAACGACAAATCGTCGATGTTTGAAAGGTGCTTCATTTAAGTGCAAAAACATGCTTCCCCATTCTTAAATGTAATTGATAATTACGCTTTCAACCATATGCAAAACAATTTAAAAGAGGCTACTTTCAGAACTGTCTTCATCATTTCTCTTCATATTATAGATCAACTACAAACAAATTTAACTGTATTCATATCCAAGTGCCTCTTACGCCGTCTATCTTTTTTTAAAAGATATTTCTTGTTTTAAAGGTAACCAGCCATTGCTTTGCCCAGTAAGAAATCATTAGTAAGTCATGATTAAGTATACCCTGAATATCTTGAACTACTGCAGCTGAGCAAGCTAATTATGTGTCATCAGCAAATAAAAAAGATATGCTAAGCAGGTTTTCAGAAATATCATTAACATAAATTAGAAAGAGAAGAGGGCCGAGAACTGAGCCTTGTGGAACGCCCGCATTCACATTCATTGGTTTTGACTTCGCAGTGCCAACAATTACTGCTTGTTGTCTGTTTGAAAAAATAGCATTTAACCCAATTTAGCAAACAACCGTTGATTCCATTTTGTTGCAATTTGAAGAGAAGACCTTTGTGCCATACTCTATCAAAAGCCTTTGAAATATCACAGAAAACTATACAAGTATTTTGATAAGAGTCAATAGAAGAGACAACATGATGATAGATATCCTTTTAACATCTTCAACAGAAGATAGATATATTTTTAACATCTTCAACAGAAATATGACTGGTGGACAGATTATTTACAGTTTTATGAAAAAAGTTCGGTAAATTGGCATTTGAATCATCTAATGTTGATACGGAAGTACGATACTCATTGACACAGTTAGCTTTATCTTCGTGAGTATAATGGAACGTTTCTGAATCATTTTCCAGTGTTTTCAAAACTGAAATAGAATTGGTGCTGGTATTATTATTGACTAAACTGTGAAGACACTTCCAGTACAGCTTAGGATTTGCCAAACGTGAAGAGGACAAACGTTTATCAAGATTACTATAATAACGTTGTCTAGCGTATTTCTTCTGATTATTTACTTTATTGCGCATTAGTTCCAGTCGTTAGATGTTCAGATTTCGTAGCTACATGTATAGACTTTGGTCTGTCTCGTTGTCTACTTGTTCTTCTTATCTCCGAATCGTACCACGGTCTGTCGTTAGGTTTTATAGTTTTTTTTTTTTTAAAACTTTATTGTCCACGTCTTTATGGTACTTTAGGGTCGTGGCCATCCCTCAATGCACCTTACAGATCATTGTTAGTATTCTGTGTTAGTAACTGAACATTAAAATAGAAACAAAAGTCGTAATTACAGATTCCAGATTTTTTACAGCTACTATTGTACTACTATATTGATATGGCTACTAAAATATGAAGATTTTAACAATAATGACTAATAATAGGTTTAATTTTCTTATTTGTTACAGTTTTTTTTTTTTTTTTTTTTTAAATATGTGGACAAAAAAGCTTATTTTTATATATAAATGTGTTAAAAAAAAAAAAATGTGTGAGAGTTGCGTGAGTGTGAAAGTGATTGTGTTGATAAAGTGTTACTTTGATCTTGGTTCAATGTACAGTACTGAAACGTCAAAAGCAAAAAGGAAACGTAACATAAGGTAGGTACTCTTTTGAGGCTTCAACACTGCAGCATTGTTCGTGTGCATGGAAAAAAAATGCTTTTGGTTTATGGGAGGTTTTGACTGATGTATTCTACAATTGTCGTAAGCCTTCGTTCATCTTCATAATTTTTTGAACTTCTAATGATGCTAAGATTATAGAAGAGACTATTTTTCAGACCTAATAAAGATGGTTTAATATCTTTGTTTTTACATTTGTAAATATATTTTTTTGTTTCAAGAAGTAATCTGTCTAGCTTCAGATTTGTTTCATTTGAACCAAAAAGCACGTTCTGTTTGCCTATTGACATCAACTGATCTAAATTATTAACAAGTATTGAAATGCGCTCCCAAATAGGTTTAATATTTTGACATTCATAAAATAAATGTGCTATAGTTTCTTCACATCTGTTACAAAAAGAACACATATTTGCTTCGACCAAGTTCATTTTAAAAAGAAGCGAGTTTGTTGGAAGAATTCTGTGAATTATTCTTGTTTGAAACCACTGAGAGTGTCTGTTACTTGAATATTTAAAAACATTACTGTGTATAACATTCGCTAATAATGCTATAAAAATCTAAAAAGTTGATTCCGTTATTAATGGTATTTTTCATGTCATTCAAGGTTTTAAAGCTACCATCTCCATTAAACATGTCTTTAACATACCTTATTCCACCATTGTACAGAACTTGATTAAAAAAGTGCTTAGAGCCAATCAGTAAGTTTTCATTATAGAATAGAAGCATACTGATTAGTTCTATCCAATTTGTAAAATAACATTTTGACATATACGTCATAAATGAGTATAAAACGTCTTTCCAGAATTCATTTTTTATTATTTTGCAGAGCTGTTCACAATAATTTCTGCCAGAATGGAATAGTTTATTAATATCGAAAATATTGCTGGTAAATTCGTAACAGTCTTTGTTACCATCGGAAATGAGTTTTTTTATCCATTTAATTTTCATATTCAGGTTGTAATTAAATAAGTCATTCATCTTTAAGCCGCCTTCTTCATAATCTTTAATTAGCACTTTTTGTTTAATTTTATTACACGTTCCGTCCCATACAAAGTTATATAACATGTCACTAATTTTTTTTTAAATAGTTATTTGATGGAGACGGAATACTTATGAATAAGTGAGTTAAGATGGGTACTAGAATGCTTTTTACTACAGCTATTTTTCCAAAAGGTGTTAATTTTCTTTTTTTCCAGTATCGTATACAGTTACTCATGCTTTGTACTTTTGGTTCAAAGTTTAATTTTACCATTTCTTTTAGATCAACGTGAAATAAAATACCGATTAACTTGAACTGGGTTTCTCCCCATGATAATTTCCATTTAGTTTTTATTGAGCGAGTACTATACTTCATATTACCAATCCAAAACAGTTTTGTTTTGTCAAAGTTAACTTTAAGGCCTGAAATGTGTGAAAATTTTTGTAATAAATCTAAAGTACTGTTCAGCGTCTTTTGTGAGCCGTCTAGGAAGAGTGTTGTATCGTCAGCGAATTGTGAGATTAAGTATTCTTTATTTTGTATTTGTATACCTTTGATATTTTCATTGTTTCTTAATTTGATATTTAGAATTTCCGTGCATTGAATAAATAGATACGTGGAAATTGGATCACCTTGACGACAACCTCTCTTTACGGTGAAATATTCTGACAAAAAGCCATTTAATTGTACACAAACGGCGGTATTATATAAAAATAATTTAATCCATCTTTTAAAAGTTTCGCCAAAGTTAAAAAACTCTAGTGTCTTTTCTATGAACTTGAAAGAAATTGAATCAAAGCCTTTTTCAAAATCTATCAACATTAAAAGATCAGGTTTCTTTCTTTCATCACAGTATTGCATAATATCATACACTGATCTAGTATTCTCGCCTATAAATCTATCTTTTAGAAAGCCAGTTCTTTTGATATGATTTGATTTAAAACTGACTTTAATCTATTTGCAATGCTGCCTGAAGCAAGTTTGTATAATACGTTCAAGAGAGTAATGGGTCTCAGATTTTTTAAAAACTGTTTTGGTTTATTTTCCTTAGGTATACATATGATTGTTCCTAATTTTATATTTTTAGAAAAGGAGTTATTTAAAAAAGCATGATTTAAAGCTCTTACAACAAACTTTCCTATTTTACCCCAAAATACCTTATAAAATTTGTCGAAAAACTATCAATGCCAGGGCTTTTATCATTTTTCATATTTTTCAAAGTATTTGCTACTTCGTGATATTGTAATAAGCCTTCAATGCTATCTTTTTGAGCTTCGTTTAGTTTAATTGTGTTACAATTCATTAAGTCATTTTGTAGATTAGAATCATTATCACAAGCTTGTTCAGAGTATAGATTTTTGTAATATGCTTTTAAATCATTAAGTATTTCACTTTGGTCAAAATGTGGGAACCGTCTTCTTTTTCTAAGAAAGGGATTGACTTTGATGCAATGTGTTGTTTTTCTAGGTTGCAAAAATATTTGGTAATTTTTTCACCGTTGTCAACTCAATTTGCTCTAGATCTAATGAAAAAACCTTTCATTTTGTTATTTCGTAAGTCCTCTAGTTCATTTTTTAAATCAATCATCTGGGCCTTATTTTTAAATCAATCATTTGGGCCTTATTAGTTTCATCTAAGTTTAAATCTAGTTTTTTGATTTCGTTAAGAAGATAGTTTTCTCTGGAGTCTTTTAATTTATTCTTATGGCTAGAAAAAGATATTGTTTCACCTCGAATTTCCATTAAAAGAGTTTCCAAAAAAAGTTGATCCTCAATTACAAATTGAATCTCGGATCGATCAATTTGAAGCACATTTTCGATATTATAAATAGGCAAACAATATTGTTTAATAATATTATCAATTTTTGAATTTATACAATTTATATATTCTATGTCGTTTAAAAGGGAGTTATTAAATTTCCAATAACTCTTCCCATGAGTCTGGTTAGAAAGTTTTAGCTCAAGTACTATAATAGAATGGTCAGATTTATAACTTATGTCGATATCACAGAATCTTAGGAATTGTATTAAATTTTGCGTTAGTAAGAAGAAATCTAGTCTCCCTTTTTGTAAGGGATTAAATCTTTTCCATGTATATTTTCTGGAATTTCCATTTAAATGTCTAAAAGGGTCAGTTAAGTTTCTATCACTTATAATTGATATCAAAAGTTGCCTAGATTTTACATTATGATTGGATGATTTGTAATTCTCATAGTCAATGTTCGGGTCAAGAACTAAGTTGAAGTCCCCACAAATGATATACTCATCAATGTTATCGAAAGAATCTTTTTGTTGAAAGATATTTTCGAAAAAATTAGGGTTGTCTGTATTTGGTGCGTATATGTTTGCGAGAATAAATGGTGTATTATTGTACAATAAGTTCAGTGCGATAAATTGACCATTGTTGCCTCTTTTGCTTTCAACAATTTTGATATCAACATTCTTTTTAATCTTTTTATAGTAATTTCTTTAGAAGGAATGCACTGGTTCATCAAATTCATTAAGGCACAGCTAAAAAGATTACATGCATCATTTATGTTAAGGTTGTCTATGAAATTCTCATTATGAATCAATAGATTCAGCTGATTAAAGTCGGTTCTGTCGTAGTGCCATGCCTTACGTTTTGATGCCTTTGAGGATGACAGAAATTTATAAAGACTAGAGTTGCCATGTGATCACTAATGAAACTTTCGACATCCAAAGTATCGGAATGAAGGGCATGAACAGTGATTGAGATTAAAATTCTACACTAGCACAAAACAGACCCATAGCCGTGCGCCAAATTGCAATAAATGTACCTATAGTGGATCAATTATATCAAAATCTTTAAATGAATCCGCACGCGAATATAGCATCTTGATCCGACATACAAGTATGACAGACATATACCATCCTCGAGTCCCAGCTAATTTTAAAGAACATTAAAACTAGGATCACAAAACTAAGGCTTGATATTGGCTGTAGTTTACAGGTTTTTTTGGTAGACTATTGATTATTTGAAACTGGTGCCCACTGACTGACAGAATTACCTTTTCGGGGAATGCAAGTAAGTTTACTTATAAAAGCAAAATAATTACATAGTATGTCCAAAAGAAATGTTGGAAAATTACAAAAAAAGAAACAAACAAACAACACACAAACAAAACAAAACAAAACAAAAATCTGAATTTACATGTCTTGCTTTATTTTCTTTCCAATCTGCATGCCAGCTAATTTAGGGTCGGAATTTATTCTGGCCATCATCTAGACAAGAAGTTATTATTATACTGCAAAGAAATTTCTCGTGATCTGATTGGATAATCTGCCCCGAACATATATATCATGTACACTGGCAAAACCAACGTAAAAGCAGCTTCCCTTTCGGGAGCCCCGTATACATGACTACACTTTCAACACAACATCCAAAATGGCGGCGTCGATCAAGATTAACATCAAGATTATGCACCAAACTGCACGTTTTACCATGGTTTCAGTGACGTCAGTTCCCAGTGACGTTAGTTTTCATTGAATTGGGGCACTCAGAAGGGAAATTCTACTTCGTCAGCGTACTCAATTTTTGAAACCAAAAAACAGGTAAATTTCGCTTCATACACGTTGGAATGGTAAAACTTTGCAATATAATAAATTCGTTGTACGGTCAGGTGGCAGGGGACTTGGAAACTTGTTCACGGCTGTGGCAAATCATGTCGCCACCTCGCCTTCGGCTCGGGACGACATGATTCACCACAGCCGTGAACAAGTTTCCAAGTCCCCTGCCACCTGACCGTACAACTAATATAGTAGCCCCTCTTTTGACCCACCTGACCGTACAACTAATACAGTAGCCCCTCTTTTGACCCACCTGACCGTACAACTAATATAGTAGCCCCTCTTTTGACCCAGCTGTAGGTACGAAATAAATGTACGAAGACCGAGTTATGTTAAAGCATTCAAATGAGTTTTTTATTGTGTTTTCTGTATTTAACTACTTAAATAGAGGATCTTACACGCGTGTTTATACAAAAAATACACAAAAGTAGAAAACATCAGATCGAAGTTACGGAAGGTTCAAAAGTTTATTTATGGTCGGGAATCACCCTTTGCCAATTCTGCATACGCTAGCACAAAACAGACCTATAGCCGCGCGCCAAATTGAAATAATTGCAATGTTTATGTATTATCATTTTTATCAAACGACTTGACTAAAATTATATGACGCGATCTTTGGCAAGCGTCATATACATTTTAGTCTACGAGTTTGATAAAAATGATAATACATAAACACGATTGTGAGATTCTATTTATCACATAAAAAGAATGAAAGACAAATATGTGTCCTCCATCATCATCTTCAACCTATATACCGTTCACGGGCCCATGTTTACAGATGTACATGTAGTTCGGTTTGAAATGTATACACGCACAAGAAGATAGCTCTGTGAAATGTACATCGAAAGTATATTGAAAAATTTTAAAATAGGAGATAAATCGAACTATTTACACAATTTTCTTGACTGTAAATAATTACGCTGCATTTCTTGTTTTACTGAACATGAAAATCATAGTATTTTTCCGCACATATACGGCTTAGCAACAATAACGTCATTTTTTCAGCGCAATGGCGCAGTAGTACAAATTTCTCCACGTGCTGCAGTTGGTTTCTACGGCATCATGCGCTCATAACTACAAAAGTAACATAAACCGGAAACCCCCCCCCCCCCGAAAAAAAAAAAACGATAATACACTCGTGTATTATCGAAAATAAGTCATGGGTTTAATACACTGCTGGAGGCGGTTTTATGTGATGAATACGTATAGATAAGTCTAGAGATATTTTCCAATCGACTTTCTATGTTGTTGATGGCTCGCATGGAACAATTTTATGGAAAATAAAAATTAACTTTTCCACCCTTCTGAGGGTCGTTGAAATTTTTGATGGAGGACATTCCAGATGACACGGTGTTCCAGTTTCCTTCCGAATAGCTCCAGGCCCAAGCCCCCGCGTAACCATGGTTATATAGGAACTGATACTGCTCTGCTGACGTCATTCCTCCTCCTCTGTTCTGATTAAATTCTGCAATAACCAATGGCTTGTCCAGCATATAATCAGTTTCGTTGTGCTATAAATAGAAAAGTAAAAACTTTACAACACAACCCCGTGTAATTCATGGACCTGAAAGATAAGGCTTTGAAAACATTGTTGGAAAAGGAGAACATGCTGGTTACCAGCATGTTCTCCTTTTTCCACAATGTTTTCTATCCCATCAGAAACAGATTTTGTCATTTGAGTAACATTTGAATTGTCATCTGGAAATACTTTCAATTTGGTTAAGTCCAAAATTTTGTTGTTTGGTAAAGAGTTAAACGCTTATAGTCTGACTTTCATGGTTCTTATTATATGGCCTGCAACACGCGAAAAGGGGCATTCGGACGTTTGCGAAAAAAGTCGTCTCGGATCAGCCTGCGCAGTCCGCGCAGGCTAATCCGAAACGGCACTTTCCGTTTTTATGTAATTTTCTATTTTGCGCAAGTCTACAGTAGCACAAAATCTGATGTAGTAGTAAAGTACCGTCTCGGATTAGCCTTCGCAGACTGCCTAGGTTAATCCGAGACGACACTTTACGCAAATGTCCGAATGCCCCTTTTCGCGCAAGCCATATATGGAAGGGAGAAGGCTTTTTGAATGTATTCTATACAATCAAAGACAGAAATTGTCATTTGAGTAACTTCTAATTTGTCGTCTGCAAAAGCTTTCAATTTGGTTTAGTCCAAAATTTTGTTAAACAGTATTAAACGCCTATCATCTGAAGTAACAAGCATTTTTACTTTTTCCACAATGTTTTCTACCTTATCAAAGAAGAAATCATCATTTGAGCTAGATTTTATTTGTCGTCTGCAGATGCTTTTGGTTTCGTTAAAAATTGTGTCATTTGGTAAAGAACTAACTCGTAACACGCTAAACAAGTTCAATAAAAAAAATTTCAGTCCGATAAGTAAAAAACCAAATGTTGCTATTTCAAAGTTACTATTTTAGGGAAAAATACCTACCTATCGGACAGTGTAAATCCAAGATCAGACTGCGCGCTCTGTTCAGTCTGAACTTGATCTACACTGTCCGCAAAAGGTCATTGAGTCGTGCTTATCAGCGTAAGGACTAAACACTGATTCAGTCATTATACTGCATCTCCTCACTAAATCACTTGTTTCCTTGGGTTTATCAAGACTTGGCAGTAAATTAGCAGTGTCAGGCCCCGCTAACGGAAATAGAATGCAGTCCGTTCGGACGTTAAATCAAATCTTTTTACTCTTTACCAGATGACAAAATTTTGGGCTAGTCCAAATTGAAAGCATTTGCAGACGTCAAAATTACTTTGACTCAAAAATGGAAATTTGCTTTGGGAAGGGTAGAAAACATTGTGGGAAAAGGAGAAAATGCTGGTTACCAGCATTTTCTTCTTTTCCCATAATGTTTTCAAAAGGCCTCTTTCTTAGGGTCGTTAAAAGTCGGGATTGTGTGGTACAGGGTTAAAGTAACTATAGCAACCAAAAGTAAACAAACCAGGTTTTAAAATTTATTTTGATTTAATTCACACCATTCTAATGTATGAAAATCATCTTGACGTAAGGTCGGTCCAAGTATTAGTCACTGGCAGAAAAATTAATCTCAAAACTAGGTTAAAAGTAGCCAGGTCATTCTACCTTTTCTTTACTTTTTGCCTCGTTTTAAAATTCATTTTTCTGCCGGTGACTAACACTTGGACCGACCACACAATCACGAATTGTCACCTTCACAATTTTTCCATATGTTAAAATGGTATGATTTGAATTTAAATGTATTCTAACACCTGTATTTTTTTTAACCTTGTTGGGCCTTTCATTAATAGGTAATGGTAGAACAATCCTCATTATATGAAAAAGTTCTTAACATAAGGTTATGTGTTTGATTGCCATCTAAACGAATTCTCTTTCAGAAGATTATTTGAAAGCAATAATTGTTAGATGATTAAATTCCTCTCTCACTCTCATCTCTATATTGTTTCGACTTTGTATGAAAAGGAGCCAGTGACTTTGACAGAATGTTATACGTAACTAGTAGGTAAGAAAACTTCATAAAAACACACGTATATGTACGTAAGCTAGCTGCCGTGATATAACAGATATGCTATGAAATGGCATTTTAACATTCTTGTCTCTCATAAGTGAAGTATTTCGTTTTCCGAATTGGGAGAACTCTACTCGTATAAGCTTCAGCTGTTGTTCTCATCCATTTCTTTAGTACAGAGCTCCAGATAGAGGGAGTGATTTTGATTTCAAAATTGAAAATATTAATTATTCTCCACTAAACCCTATGTTATGGGTACTCATTAGAGTCGTCTCATCGAGACGATTCTAATGAGTACCCACAATATAGGGTTTGGAAGAAAAATAATGGATTTAAAATACCATCACTCCCTCTTATCTGGAGCTCTGTTAGTATATTTGTAATGTGATTGTAAAATATGTTATCTACTTATGAATAAAATATGTTTAAACTAATTTAAGTGAATTTTTACTTTTATTTCATGTAGATATTTTGTTTGTTAGGTATATCTAATTTGAATTTAAAAACGAGTCCTTGTCTCTCAGTTTTGCCAAATTCTATTGGTAACTGATGGATTTATTATTATAATTATTATTATTATCACTCCAGTCTTGATTAACAAACATTGGATTATTTCCGCTCGTCAAATAAGACTGTAAACAGAAGTGTGAAATTATAATGCTTTTTGCAGCTATGAGACTTTTGATTTAGTTTAAATTCTCCAAACAGGCTTTCTTTGTTTCACTTAGACATGAACAGGCATGTGTTTGTATCTCATTTCTGGTTTTTGTTCTTTTGATGAAAGACAGATTTGTTATACTACATTCTAAGAAAGAAGTGGAAATAGATCTAGATCTACTTTTTGAGAAATACAATGAGATCTGCAGCTTCGTAATTATGTAAATTGTTTTTAGGAATTATTTTGCTATTTTTCTGAAACTCTAATGTTATATTTTGTTCAATGCGCACAGACGGAGAAAAAATAGCTTACCTTAAACGGCATATCGTCAGCATAGACTCCGTTCCAGTCGTAGGAGTGTATTGAATAAAACGTCAAGCTTCCCTAAAAAAAAAAATAATAATTTGACATGTACAATATTCTAGTTAATTACGCACATACACATAGCTGCACTTATGCATGTAGATCTAATCTTATTTATTTCATTGTATACCAGGGAATTTTGCGGCTGAAATAAATGCGCCCCAGGCGGATAGAATATCACACACGACAGAAAAAAATCCGTACATGCACGAGTAAAATACGGTTCAATTCAATGGTATGATGAAGTATCTCTCGCGCGCAGAATACGGACATATTAAATGACCATTTGAATGGTCAAAGTGTTACGCTATAATTTTCATCTGCCACTCCTGAGAAACGAAGTTACAAACCACTGAACCATTTTTTTCCCGAATAAATGTCAATAACTGCAATATACTGTCGCTGAAAGTTGCTGCTTTATATATAAAAAAGGAATATCATGCTGTAGTGACCTTCCTTGTGCTTGTACATGCAGCTTAAACAGAACACTAATCTGTAGGACACTTTTATTGCAATAAAATTTCACAAATTTCACGCTACAAAAGGCACAAAAATATCATTTTTACATGCAACGATATCAATGGATACAAAGGAAGTAAAGTCAGGGATCACTCAAACAGTATTTATACAAGATTTCCAAATTGGAAGACAGCTGGAAGACACTGATTGTTTGGCATTTACTGTATAGTTTTGAAAAAAAAAAGATAGTTTCATATCTCGCACCATGTTGTATATTCAACAAATCTGAGCATAACCGTTAAAGATATACGGAATATTATGTTGTAGTAACTTTCCTGATGCTTGTATTTACTTCGCGCAGCGTGAGAAGATGTCAAAATTTTCTTACGCAGCGAGAAGTAAATACAAGCACCAGGAAAGTTACTACAACATAATTTTCCTTTTATTATATACCTACAACTTTCAACGACAACATTTTGCAATTGTTGACATTTTATTGGAAAACGGCAAACAAAAAGAGACAATTAATAGTGTGGATGGTAGTAACTCTATTTTCATGAATGGCGGATTAATATTACAGCGTAACATTTTGACCAATCCAATCGCTAATCAATGCATGTTTAGTCCGTACGCGAGGCACGTCAGCATACCATATTTGGGACCGTATTTCACTGAGTGTAGATACGGATTTTTTTCTGTCGTGTGTGTTATTTCATCCGATTCAACGCATGTATTTGATCGGGAAAATTTACTGGTATATAATAAACCCATTTATCCATTTTCAGCCAAATATAATCGAGTTCGTCGATATTTTATCAAACTATAGTCTCCATGACAAATATTACAGCTTGCGGTCGCAAAATTGCATAGATTACGACGGACAGAAAATGTAATTTTGGGCTTGGCATGATGCTTGTCGCGTGACTGTGTTCGACCTTCGCCTTGCATACTCATGTAGCTTGCAAGAAAGTGGTTTCGAAATACACAATACATGTCTACTGGCGCAACAATCTATGGCACAAGAACCCAACAGCAATTTACTTGAGGATGTCGGAATTTTATACCGAGAGTGCAGTGGAATGATTTTAAAGACAGTAGAAATGTAAATTTTGTATGTGCACATTAATATTTAGCGTTTTTGGATTGCCGAAAGAAAGGGAAAAGACATGATCCTCCAAATAGACGAGTGAACCATTTCCCACGTAGAAACAACAAGTTGTCTCGCTTTCTATTTTTAGATGGGGGTATGCAAATGACTGTAGTGATACACTACTCCATTGCTTACAATTTTGACCTGACATAATTTTCTCCCGACCATGATTCAATTCAAATAATAAATCTGAAACTTCTTTTCATTCTTAGATATATAGATATTGCTAATTTCTTGATTTAAACACATTTCTAGATCTGGCTAAAAAGAGTAAACGGGGAACTTTAAAATAAACCTCATGTACATGGTAGACGGTCCTTTTTCTTCAAAACAGTTTTCTTCCCTATAGATAAACTACAAACATTGAGACGCGACTAAAATTCGAGGTGTCTTATGCATCCGTAGTTTGAAAAAGAAACAAAACGCCAAAGTATCGTGTAAGTAAAGACGCACGCAACGGTCCGACTGCTTGCGAAAATACTGCGAAAACGGATAAAAAGCGATAATATCAAGAAATATCCTTAAAAAAGATAGACGGCGTTAGAGATACTGGAATATGAATATTGAAATTCTTTTGTGTCTCTATATGAAGTAAAAGGAAAAGTAACCTCACGAGCACAAGAAAAGAATCACTCTCTCCTACCGGCGTTTGCTGTGATATGAATCAAGGCCCCGTGGTATTGATTACTGGTGGCAACGTTTGTCTAGTTGTTTCATAAATGTGAGAGCAAATATGCCAGCAGTGGCCAACCGAATAAACATGTGCACATTTTTTACTAGTCTCAAATTACCATCATTCATTCTTCATCAGAACCAATAAGTAGGTCAAAAGCTAGCGCGATCAGCTACTAAATAACTTCTTTGCAACTGTTGTTACCAAAGAGAACCTTGAGACATTACTCGAAGTGATAGATAAAGAAGTAGAAAATGGACTTGATGATATTGAAATATCTGAAGCAGAGGTTCTGAAGTTGTTCAAGAACTTGGCACAAGCAAATCAATGGGACCTGATAATGCTAACCCTTTCTTTGCTAAGAAGAATGACAGAGGTGTTTGATACACCATTAACAATGATTTTTCAGAAGACAATTTCAAAAGGATCATCACGGTCTGCATGAAATTAGGCAAGAATCACCCCAATGTTAAAAAAAAGGAAATAAAACAGAACCAGGCCAGTAAGCTTAACATCTATTGTTTGTAAGACCCTTGAGAAGTTAGTCCGTAAGTCATTAGTAGAACATTTGTTTAAATATCATCTATTATCAGATAGACAGAATGGTTTTCGAAGTGGGAGGTTGTGTTCACTTCAGCTATTGAACGTTATGGAAAGATGATCGGAGTATGTTGAACATCTTCAAAGTCGGGACACAATTTGTCTTGATCAGGCAAAAACATTCGATAAAGTTGCACATCAACGTTACTTAACAAAATACCTTCTTTTGGCATTAAGGGTAATGTAGTTTCATTGATATCAAGTTTCTTATTAAACAGTCGCAAATGAGTATCTGTCAAGGGCAGTTCATCTACAAGAAAAGCAGTGGAAAGTTGCGTGCCACAGGGAAGTGTCTTCGGGCCCGTAATCTATCATTTATGTAAATGACATTCTGGACATTGTAAGAAGTAGTGCTTGGGATTTTTACAGATGACACAAAGGTTTTCAGTACATCAACCCAAGTGGACATATTGTAAGAAAATTTAAACAACCTTATGAAATAGGTATAAATAGAGTTGTGGGGTTAACTTTTAATGTGACTAAGTGTAAAGTTAAACACTATGGGCTGAATATGACTATATTATGAATAACAGAAACCTACAATCAGTTAAAGAAAAGTATGATTTCGAGGTATTGTTTTCAAAAGATTTTGAGGTTAAGTCAACCTTTCTAAGTAGATAAATGAGGTTAATAGCATCAATAAGAAGAACATTTCAATATCTAGACAAACATCTTTCTTCAGGATTTATACATCATTAGTTCGACCGCATCTTTAAATTGTGTTTAGTATTCATATCTTAGTAACGACATTAAAAGCCTTGAACGCGTCCAAATGAGAGCAATAAATTTGGTTCCAAATCTTAAGAATTTACCATACATTTCACTAACACGATACTTTGGCTTATTTTTTTTTTTTTTTTTTCTCAAGACCCAAATTAGTGAAATGATTTGAAGACTGTACTATGCACAATTCCTTACTTTTGCTCATTATAACAAGAGAGGACGGTCTCTTAAACTGGAAAAGCCAAGATGTTCATCTTCTTTTACTCTAAATCAATTCTCTCATCGAGTGATAAATACGTGGAATAGTCTTTCACAGCATGCTTTGGATGCAGATACACTGAATTGTTTCAATGCAAGATAAGATAATTACCGGCAAAGAAATAAGTTGCTTGAGTATTAACAGTAGAATTTACTGCTAAGTTGCTTATTAGTGTGACAGCCAAATTTTTCTACATTGATTAAAATCAGTCACCACATAACACTACATGATGCGAAGCAGCCATACAATAACTGTACCAAATGAAGACAGCAAGATGGGAGGCTAGAAAGGGACTTTGTCCTTACTACTGAGTCCGAAAATTACCCTACAGGTTTCCTACTGGTAACTCCATTCTTGACAATAGAAAGAAAGATGCAGAAATTATTAAACTGAAAATTCATTTTTTTACTAATTTTTCCCCAGAGATTCTCACAAATAATGTAGAAGAAATATGGATTCAAGGAAGACTGTGAGAGAAGCTAACGGCACTTAAACTTGGCAAGGTTGTGATTGATTCACTTTCATTTAACAAAGCCAGAAAACTACAGCCATCAATGTCATATTCTTAAAGATGCACATGCATCACTGCCAAAGCCAAACCAGTCGTTCAAAAACCATTTATTTTGAAGCCTGGTGGGACTGCCTTTACTAAAAAACTGTCGAAAATATACATGCATTTGCCACTCAATTCACAAGCTGGAGTGATTCCTCCTACAAATCCCAAACCACCAACAAATGGATTGAATGACTGATTATGACACACGAAATATCAGCTCAGATAAAAATGATGTTGATGATGATGACGATGGTGATGATGAATAATGCTGTTTATACTGTAAGTTGTCTTCGTCAAACATTTACTATGAGCCCTGCATGTATTTCAAAACTGTTAACTGAGCAAAGCGTGATACTTGCAAACATTTGGTCCATCTTTCATTATGTGCAAGTGATCTATCCAGAGGACATTATTATCATTATCGGTTTTATTATCATTATTATTTTTATAATTACTATAAAAGAAGTTGGTGTTTCTCCATAAACTATTGAATATAGGAAATAATACGCAAGCAGTTGTTCCTTAAGTGCTGATTCACATTAATCTAAAATCGTACATCAGTAACTATGGGATTCATACCTGACATTGATATGTAATGTTCTGAACAAATATGGACTTTGAAATATGATGCATTTATACGAGTAATTGTTAATTCAGAATCACTGCCTTTGAAATTCAAATGGAAATTTACAAGAACACCATAGGAAATGTATATGAGACTGATGCTTGGCGATAAAGGACACGTGTCGACTCAGATTTCTCGAGGTTCAAACATCTTCACAGTTTTGAACATTCATATAAACTAGACAGACTGATTTGTTTTCTCTCATGAAAACCCGTCTACTTGTACGCTATGTCCCATTACCGACGAGTTAGAGCATTTTTCTCTAACTGTAAAGAGTTGAATGCATGTGAGACATCAAATATTTCTGACATCATGATGTACGTGGACTGAAACATCGCAGACGAGTTAAGCTCTGACCCGTCGAACATTTTTACTTTTAAAGTTCTTGGGTCAGAGATTAACTCGGATATCGAACAACAGCAGAAAGATCTACTTTTGCAATATTATGTCCGATACATGTACGACTTACGAGTACGACAACTATAAACGCCATCAGGAACAGTTGTCATGTCCTGTTTGATCTAAGCATGTTTCTATATACATAAATATCAGTGGTGGTGATCGTATTAAGTTTTCCTTGTACATATCATTTTTTAATACATTTAAACCCTCAGTCGCAATTTACCTTTGTTCATGTCAAAGTTTTTGTTGGTTAATTGTTCCATATACTATTTATTTATTCATCCCAAGTGGGAGGAAATACAGTGAATTATCATAATTATTACTATTATTATTATTGCTGCTGTTGTTGTTGTTAATGTTATCGTCGTCGTCATAATCATTAATATTATAGTATTTTTTTCATTGTTTTATTCATTTATTTTTCTTCATCATCATCACCACCATCATCATCATCATTAGTGCATTATTATTTCAAATTGATAGCCTACTTTTATCCATCATATTTTAAAGAAAAATATATTATCAAAATCATACAAAGTTTTAAATCATATTGACGAAGATATTAAAAACAAATAGAAATGCTGGTTCAGAAGCCAGTATAAATACCCTTATTCACATTTGGGAAAACCGCAGATACAAAGAACAGGCCCGGGTGTAAGCACAGTTTATTCCTGACCTAACACTCGAATGATTTTTTTTTCTTTTGCCATTGATAATTAAGCCACATTTTCTGTTTACTGATGATTTGGGGTTATTTTTTTGATAGAAAAGTGCTTGCTAGTCATTCGTCACGAAAGCGCATGCTAGCCTTCCGAAGGTAAGAATCGCGAATGCGTCGGACCAGTGAATGCCTACACATCTTTAAATTTCAGAAGTTAAAAAAAATAATGAACAAAGCACGACAAAAGCATATACTCAAGACAGGTTTTATGTTTCACGTACCATTGTTCTTCCACCAGCTTTCACTAAACAGGCATCCGCATATAAATTCTTACTGCCAAACTCGTTAGTGGCAGTATTGGGGGACCAGGCGCCTGCCGTCACTTGAGCCTGAGGGTCGGTACTTCTGATGGCGTCTGCTTGATAGTTGATAAACCTATTAGAAGAAAACATGTTACTGATTGTGAAATTAATTGAGCCTTCGATGATTCAAAGTTTCAATGATTGGCCGATTAAGTCATTGTAACCACCTGTAGCTTCTTTTATCCCCTTGGCATCTGTCGTCCACCCTTAAGAGTACACGGTCACGCCCAAATTGATAACATAACCTTGCCAAATATAAGTCTCGTGAGAGAGCATAGTAGAATTCAGACGAAAGAGTGTCGGCATTTTTTATAACTACATCCGGAAAAAAATCCCTGTAAATTCTTAGCTGATAATTCCGTTACACACATATTTTACTGAAATATGTCCCCATATTGACCGAGTTCTTCTACATCAATATCGAAGCGCGCCCAAAGATCACTGCTATCACTGATTTGAGCTAGTTCTGTAAGACAGCGAGGAGTAAAGTCCTGCATGTAAAGAATGCAGAAAAAGTACATGTAGGGTTGGTACATTGAAACCTTTACGAACCATGGCACAAGCACAGGATATATTCCATCCGAATCAACGGCGGTTTCGTTAAAAAAATTGACTGCACTTAACGAGTTTGCTTTCAATATCATGTTTTTAGGTTGAAAAAAAATCGGAAGTGGTAATTACCTTACATATGCACTAGTTATTTGAAGAATTATCTTACTATTCATATCTATATTACGTTAAGTGATATCACTTTTGCTGTGACGATAATTATCATTTTCCTGAAACTACTTTTTGTCTATATCACAAGATGGACGATAAAGCAGTATACATTTATGTAAGTTTTTGGGAGCACCAGATTCATTTTTATAAAACAAATTGATGGTGAATGACCGTGAGCCACCCATTCTTGTGAAATATTGTCAATAAAATATAACCAAAGGTGATCATCTCCTTAATTCAGTGGCCATAAATATTCATCAATTCAGAATTCCTATTGACTTCCACGCAATTTTCAGTATGCAAGAAAATTAATTATGCTCCTCTTGATCATGCGATCATAAGAAAAACTATACTGGTAGAAAGCGAGGTTACTCGAGCTATTTACGCTAGTATGCTATGTCAGTTTTCGTCATCTGGAAAGAAAGTTGTATCCCTCTAAAACGGGTGGCTTTATTTTCCGCCAAATTTTGGAGACGTCGTCTTTATCGTCCATGAAAAAAAAAATTTTTTTTTTCGAAAATATTGATCATTTTTTGAACAGCTGCCATTTTATCATATTACATTTGTTTGGTATGAAATCGAATGCATATAAATAAAATAACTTTTTTTCAATATTTCTTTGTTACAATATTATCCATTCATAACAACCATACAACCACGCAGAAGTTTAATCCTAACGACTTTCCATTTAGATTTCATGCTTTTAACAGCCAACCTCTACAGTATTATTTCAGCATGGTTTGACGCTAACTAGAGGAGAACAGCCATAAATACAGTTGGAGAACAGCCATAAACAATAACAAATAATGGCAAAGGCATGTGTCTTTATAGTAATATAATATATAATTAGATCAAATAAAAACCTTAAGTGTACGAAATTAGCATTACAAATCAAAACATGTTAATTTCCTGTTTCACAAAGCTCACTTTTAGGCCATAGAAATAGAATTATTTTAATACATATCTACCTGTATAACTTTACCCTTTAACCGACAAGAAAGTTCATCAAGTTTCCTTACCGAAAAGAAACGTTTTAGTTTATCGATTGTTCAAAGAAATGACAGTATTATTCCATAAAAGATACAGTGGTAAAAGAAGGTATACCTCTTCAGGCCGGTTTGTGTTCTTCTGGAATGTTTCTGTTAAGTTGCTGTGTTCAAAAAATTTATGAACAAGATTTCAATATACAAGGCCTCACATGTAAATGTTTTAAAAATTGATCCCAGAATAGCATGCTGTTTTATTTGTTGCAATCCCTCCACCATTTTCAGATGCCAAAATTATCATTGAATTTAATAAACAAAATCATTAAAATAAAATTTGAAATTCTTCAGATATTTTTCTCAGTTGGTGTTTTTATATACTACTCAAAATTTGATAAAGATCACTTATAAGATTGTGTTTATTCCTTACATAAGGTTGAAACGTTAAAATATTTGCTGTGATTCTGAAAATTTGTTCATTTGACATCAGCTTTGTGCCAAAAAAGGAATGAGCCGACAAACTGTTGAAGCGGAACAGCGGTTGAAACTTGGTAGGGGCAATAATTCGGGATAACAGGAAAGGTAATCAAATGAATCTTTTTGGAAAAATCAAGTAGGGTGCCTGAATTTCGCTTTAGTATCGCGTGCGGTGGCCATTTGATTGGATTACTGCTCGGCATCGCCTTCTCATACTGCTAATAAGCCTTTGAATGCTTTGTTGTGGGATTCGAGCCCACTCGTCCAGTAGTGCCTGTTGGAGCTCTGGAACCGTGGTTGGCTGGACTGGGCGGGCAGATATTGCAGTCTGCAGCATGTCCCAGGCATGTTCAATTAGATTAAGGTCTGGGGACCTTGCTGGCCAGTCCATTCTCTCTATAGTTGCTGTCTGCAGGTACTCGTTGGTGACCCGTGCCCTGTGTGGACGGGCATTGTCGTCCATCAAAATGAAATCAGGGCCTATAGCACCGGCGTATGGGCGAACATACACATCTAAGATCTCATTGATGTACCGTGCAGTCGTCAATGTGCCGTTTTGAACGATGTACAGGTCCGTTTTTCCCTGCATGCTAATACCCGCCCACACCATGACTGAGCCCCCCGCCAAAACGGTCATGGTTAGCAACGCATACGGGTGCGAAACGCTCATTGGACGATCTCCATACCTGAACTCGTCTATCAGTGAAGTCCACACAAAATCTAGATTCGTCAGTGAACAGTACTGGGGTCCAGTCATTCAACGTCCATCTGACGTGAGAGCACGCCCACTGGAGACGTGCCTGGATGTGGTTTCGCGTCAACGGAATAAGGATTGCTGGTCGTCTGGCCCTCGTGCCAGCTCTATGAGGACGGTTTCTGATTGTTTGTGTAGAAATTCTTACGCCAGTGGCATTCTGCAAGTCATTTTGCAGGGTGGTCGCCGTAACAAAGCGCTGACGTCGCGCTTGGACGACAATAAAACGGTCTTCAAGCTGAGCTGTGACCCTCTCACGACCACCACCATGCCTATACCTGACTTTTCCGTGAGTTCGAAACCGTTCCCACATCCTTGCAACAGTGCTCTGGGACACCCCAAGGACACCTGCCACATGCCGTTGGGAACGCCCAGCCTCAAGCATCCCTGTCCCCCTATTCATCTCTTCGGCTTCAAGACGCCGTCTGATTCGTAAGTAAGCCATACCCAATGCTAGCTTTGAAATAAACGTTACCATGCACATGCAAAGTTTGAATATAACGGATGTGTACATGAAGGTACATGCCAATGGCGCACCCTTTTTTCATGGGTATCACTTTTCCCGTGGATATCAAGCCAGGTACAGGTGAAAAATCAATATCTACTGGACAGGTCAGGTATGCCATTAGAATAATCTACATGTATGAAAAAAATCACTTATTTTGGGTTTACCATTAAAGAAATATTTAAGAAATAAAAAGCGATCCCTATCAAATTTTGAGTAGTATATATATGTCGTATTCCAAACTGGAATCTAGGCAGATCCGGAATCTGCCTAGACCAAATTAGAATTCTATTTTGGTCCAGACCAAATTAGAATTCTACTTTGGTCTAGACAGATTCCAGATCTGCCTGGACCAAATTAGGATTCCTGTTTGGCTTAGCAGACTCAGAATCTGCGTAGACCTAATTGGAATTTTTTCTCATTTGATATAGTGTGACTACATATAAACCATTTGATTTAATTTAAACCCCAAAATAAAAGAGGTTTCAATCAGAAATTCAGAGTAAGAATAAATTTTTAATGTTTTGCACTTTAGCGGAAAAAAAATTGTAGGAAACGGCGCAAACGTTGGAAAAAGAGAAATTGCTTCAACAAAAAATACCTCTCAGCTTGTAAACATATGTGCATCAATATGATTTTTAAAAAATCAGGAAAAAAATTAAAAAATTAAGTAGTAAGCATTGTAGGAAAAGAAGAAAATCTTTTAATTTCCTAATAATTTTACCTCAGAGTTGTTAGCCTGATTTTTATTTAGTAGGACTGATATGATCATGACAACGAGAAAAATGCTTCATAAATAAAGTAGAAAGTATTGTGGGACAAGAAGAATTGTTAATATTGTATATTATTTAATATTTTTTTCCAATAAATGATAATTGGTAATATGTGAAAGGTCAAACTGTCCACCTGGCACAAATGATGTGTGAAGACTAATGAAAGTTGTTAACTGCCAAAATATTGTTAACTGCCAAATTTGTTAGCTATAAAAGGTGTGAATGTGTGATATATTTTTGACCCATCACACATACAAGGACCATCTGGGAACTGAAATAAAAGAGATCACAGCCAGTGTAGGTATATCTAGGTCGATAGTTTTCAAATGGCTGTTTAATAAAGTAGATAACCTAACCATTTAACCTACAGAAAATCCACTTGAAGTGAAATTCCAATTATAGCCTACGCAGTCAGTGCCGTCTTACCAGTGTCAATACTTATCGCAGTTTCAGGATGGTCCTTTTGCATGAAGGGTCACATTTATTTAACTGTGCTTTTTTATAATGCATTTGCTATTAATTACATTGTTCATGAATAATAAATGTTTAAATCATAATAATATAATAATAAAATGCAAATGTAGACCAAAGACCAAACTGTAATGATGTACATGCTGATCTTTGTCTACATTTCCTTCAAAATATTAATTAAGTTGGGAACTACAGAAAAAAGTGAAGAATAAGGATAAATTCATAACTTACGACTTTTTTTTTTTTAATATAAATGTGTTTATTTAATGTTACTTTTATGGTAAAAAGTTTAAATATCAAAATTCAAATGACAAAGTTTACTTTTTTTGTGTTAAAATGGGTATCCACCGAAAAGACTAAAATAAAAGTAGATTCCAATTTGGTCTAGGCAGATCCTGTATCTGCCTAGCCAAACTGGAATTCTAATTTGGCCCAAGCAGATCTAGAATCTACCTAGACCAAATTGGAATTCTATTTTGGTCTAGACCAGATTAGAATTCTAATCTGGTCAAGGCAGATTCCAGATCTGCCTAGGCAGATTCCAGATCTGCCTAGATTCCAATCTGGCCTATGACATATACATAAGTTTTCAACTGAATGATCTATAATAATGTTTTACTTCTTAGTTAAGAATCGCATTTCGACAAGCATAGATAAATGTTTAAGTTTTCATTTTCAGCACAAACCTACAATCTTCCAGTACCATTTGGCAAAGTTAGTCGCGAAGATGTGCCAACAAAATACCATAAACTGTACATGGAAGACAGGACAATCCTATGTAACACAGGTCTACATAAAATGCAAATGAACATTTTGTTTCCTGACCGCGACCAAACAACGGCAAACGCGTCACATCTTACCGAATCATTCATCACTTCTGTACGAACTATTGCTAAATGGTACTTACCGTAGCCATTCTTCGGCCGTGTATAAACCTCCTTCCCATCCGGCTCCAGAATTGCTCAGATAAGTTGTATCGAAACAAGGTTCTGAATTCACGACATCAACTTTAAGTTGTCCTTCAAATTCATTGATAATGTCCCAACCACCAAGTCCAGGTTCCGATTTTAACGCTGACACAGTTGGTATTAGCGCATTGTCGAGGTAGGACTGAAGCTTATTGGTATCTTTGATCAGACCGTCAATACGGTAATGAAAATTCTACAACGGAGGAGTATTTTCGTTAAAGTGATTTCACCCACTCCACTATATGGACATTTTAGATACATAAATAATTTATCATATAATAACTGAGAAAAAAAAAACGTGGAACTTTTGCGTTAGAAGACGGCATGGTCATTCCAATTTTGGGAACCTCGTCTACTGTTATCAGACCAAGTATGGCGTATCGCACTTACTTGCAAGCATAACGAGTACACGATATTGATCTGTGACTTTCTAACAGACTTTCATGAAATTTTTGCAAGGATATAGATTGGCTTATCTCAATACTTTCCCCGTTAGGGAAGTAACCTACAAACTTTTCAAAAAAATATATAGGGGATTTTTTTTTCCGGTGAGAGATCGAAATTTACTTCTTCGAGTGTACATCATCGGTAATATTTTCAAGAGTGGCGTAGTCAAATGCATTACAATATCACCTAAAGCGCCAGAAATGTTGGGTAAATGCGTGTAAATTACGTTATCTTTCCGTCCGGTTAATGGCACACACTGTTTTACCTAGGTAACTAGTGCATGGGAACGAAGGTTTCCGCCTTTAATTGAAGAGTTAAGGAAATATTTATGGTAAATTTTAAGGGCCGTTAACCATGAATCATCAAACCTTATAATCAACAATTATTTCCCATAAACAACCGAAAAGCATGAAATAAATATATATCGTACTTTTTCTAAGGTCTGATCACGGGAAACTCTGAGCCCTTTACTAAACAACTCCGAGTTTAAACGACGTCGGGTAAGAAAGGCCTTTGAAATGTTTGCGGGAAAGGAGAAAATACTGGATAACATAACACTGTTGGATAAAGGAGTTAGACAATGAGCGTTTTTGGCAATCACTGAGTCAAGTTACGCATTCATCAATATAATAATAGTTTACAACTATAATTTCTGTTTGTTGGTGGCGATTTCTGTGGAACATTTCTGCCTTTTGAATGGTTAATTTTTTTCAAAAAGAGCTGTGTACCTAAAGATAAGCCGGACTGATATCAAGATGTTAAAAATTTTCTTTAACCTAAAATATGTAAAATGGTTCCCATAAAGTACTTGCGCATAAGAATATTCTGAACAGATGTAGAAATGACTGAGGTTTCCCCTAGATTCTTCGTGAGTCTTGTAAATTCACCTTGAAATATAGGCCACAGGTGTTGCTTTAGAATATATCGTAAGTGACGAACAAGTTCTACTTTTGTTCAATACCGTCAGTTTAGTTTCGAGATTTACAGATTTTTGTAAACTGATCAAATAAGCTTGGAGTTCGTGTTTCGATCAACAACAACAACAAAGATTTTGTACAATCCTTTTTTGAATACTATAAGTTTCCTGTCTTAACAGAAACATAAATGTTATTCCATTTTCATGTAAATATATGTTTATTAAATAAATGATATATTATTATAAAGTTTTCCTTGCTTTTCGTAATGGTGAAATGTTTCCACAGCTATAGGTGGATGCGGCAAACTTTCTTTCCAATGATTTTTCGTCTCTCATCTCTCATGCATGTAAGAAAAGTAGTCGGTGTCTTGGAAAGAAAGTTCTATCAGTACCTGTTTGAGAAAGCCAGAAATGTATGAGTATGTGTACTAGCCGCCATAATATGACTTAAAGCTGTTAAAACGGTGTTAAACTTCAATACAAACAAATAATTCGATTGTTCAATAAGTTTTACCTGTTTGACTGCAGCATTCCACAATGTGATAAAGACCAGTACATTATGTTGAGCAGCATATTGAATGTATTCTCGGAGATCGCTTATAAACGTGTTGTCTTTATCTGTCCCGGTCACATAACCGTCATTGCCGAATGACGGGGACGTCTCTCCTTCACAATGAACCCAGATTCCTGTTTAAAATTCAGTCCATTAAGGAATAAAGTCAATAGTTCTAAGTTTGTATTTACCAACCATTCTTAAGAACATTATCAGTCTCATGACGGGGACGCCTCTCTTTCACAATAAACCCAGATTCCTCGTAATAAATCAGGGTCCGTATTCACCAACGATTCTCAAGAATGTTCTAAGATGCTTATTCTGCAGAATTTTCTAAATTTGAAAGTAATACAACATCTGATTAGCTAAACCGTTTGTTTTAGCTAATGTGAAGTTGTGTTACTTTCAAATTTAAAAGAAATCTTAAAAAAAAAAAGACTGAAGCACCTATTGACATCATTTCTTATTATAGACTTAATGGACTTTTATTGAAACGAAAATTAGTACCAATAATCTTAATATTTTTCACTACCAACTGCAAAACTTTCATTTTTCCCGAGTTCTAAATAAAGATTTCCACTTCTTGAGAACGACTTTTGTCATAGTTTTATGTCAGGATAGCAGACGGTGTAGATCTAAGCCGTGATTGCACGTTCTGTGCTGTCTGATCTTGATCTACATTTTGCACTAAAGCTACTCAAGTCGTCATTGGTCGAAGAGTTCAAACTTTTGAACAACTTTTACTTTTTTTAGAGCCGGGAGTTTGGATTTCCTAACACCGGTGCACCTTCAACCAAACCAAGGGCGGTATTTGATTAAATCTACGCCTAGAAGCATTTTTAATGCCATTTTTTTCTGTCAATACACACTCAAGTATGTTTTCCAGTGTTTTGAAATGGAAGGCTAAGGAAGAAACGACCTGTATCTTTAAATAGATACATGTAATCAAAGCAAGTAACAAGGAAGAAACAGTAATTTGACCACAAAGGTAAAAAAAGCGTCTGACAGCTGCTTCGTTTGTAAAAGTAGTTCCATTACATAACAGGGATCCTGCTTGGCTTAGTGGTTAAAGGCAGCCTAGACGCCCCGAATTCGAGCCTCACTGAAAAACACTTGGTTTACTTGGGCAAGACATTTCAGTGCCCCAGCATGTTACTGGTGAAACCCAGCTCTTCCATAATTAAAGGTGTAAACGATTATCAATAGCAGCCAGATATTGTGGAGAATGATTCTGACAGTACCATTGCTGATAAAAACCAATTGTTGTGTTATTGGTTATTTGTACATATATTGAAAAATCTAGATATTTAAGCATTCACATGATCGAGGACATATAACAAATTGTTTTAATCGAAATAGATTGTTTTTTGTGCTAATTAGTCACGTTGTTTTAGTTCTACCCATATTTGATGGGCCCTTATGGCTTTACTGAATCGCACAATAAACTAGTTCTATTCTAAATGCCGAAAGGGCTCATCAGCAAAATACCCTCATATGGCTTTATTAAATGTATCTCCTCAATAATATTTCTCATACAAAGAAACACCGACAAGAACAGTACACATACGCAAAATCAGGTTTGTACGTCTGGATTGCATTTTTGGGAAACCGTTAAACTTGAAACCCATTGTTCTCAATTATTTTTTAAAAAATCGAGGTATTACTGCCAGAACCTGCTATGTACTAAAATTTTCGGTTTTCATTGTTTGGTATTTTCTGATAATGTAAATGACCCTGCACATTTTCTGCTATTTTACAAATCCATACTTATTGAATTATTGATTTAAAACCAAACCAGCTATCTTGTAATGTCAAAAATGTTTTCAGCAAAAAAAAAAAAAAGCTAAATGATGATAGCTACCGTGAATTTGTGGTTAACACAGTATAAGACTAGACCAGAACATTCTATGTCAAAAAAGCCTCTTCTGGCAGGGACAGTACTGTAAGACATGGTCAATTTTACACTTCCAGAACATTCTATCTATAGGTAGCTGTTTCTGACAGACACAATATAGGAAATATGGTCACAAAACTATTGTGCCAAAACATTCCATTTGAAGATAGAAACTGAAAATACAACTTAAGTTAGTAGACCCCTAACACTTCTAGTGCAGCATGGAATAAAATTTCTTGTTAGTTGATAAATAAGGATTTATACTGATATAATACTTTTGCACATTTTTAACCGACTAGAAATTCCTTTGATGTCCATCTTGAAATTATTTGTTGATACTTTTTTTAGTTTCCTGAAAAGGAAGGTAATTAGCATCTCCTTTGTAATGAGAATATAGTGGTTTTATATTTAGATAATTCTAAGAAGGCAAAAAAGGAAAGAGTGGCTCGGTTAAAGAAGTACAATAATACTCATTTTTAATCATAGCAAATTTTGTAGGATAAAATTATAGTGGAAATAGCTGTTTTCTATTAGGGGACGTACTACCTGAAGTAAAATTCTTGTGTCTTCAAAAACATGCTATGTCAACATAAATTATTACAAATTCTGACTGATACAGAACTTGTGTATTTTTTCAGAAAATGGTGTTTAAAACAATCTAAATAAGCAAAGCTTGATCTGGCAGACAGGATTGCAATGTGACACTGCCATAATTAGCGCTGATAACAGACCATCTTTATGTTGTATTGTGTGAAAATAATACTCTCATTATTTTTGAAATGTTTATATAAGCAGGGATACACAGAGTCTCAAGAGTTAAAGGTGGGTATTTAGATTTTTCACATCTCACCAAATTAAAAAATATATATATCACTGAAATTTATATGAACAAACAATACAAATCATCAATAATTAAGAATAATAAAATTACAAAAAAAAAATTTTTTATGGTGTTCCCTTAAAAGGCTACGTAGCCCCTTAAGGTATTTTTAGATTTCGCACCAAAAATCAAAAAAGCATTGTGGGAATGTCAAGTGACTGGCACGTCACTAATGACGGTTAAATTCCATAACATAACAAACATGTAATTATTTTCCATAATGTCTTCTTCGAACGCTATGTTTGAAGCTTCGTCTTTGTATTTCCGGTATGTAAATGAGCGAGTTGCTCATGTAGAAATAGACCATGATTCCCGCGGTGTCGACCTGGGCCGTAGTAAATCTCTAATTTCTCTTGTAGTCGGATGGTTTTCGACTACTGGGGTTTTATGAATGAAAATTAAAAGGCTTTGGGAGTATAAGGATGATTTTTTTGGATTTTTGTAAAATTTTCGTCCCAAAATCTAAAGGGCCACCTTTAAAGGTTAGTACGATTTTGTTACTTGGTAAATGCTATACTCATTTATTTTATCGAGATGGAGAGTGATTGAAGTGATTGGTCTGACAATGAACCATATTTTCTGATAATACTTTGAGCACAGGGTACAAATACAATAGGTCCTATAGCCAAGAGTGAAAGTACAGAAGATGTCTATCAGTATCAACAGCAACCTGATAGAGGGTGCAGATGGCCACAGTACACAACTAAATGGAGCAACTTCAGACATAAAACCAGACAAGAATGAAAATACAGATAGTAAACCAGTTGAAACAGTAAATACAGACAGTTAACTAGCCACAGATGCAAACACTGACAGTAAAACCCATCGAAAGTACAAGTATGGATAGAAAAAAAAATCAAAAGTGTAAACCCAGATATTACACAAGTTCAGAATGCAAACAAAGTAAACAAACCAAAAGTGCAAACACAGTAGACAAATGAGATTGCACATACAGGTAGTACAAACTCAAACTGCATACACAGATGTTTACCAAGAGCAGATATTATAAACAGATAGTAGCCCAGTCAAGAGAGCAAATACAATCAGCAACCAAGTTGAGAATAAAATAAAACTACATGTATAAACAAGCCGAGGACGAAAATACAGCCGTTGATGATTGCTGTCATTTTACAAGCATGTCAGAGAACTAAAAGGAGTATGACAAAGACCAGGAAGTCAAGGCACATGTCTGATTACATAAGTATATCTGATAATGAAGTACCCTTCATCTTTTATGCAAATCAAGCTACAATGATTTGATACAGTGACATTTAACAATAAATTTGATGATGTTGTTAATAAGAAAAACCAGAAATCAAAAGCGTCAGAAATAGCTACATGCCTTAATCTGTATCTCAGTGCTTTCCAGAAGAAGTAAATTACATCATTGTTTACTCCGATGCATTAGGTGGACAAAATCGAAACAAGATTATTGCGAGCTACATGTATTTGCTTCATAATCTGTCAGCACACTCAGAGAAATTAACGTAAAAGACCATCTTATTTTAGGAGCTTGGCATTTCCATATGGTAATTGATTCCACGCATGCTGCTGTTGATTTCACAAAGAAAAAAAAACGGTATTTGTTCCGTCTCGATAGGACTCCGTACCACAGATAAGAAGATATGGTACTTATTCGGTTATTTTACTCAAGAACAGTGATATAGTTCAACAGTACTGATAAATGAAAATGAAAGCACAGAAGAAAACTGATTCTGACAAAGGAATACTATGGTTTAAAACAAAATTGATGATGCTTTTAAAAATCTCACTCACTGACACGTGTTTCCTCAAAAATTACTTAGACGATGAAATAAAATCTGCTAAAGTCAATGGATCAAAGAAGCACCAGCTGCAAAGAGATGCATCAGTGCCTAAGAAATATCACAGAAAATGCCTGTTTTTTCTGTCAAGAAAAATGACCTCTTGCATCTTTGTAGAAATGGGATAATCCCGACAGAATATGTGAATACAACGGAGGTCCCTCTTTAAGCAACATTTCAATAAGACTGTCCTGCAGAATCGTAAGTTTTAGAGCATTCAAGCTGGGGATCTGATGATAACCAAGTAGCAAAAAAAGCTCCAGAGAAATAAAGGACAGTGATATCAATTAATAAAAATGTATTACCGGTAGTTGATATTCAAGATTAGGACAGTGTTGAGATTTAAAAGCAAAACATGCTTTAACTCTCAATCAACAAAGTGAAACTAAGTAAAAATGACATGAAATATTTAAATCATTGAAAGATTCTTTAATTTATGTGAAAGGGATTGTCTGTAGTTTAAAGACACAGTAGCTGGTTATTGCTGTATGTGCTGCAAATTGGTTACATTCATACCCTTTTCCAGAAACAGCTATTTCAATTTTAGCTTTTTTAGTAACACTTTTCATGGTATTGAAACATGAAAGTGCAATGCCATAAACAGCTTACTGTCACAGGTATGTTTTGGAGCAGTTTTGTTTTTATATTTTACAAACTGAGTCGATGCCAGAACATATCATGTGTAGATAGCATGTTTTGGCACATATAGAACAAAGTTATGTTAAAGTTGTATGCATTCTATCTTTTTATGATATGTTCTGGCACAAAGAATCTAAACTTAATCTTGCTGATACAGAAAACCAAAACCAGATAACTTTTGATGATATGTTTTGGTCCGTTTCAATTTATGTAAAACTTGGGTATTTCTGAGAGCCAGAACAAGTTTTGTGTTTTTTAGCCAAACTCCTTAACATAAAAAATATATAATTTACATGATAAATAAAGATATCATATATCTAAGTTTTGTTCAAATAACTTGTATTTCCACATTTTGAGACAAAAAATGTGTCTCCTGTAAAATTTTTAAAACATTGACATAGCAGGTTCTGGCAGTAACCCATCGAAATGTGGTTGTGCCCTTTTGGCGTTTAACCGACGAAATAATTATTTTAAATCTTAGAAAAAAAAGTTGTCAACCGTTGAGATGAATGAATTTTGATAATTCACTTCACTGTTAATACCTATTTGCTAGCGAATTTCTACCACTACTTTCGACTAGAACGTAATTTGTTTTATGAAATCACGGAGACTTGTGTGACCGAGCCGGAATTCGAACTACGATTTTCTGAGTCCCTCTAGCACTGCCTAAATGACAGTAAAAGAATAAATAGTTACTGATAGAATTTCCTCCGGGCTGTTGCATCTGTTGAATGGTTTCCTCGTAGGCCGATTTCCTATATTGATACTGGCTGTCTCCGAAATCATAGCAGTAAGCTACCCAAGCCTGGTTGATGCCTGACAGAAAAACTCTTTCTCCGTTCAACGTGAAGTGGGCGCCGTCCGTGTCAATGTGAAGCTTGTTGTCATTCAGTGCTTTAAATTACATAATTTATAGCTTAGAAAAAGTAGGTGAACTGGTCTCGTGTTCACCAACCATTCTTAGCGCGACTCAATGATCTTTCGCGGACAGTGTAGGTCAAGATCAGACTACACTGATTGATCAGTCTGATCTTGGATCCACACTGTCTGATAAGATGTTTTTGTCTCCCCAAAACAACTTTGAAATAGCAACATTCAGGTTTTTGCTATTGGCTTGAAAGTTCGTTCAATTTATTAAGCCGGTTAAGGGTTAAGAACGTTCTTGGTCTTATTCTCCAGAATTTTCAAAATATGAAAGTAACACTCTCTGATTGGCTAAACTAAGAGTTATGTATTGACACTTAATTTTCATGTATGTTGATTGTTCTTGTTCTGTAGGAAAATTAACAAAGTCATGTGCGACAACTTGTTTAAGGTGGTTACGGGACGACATTCTCGTTATAAGATTCTAAGTCAGTTTCTTCGACAAAGTACTGTAGGATCTACTGGTAAAGAGATACCATAAACACCAATACTTGAGAACACTAGCATCCTTGACAAAACCCACGGAACTAAAATGCCCTTTGAAATAAAGTTTAATTCTTTACCGAACGACATTTTTTTTTCACTGGTCAAAATTGAAAGGATTTGTATAAAAAAATTTCAAATATTGCACAAATAATTTGTCTTTGAAAGGGCAAACAGGATTTTCTCTTTTTCCAACAATGTTGTCGTTTATACCTTGGATTATTTGGCAAAGGCTTGAATAGGCTAACCCTGGATTAATTTGGCAAAGGCTTAAATACCAAAATAAGAAACAATCCTGGAGTACTTCCACTGAACAATTTGGTATTGATGTCAGTCATTCAGAAGTCCTACAGCACAAATCTTTGAGTTCACCACCATCTACTATCTTATTATCTTCTCATGTACATGTATATACGAGTATGTCGAGGTGTTTGATGATAAATTCCATCTTTAGCAAGTATGAATCGAAGAAAGAAAAAAAGTAAAATAAACTTGCTTGTTTTCTGTGATTCTTGTTTTTAAAAAAAAAAAAAGACATAGAAACAATCGATATTGAAAGAACAAAGAAAACAACGGGTATTCAAATTTACCCTAACACAGACAGTAACAGATATACCTACTGGGAGGCACTATTAACGTGCCCTCCGTGGAGTTTTTAGTAGTGCAGACGAGATAGAGTCCAGTATTGCAGTACGGATTGATTTATCTATTATACTTTAGAGTTGAGCTTACTATATATAAATATAAAGTGCAGAAAACGTCATCATGGTTGTAACGCGTCAGCGTCCGTTTATATACTTTACAAGCACCCCAACATCTTGTTTAAACCGGTATCATTTGCATCAATTCAAGGGAGGTATTTATACCAGTCAAAAAAACTAGTATAAGCACAGAAGACAAGCAAGCCTATTTAAAAAACGTAACTACGTACCATCAACAGGGAATACTAACATCAGTATTGTCAGTAGTTTCAGATTCATTGTCCTGATAAAAAAGAGAACAAGTTCAAGATTCGCAAAAGCCTATATTTGTGGAGGTTTAACCTTTTTATCCTTTTTGTAAAGGACAAAAATGACCTCGTCCATATTGAAACAAGTTGCAGACGACAAATTACATTTGGTTCAAACGATGATATTTTCCGTGAAAGGTTGGAAAACATTGTGGGAATAGGAGAGGATACCAGCATTTTCTCCTTTCTCCACAATATCATGATGAGATATCATCAAGAAAAACGTTCTGACCAAGTTTCATAGAATTGGACTAGAAATGTGGGCTCTAGAGTGTGCACAAGGTTTTTTAATGATTTGACCTGGTGACTTAGTTTTGATCCATGTGACCCATTTTCAAACTTGTCCCAGATACTATCAAGACAAACATTTATGGGTTTTGTACAGAAAATGTGGCCTCTAGATTGTGTTTAAAGTTTTCTAAAGATTTGACCTCATGAGCTAGTTTTTGACCAGATTTTACCCATTTTTAAACTCGCTTGAGATGTCATCAAGATGAAAGTTTTGACCAAGTTTCGTGAGTTTTGAACTGAAAACGTGACCTCTATAGCGTAAACCAGGCTTTTCAAAGTTTTGACCTAGTGACCTTGTTTTTGACCTGACGTTAACCATTTTTGAGTCATTTGAGATCTAACCAAGACAAGGAAAACATTCTGACCAACTATCATGAGTATTTGACTGAAAGTGTAGCCTCTATAGCGTACACAAGGCTAATAAAAAGTACGATCCGTTGACATAGTATTTCTACTCAACGTGACTCGTTTTCGCCCTCGTCCAAGATATGATCAAGACAAACGTTCTGACCAACAGTTATGGGAATCGACCTGAAATGTGGCTTCTAGGCCGTACACAAGGTTTTTTTTAACATTTGACCTTGTGAACAAGTTTTTGACTCGATGTCACATATTTTCAAACTAGCCCAGGATATTATCAAGACAAACATTCTGACAAAGTTTCACGAGTATCGAACTGAAAATGTAGCCTCTAGAGCGCACACAAGATGCAGGACGGACATGGCATGATCATAAAAGCTCACATTGAACATTTCGTGCCAAGTTCAGCTGAAAAGGACAAAGTGATAATTGTAATTTAACAAACAAGCGCTTACAGCAGTGTTTTTGTAAAACAAAAAAGCGTTCGATCTACGACAATCAAGTCAAGGTTAAACAAATTAAAAGTGAGTAAAGGAGAATTATTTCGACGTTGAACAAAGCACATATTAGTAAGGTCATGTTTTCAAAGCCGTTGAGAATGGGACAATCATGTCGAGGTAAAACATGCAAGCAAAGAATTTAAAACAAATGGAATCAAGGTAGAGGTTTGCCGAACATGAATCAGTAATAAAGGACTACCTTTTTGGTTTTGTTACACTTAAAAATGGTAATCCTTCATTCAGTTTTTTTACCAAGTACACGGTAAATGGTCTGTTTGTGTGTGTATGGTGTTTAACGCTGTTTTCAACAATATTTCAGTTATATCGCTGCGGCCAGTCACCTATATATCTTTTTCTGGAGTTTCTTTTACCAGTACTTCGCACTATATTCTTCATAAGCCACTGGCTGCGTTTCCACATAACCATTGCATAATAAATGGTGAAAATGACAAGGTTTCATAAATATGAACTATGGAGGCGTCATTATTTCGAGGTTAAACAAGAATTTACTTAGTAGAGGATGATTCTAATAATGTTTAATAATCAATTAAAAATAGCGAATCGGCACTGAGTATTTTGCAGAGTGAAACTTCTATGTATCTCTGAAATGCCCATACAGCTCGTTGCCTGTAAAACAAGCTCCAATGGTAGGACATTAAGTCACCCCAAAACTACGGTCTGTATTCACCAACCATCAAGAACATTCTCAATCCTATTACCGTGATTTTTTTAATTTGAAAGTAACACAACTTCTGAATGGCTAAACCAATGGGTTAGACCTAGAATTTTCCTAAGAGTGGTCGGTGAATACGGACTAAGTACTCCCATGAAACAGACATTTGGGTTAATCGCCACTACAGTCGCGCCAAGTTGGAGTCATTTTTATGTTTTTTATGGCTTTTTAATTGCTTTTTAATGACTTTGTCGATAGGCAAGGGACGTCATGGCGTCCCCAGGTGTGTAGAGGGCACCTATTTATAGAAAGCGTGAGAACCGGAAATGTTGTGTCCATATAGGAAAAAGCGGGTCATAGACGACAAGAGCGATGGGTCAAGTATTTATAGAAACAACACGCCGAGAGCCTGAGAACCGGAAACGTCGTGTCCATACAGCGGGTCATAGACGACGCAAGCGTGGAGTTATCGAATAGAGTAACGCCGCGAATGACGTGAAAAAAACCGGAAACGTTCTACCTAAATGGAAAAGACCACCTGGGTCGAGACAAACATTCGTTGGAAAGCAGTTCTGACGAGTATATCCGAACAGGTGTCGTAAGGAAAATAAAGATAAGTTTTATTTTTTCAATCTTTGTTTTGCATTTGTGTGGATCTAAAATCGATCTAGGGACAAACTACGATCCTAGCGTTGCGCAGTTTGATCTCGATCCATATTTTTACAGCGATCAACTTTCGATTCGTAGAAGAAGAAAAAAGTAACTCAAAACGTAAATCAAAGAGTAAAGGGTTCCGGCATGTATAAGACGGCGGAAAATGACTTAATTCTTGTCTGCGAGATCGTGTTACGTTGAGCAAGATAAAAAGTGCGGCGAGTTAATGTCAGTCAATACGAATCCATTGTCTGTAAGAACTGAAAATAATTCTTGCGAAAGTCATTAGATTCCAGTTAAGAAAACTGGTCATGTGCCGAGTAAAAGAAGATGAAAAAAACTGTCAGTCCAAGAAGAGCGTGATATGAACAGTGAGTGCTTCCGCTCTCGATCGCACACTGGCGGGTACAGCAAATCCTTCCCACTTTTCGCTCCAAGATTGTATTTTTTCGGCCTGCTACTTTTTTCATATTTGGAATAAGTAGTAGGTACTGATGAACGATGTTAACGAAGAATTTGAATTTTCCTGCCGTACAAGAATGACCGCGATATCTAGACCCTAAAGTCAATACTACTCGGTTTAAATGACCGCTTAATCGCGGAACGTGGAGAAGGGTCTTGACCCTGAGACAAGTGCATACTGTAATATTCCAGAAAATCTTTTCCCTACAGGAATAATTTTTTCGGTCTGTTACTAAGTTTTTTTTTATCTTTCGAAATAAGCCGTAGACACCTGCGGACAGATGTTAGAGGAGACTGAACTTGCCTGCGGTGCAAGAATGACCGCGATATCTCGCCCAAGAAGCCAATGCTACCGGCTTAATTGGCTGCTATCTCGTCTGGGTTCCGACTGAATCTCTCACTCTCTTATTTCTCTCTCTCTCTTTCTCTCTCTATCTGTCTATCTTTCAAACAAAATTAAACAACAACAACCAACCAACAACAACCAAACAACAACAACCAACAACAAAAAAAAAAACCCCAACATTTTCTCCTTTTCCCACAATGTTTATTGCTCTTTCAAATTTTGTTGTTTGTGTCACATTTAATTTGTTGTCTGCAAGTGCTTCAATTTGGACAAGCCTTAAATTTTGTCATCTGGAAAGAGTTACCGTATTTTCCGGACAATAAGCCGCTGCGCTGTATAGGCCGCACCCTTTCATTTTAACCAATATCGTATAGGCCGCACCGGTACATAGGCCGCGGCTGATACGCTTGGTGAATGTATAATGTCATCTATCTATAGATAAATGTACAGGTATATGTATTATAGTGAACACATGAAACAAATTTATCTGTTGTTTATGCATGTTTTCATTCCATAGGAGTGATTTCCTCTTCTTGAAATCAAATCACTGAGGCCATTACTATTCGTTTACCCCCTGTCGAATGTTTTAAGGAATTCTGAAATCGTCAAATTAGCACTTCGATTGATTAATTGACGTTACATAACAAACAAGCTTTTAATTACGTTGGTAGTAAACCACTGATGTATATATCACGGTAATGAATACACGGTAATGTTGTTGTTGTTGTTGATTGGTACCAATCGACATCATCAATCAACAGGTGTGAAAATCAAGGTTGGTCAAAGGTTTTCACACATTCGTAAGTTTGCAAGCGGATTAATTTATCTACCAAATAGAGGTAGGCATTAGTGTTCCAAAATTACTTTTGGGCGTGAACTAAAGTGGCGCCCACATGGGAAATCGTTTCATTTATTTTGACTATTACAGGCCACACTAAAAAGATCATTTAGAAAAATAAAATTAACGTAAAAGCCGCTTCGTCTTATAGGCCGCACCATTTAAAATTTTCATTTTTTAACAGATAGGCCGCGGCCTATTGTCCGGAAAATACGGTAAGTAATTACAGGAAGATTGCGATAAGTTTGCACAGAGTAGACCATCCATGTAGATTGATGTTAAGCAGGGTATTGTCTGTGTGAGGTAACCATTTGCCACACAATCCCGAGTTTTAATTATTCTGAGAAAGAAAACATTGTGGGAAAAGGAGAAAAAGCTGAGAAAAAGCTAAGAACCAACATGTTACCCTCTTCACGCATGTTTTCTACCCTTTCACGGACAAATTCCATAATTAGGGTCACATTTACAAAGTCGTCTGCAAGTCTTTCAATTTGGACTCTCAAAAATTTTGACGTTTGCTTTAGATTTTTGTCCTTCTGTGTGATTTTAACCCTGTTTTTAACACAATTCAGTTATATCGCGGCCGGCAGTGCAGCTACCCGTGCTTTCCTGGAGCTTCTCTAACTCTAACTTCACACGATATTCTTATCACAATATCTATCATCAATCCCCAGAAAGATATTCGCCAAGCTGGGGACTCGAAGCAGGGAACGCCTCGCTTAAAGTCCTGTATGCAACCGACTGCAATACCGGGCTCGGCATCGTCTTGTCTAGAGACATAATACTGTTGTAATTGTCCCACCGGCGCTTCCATGACCCGGGTGTAAAGAAAAGGAAACATCATAGTCCTTAACTTGTCGTGGGGGGCATGTTACTATTCTAGTGCAAAGAATGTCAAGAATAAAACACATCACTTGACCCCTTGTGGTTGCTATGTTGCTAGTTCTATGCCTCGTTATGCAAAACACGGAAACAGCTTTGACGATTTGGCCCTGTTTGTATTTTCTTGAGTCTGAGTGTAAAGACTGGAAAACATAACCACCATTTGACAATGTTTTCGCTGACACAACAAAATGCTCGAACACATAGGCGAAGAAAGTTTTACAATACTCGAAGCCAATGTTTTAAATCTTACTTTCACGTCCGAAAGTGAAAATTTTAATCGTAGACAAAATGAAATACAGTGATTCAAATGTTTGGGGCCTAAAATAGCCGCCTTTTTTTTGACCGGAAAGTACTATGAGCTTTGTTCGTAATGTGTTGTCAAATACGAGCTCCTGTTTTGACCAATGCCATGCTTTTGAAAACACCCCGACAAACCAAAACATTATTCAAAACGAGAAATTCTCACCTTGTCTTTGCTGAATTACCAGTTTACAAAGACTTTCTCCTATTAATGAAAACCACTGAGTTATTTCCAAACTTTTAAAAGTGCTTGATTTGTATATCGTTAGACCAACTTAATAACAAGCTCAGTCACATATAAATTCCGAAGGCGAAAGAAAAAATCCATGGATACAAGTAGCGAATCCAAGACACCGGCGGGAGGGGCAGGGGCAGGGCCCCGTTTTAGTATCAACGATATGTGGAAATAAGGGGTCTGGCTCAATCTCGGCCTCTGGCCTCAATTGAGCCAGACCTCTTTACCTCACATATATATGTAGCATTCAGAAACATGATAATATACTCTCTTTTTATACAAACTCAGATAAAAACATGAAAGTTTGAGTTTTTGTAGGTAGATATTAAATACATGTAACTGTTCTATTTTAAACACAAAAAAGTATAACGGTACAAATAAAAATATCAGCATTATCAGTATAAAAACTACTTGCATTACACAGCGAAGGTAGAATTAACTATTCTGCGTTAGATAAAGCACTACTTGCTTTTCCAATATCAGAGGAAACAAAATGTTTCTTCTAAGAAACCGGGGAAGATAGAGGAGAAAAATGAAATACATGCCAAACTTCACTAGCGACGAAGGAAGGGTTTATGACAAAAAAAGAAGAAAAGAAGATTTAGAAGAACTTTTTGAGATGGTAAATCAAAAACTTGGACAGAGAATGAAGGAAGAAGAACTCGAGAAAAGAGTTCAAGAACAAAAAATTGAAGATGATTTATTGATGTCAGATAAACCACTATGTAATTGATATAAAACATACGTACTGTTTATTGACAAATACAAAGACCCATTGAATGAATTAAATGAAAAAAAAATCAATAAACTTCGAACAAATAAACCAAAATATCAAAGAGTACGAAGGCATAAAATTCTCAACCGGTATTTCTCTGAATTCCATTAATGATAAACTAAATGGAGAAAAAAGTTGTTGGACAAAGGCACGGTGACCATAGTGACGTTCCCAATTAAAAAATAGTCAAAATTATATAGTGATCAAGTGGCTCACATTGAAAGGTGGATACAACAATTCACAAATAATGATTCGTGTTTGGAAATAGAAAAATGTAAAATACTATGTTATGGTTGCTAAATTTGAACCAACCAAGGGTTAATCATATATTTCATTACCAAAAATCAAACATGGAATCTCGTTATCGAGAACATTTAGAAAAATATAATTTTGAAGGATTCCAGTTTATCGAATTCCTGAAGTAGAAAAACAAAACGATATTGCAAAAATGTATATGGTTGCACAATTTCAACGAAGAAAGAAAAAGTAAATACATTTCCTATTACATATCTGAGCAGCCTAGATCTATTGATCGTATAAATCTGTCGCTAATAAGTGATGAATCATAAATAAATACGGACACTGCTGAAGAAGGGATAATTGGTGATGACCCATATGAATAAAATATTGACGATAATTACGACCCTGATGCGTGTTACGAAATAAAATATCATTACTGCTGGATAAAAAACCTAAACGGCTTTCTTTATGACCGAAGTAAATGTAAGAATGCAGCTTATTATTGTGATAGATGTCTCCATGGCTTTACACAAGAACATAAACTTAAATAAAACATTAAATAAAACATCAAAGAAGATTATGAAGGAATAAACAAATTATCAATGAAAATTGAAATTTCATAAAGAGGTATTAATACAATGTATTTCAAACACCGTAATATCCAATTATCTGTTATTTCTTTAATATAAGCAAATTTTTAAAGTATTCAAAATCTGTAAAAAAAAGGGGGGATAAGACTGAAATAACTGATGAGCACGAAGCATGTGGATTTGGATGTCAAGTTGTAGGATATAATGGAAAAGCAGATAGGCCTGTAATCTACAGTCAAATAAATAATAGGAATATTTTTAAATTACTTAGTGTGAAGTATCAAAGATCAATAACGTATCTATAAAACAAAAACCTATAAATATGATGAAAAACACGCCAATGACACGCCAATGACACAGATATTTGTTGGATATGTGAAAAAGAAGTAGTGAAAGATAAAGATCATTGTCATTTTACTGGGAAATTCAGAGGAACAGCACATGAATCTTAAGATCTAAAATTACGAATAAAACAAGAAATTACAAACATTCCTATTGCAATACATAATTTTCGGGGAAACGATAGTAATACGAAAATTACAAAATCTTACAGGTAACAAAATTTGTATAGCAAATAAAAATGAAAAATTTATATCATTAAGAGTTGGTCAACTTAGATTTTAGACAGTTTTCAATTTGTGGCATTATCTCTTGCAGACCTTTAAGTTCTCTTGATAATTCAGAAATTAAATAAATAGGAGAAGCTTTGGTGAAAATACAGACTTATTTACACGGAAAGGAATATTTCCATATGAATATCTTGATAGTTTTGAAAGATTTGAGGAAACAGAATTAGCCTTGAGTATTCGTATTCCGTGATGATAAGGAAACAACATGATAATATTAAGAGTTTAGACTAGGACTTAAACAACTAGGACATAAACTACAAAGTTCCTGTCCTCATAAAAGAATCTTTTTTGATCATTGTCTTATACAATGGTATGGTGCATAAAAAAATCATGCCGTCGCCCGTTTTGAGCAAATATGGCGTGACCTAATTCCGGCAGCTCAGTAGTAATTACAGCAGAAATTAATAGATCCTTGCATTTTTTTAAAAAGAAACAATATTTAGAAGTAAGAAAAACGATGTCAATTTCTATTACCTGAAAAAGTTAATTATTTTTTCATGTTTTTGAATCGCATTTGGTTTAAATTCAGGTTCAATAAAACATTCGAATATTGACAAGTTTTACGAGCCGAAAAAACCTTGTGACATTATCAACTACGTGCGTTACGAGGTATAAACAAAAATCACCAGTTCAAGAACACTCACTAAACAACAACATTTTACGATACCACCAGTCTCGATATTTTATTCATAACAAAGCGATGAAGTGTTTCCATAAAAGATTATAAATTCGCAAATAAAGTTTAATCTAAACTAAAATACAAAAAATTGGGAGACTATCATTATTTATATCTAAAACCTGATGTGCTCTTATGAAAACATGCCACAAATACTAGAAACTCAACCAACATCATTGTTATACTGCTCCCGGGTTATCATTTGATACATTATTTAAATACAAAAAAAAAAAAGATTGGAACTTCCTACTGATATTGATATGCATCTAATGAAAGAAAAAGGAGTACGTTGTAGGATTAGAATCGTTTCAAAAGGACATGCAAAAGCGACTAAGCCATGTCTAATTGATTAAAATCCTGTAAAAGGAAACGATTACATAATGCATTACGTTGCAAACGACTCATGTAGAGTTGCAAAGGGTACAGCATTACTATATTCTTGATTTCGAATGGACGATAAGAACTGAAATACAAAATCACAAAAGAAACAAACCTGGCAAAAGATATATTATGGAAGTAGACACTGAATATCCCAAGGAATTACACATAATGAATACCCTCTTGCACCTGAAGGGCTTTCAGTAACATCAGAAAGGTTCCCCCCCCATATTGAAAGGAACTGTTAGAAAGCTAAAGCATTTTAGAAATAGAGGCCGAGCCGCGGTAGCTCAGTCTGTAGTGTGCAGGACTTCAGCACAGGGGGTCATGGGTTCGATTACTGGCTCGGCCAATTTCTTTACGAGGATTAATGATAGTCATTGCGACAGGATTCATTCCTCTCCCACCGCTGACCATTGTTTCGACGATGGTTATCTGGGAAAGTAGCCATTCGCTTGGAAAGAAAATTTTGCGGAGTACTGGTGAAAGAGACTCCAGGAAAGCATGGATAGGTGCACTGGCCGCCGCGATATAAATGAAATAATGTTGGACACGGCGTTAAACACCATACAATCAATCAATCATTAGAAACAGAAAAGGTAATACCTAATCTGATGGACAAATCGAAATATGTTATTCACAATCGAAACCTACAGTTCTGCAAAAATAATAGGAATGAAAGTAAAGAAAATCCACAGATTTTCAAATTCAATGAGAAAACTTGGATGGACCCGTATATCCGTCTGAATACAGAATTAAGAAATCAAGCAATTATTGAGTCAGAAAAGAACTTCTAAAAAATGAAAAACTTCGTTTTTTGAGAAGACAATATAGAACAATAGAAAATGAGTTAATATAAAACTCGTAAAGACTGGCGACACTCAAAATGAAAAACTAAGAAATCTGATAAGTGACCCAAACGTTATGGGACGACAGAAATAACCGACAAAAGTCGGTTGTGCAAATGAACAAAACAAAACTATTTTCATAACTATCTCTATCTTCTGTGTAATAACTATCTCTATTTTTTTGTGTAAAACATGCACAACCGTTTTGTTTGTACACGCAAGCCTTTCAAAACAGAATAATATCTCTTTGAAAGAACCCAAAGAGATTACTCTGCATGTTTGCCAGAGAAAGCTAATTCAGAGTGCACTTTTTTTTTTATAATCTTTTGCGGCACTGCATTAATCAAATATGTATAAAGAAGAAGAAGCACTATTTTTGGAAAAAAGAAATATCTGAGTAGTTCTAACAATTTTTCTTCACCATTTTACATTGGATTTACAATTAACTTGTTTTAGTTCTTTGGATTTCTGACATCATCAATCCATTCATTGGTTTGTATGTTTTATTCATGTATTGTTGGACAGAGCATAATAATTTTTTCAAAGACACCTCTGTATTCATTTTCGAGTAAATCCAATACCAACTCAGTCCTTCTACAGCCTGTTTGCATACAAATCTCATTTTTTTTTTTTTTTTTTTTTTTTTTTGCGTTTTTTTGGTTTTTTTTTTTTTTTTTAGGAAAAAAATAAGTTTGATTTAAAACCTCTTTGAATCTTCCGTCCTCAAAATTAATCTGTGCGTCCTGCTTCTTGTTCTTTTGCTATTTGAATTGTAATTCTTTCTGATGCATTCTTTACTCTTCTACCAGAACCATAAAGGGAGTTGTCATCTGTTGTTCGTAAGTCCAACCAGAGGGCATGATTATGGGTCAGATATTTTTGTGATGTAGCGTAGGTAAATTTTAAGCTTTCGCAACTCTATCAGTTTCCTTGTTTCGCTTTGATGTCAAGGCAAAGAATTTATTTATCTCATCCCACTGCTGGTATGCTCTCATTCCTTGTCTCATTCCTTGTCTGTAAAGATGATATGGCACACCTTCTATCGCCATCTCTACTCATTCGTTTTTAGGATTTATGATATGTTTCAATGTTTGTTCTTTCCGGGTGTTCAAACAACATTAGGATGGATACCTTTCATACTTCAGGCAGGCACATTCAAATTGATGTTCCACACTGTGTCAGATTTGTTCTTTGTTATTTTTCTGTGTCGTAATACTAGATCGAATAATTTAATCATTTTGCCGTCACATTGTTGCCTTATTTGTTTGACAAGTTCTGTACAAGAAACAGTATTAAATTCAAGGCAAATTTTTTTTATGGTTTAAGATGCTGCGACATCGGTTAATTGAATCACTTTGCTACAGTCATTAAAAGTAAGTTCATATTCCAGTCTTTCTCTGATACTGGCTTGATTAAATGGCATTTGTGTTTGTGTTTCAAGTAATTTAAAATCTGCTTTTATAAACACTTGCTATTGCTTTGTATTTCTTATCTGAAGATGCACTGCCAGCACGAACTCTGCGCTTTAACATATTTTCATTGCCAATACCTTGATATCCCATATCGAAACATTCAGTTGAACACTTCCACAAATCTACATAACAGTGGTAAATATCGCTGACATCAACTGACATCACTTCATTTCCTGAAATTCTTATTACTTTTTTTTCCTTAAATAATAGTTCTTCCATTTTTGGGGGTAAATTGTTGCATTAGCATCAGTGCTTTCAAAAGCAAGACGAGCAGTCCTTGGAAAAATAACATCATTATAACTGAGATTTGGAGACCTAACTAAATTGTTGGTTCTGGTCGACTGTGCTTGGGTTGTTAGTTATTTCGACACTCTGACGAATTCTTTTAATACCTTTACTATCTCTGATTTTTCGATATGGATTGAGTTTATCTCCGTATGCTGATACTTTTATTTATTATATTTAGGGGGGGGTGGAGAAAGGCAATGGTTCATGGAGGATTATACTTTGATATCCAACATATGAATAAGATGATTACGATGAAAAAGAAGAAACACCTCTACATGAATTTATAGGAAAAGAATGCCATGATCCAATAAGAATGCAATTTACTGCATTACAAAACCTTACTGAAAAGGATAGAAAACAGCATATAGAGTACCTTATTAAAATGATGGATAAAGAACCGAAGATTCTTGATGAAGAAATTGGGTGGAATATTACACTGCTCAAAAGAATTAAAGGATCACACAAATACCGAAATTTAAATCTTTCATTTTGTTAAACACTTAGTCTTCGTGCTCTGAATACCATCAATTTACATTCTTACAAGACAAAATGGCTCAGTACTTTTCTTGTTTGTTTGATTTTAAATGCTGTTAAGCCATGTTAAGAAGAAAATGGAGAAATTTGATTTCCTTGTTCTTTTGTTAAACAACTCATATTTTTTCCAATCTTTTGTTGATATTTTTGTCAAATCTAATGAAAGAAGAAAACGAGAAGAAAAAATGACACTATTGATTCCCTTAAAAGCCTGTGTGGCATATCAAAAAGACGTCTTTGATAGGAACAGCCCATTCATCTTTTGTGCAAACGAAATCGTTTTGCCTGTTCTGAGATTTTACAGTATTAAGGCTGAATGAACTGACAAGTAGAAAATTACTTGCATTGTCCTGTACCTAAATTATTATCTCGAGATCAAATTCCAGGCCATGTGAACCTTTAACTGTTTTGAGCAGTGTATTTAAGAAGGGTATGGTAGACCTGTTCTTTGTGTAGACAATGCTGAACGATACACAAAGTTAACCTATTACAAGCCGTAAGGCAATACTGAAAGAAACTAATTAAAGAGTTAGCTAGCGAAAAATATAAACTTGCGAATGCAAATAATGAGGAAACAAACAATCAGATGGAAAGCAGAATAAGAGATTTAATGTCAAAGAGAAGTGCCAGACTCGAGGCGATTAATGTAAACAAAGAAAAATTAAGAAGACATATTAACAGAAACAAGGAAACAATACATAGGATACTAAACGAAGACACAAAAATGGGTGAAAGATTAAGACCAATATTCAAAGAACAGGGTATTAAAATTTTTAGCATTTTGACTGATACTGGAATGATTTTAGGTTTCATTGTTCAAGCCGGTTTACCATTTGCCGGAACGGTAGCAACACCACCACCTCCGCCATTTAATAAACAATGTGCAAAGGACTGGATGAAAATGACAATATAAGCAAATCTTGCAGGTAAAGCAGCATTTTTCATTGCCAAGTGTTATCGTTTCTATTGCACCTTGGTTGTTCCAACGTCTAGTAAAGTTATTAATTGGTTTGGCAATCATTCATGAGCGTCATTTATTCTTGTCAGCGGATTATTGTACGCTGCCACTCAAAAGTATAACAAAAGATTTCATAAAGTTGTAGAGCAAATGACCTACGGCTACACAGCCCGCTATTAATGTTTTCTTATTGTGTTCGTGTTGAGCAGCTTTTTTTTTTTCTGAGTTTTGTGCGTTTGATGTGTTACTTGCATTATTTACTGACGGTGGTTCAGTATTAGTATCAAGACAGAAACTGTGATGCTTTATCCAGCCCTGATAGAATCCTGCTGTATTCACCCAGTCTTTGGTCAGATGATGTAATTTTGCGTAATCATTTAAAGTTTTCATACTAACAACTTGCAAAGATTGTTTTATTTCTTCAGGAGTGAAAACTTGGGTTTTTTTGTTGTTGTTGTTGTTGTTGTTGTTGTTGTTGTTGTTGTTCCTTCAAATTTACAGTACTGACATGAGGTGGTGTTGCTTCAACATTGACTCCACGATTAAGACTAAGACCGAGTTCTGTTGAGCAACCACAGTTTTATAGTTATAATCTTTAATTGTTCCTATTCCAAGTTCCATAACACTCAGAACCATATAGAGCTCAATTCCGTATACAAATTTACGTGACATTCTTGCATACTTTAATGTTTTAATATCTTTGAATTTGACTGGGTAATCCACCTGGCTATTGATAGCATCTTTAATGTTGACAAAAATATGTTTTTAAGTATCAAATGTATGTCATGTACCGAGTTTTTCTGTTCTTGTTTTGGATTGCGCTCGAAGTATTGCCCAGCAGTAAGTCCTTATTGAATCATTGATACGTTTGTAGTCCATGCTTCTATCGCACCAGCATCTTGTTAAAGACAATCTATATACTTTTTAAGTGGAAGATACCGGCATCTCTGGTCCAAATGTCATCTTTTTTAAATCAATATCAGGTATTGTTTTACTTCCAACATGTTGGTTTGAACTATCATGTCTGAAATCAGTTCTTTTCCATGCAACACGACCACTTGTATAAACTTCTTGTTTGGTTATAAACATAAAATCTAAATAAAGAAACAACCATTTCGCCTGCTTGCATGTTGTTATTGCAAACAACCCCACAACAGGTTCTGACACACCATATTGCAAAGTTTAGTTGATTCTGCCTAAATGATAACCAGTTAGTTTAAGGATTTAATAATAAAGGAAGATTCAAAGAAAATGTCACACATTCGGTAGATAGGGCAGTAGACTTTACAAGCATAGATGTACATCTGAAGCAACTAAATACATCACAGAATTACTTTAATGGAGCATCAAGCACGATTTTGACTTGCATTCCAATTGATCATAAAGACTTTGGCGATATTGTGTCTGTAAGATTTGAGTATCCAGAATTGAAGTATTTATCAAAAGGAGCTATTACTAAAATTTAAAATAAAAGTTATAGATGAAAATGGCAGAGAAATAGATAAACATGGTTTGCCTACGAGTGCCGACTTAGAAACAATTTAATTTAATTCTCCACCCTTCCATCCTGTGCTTTGATTTCATTTGCATTATCAACAAAATTAAAATGAGTATGTGTGAAAAGAAATCAAAAGATGATAATGTTGAAACCTTGACAGTGCATGTTAGAGATTTACACGATCGGATAAGGCCAGATGCAGAGTTCCAAGAAAGTTTTCAAAATCTATATGCCGAAAAATACAGAGACTAACAAAATTAACAACTGAAAACATTTTAATGTGAAATTCAATTGAAAATTTGAAGTACAAGCTTGTTACTACAATATTTACAGAAGTAAGGGGTCTATTCTGTCCTTCGGCAATGGTGGAAGTGAAACAGTGCTGGCTATGTGATGGCCTAAAGAGGTAAAATTTTAGGAATGGGTCTTTCAGGTAAAAGACAAAATGGTAGAGTAAGCGCATTGGTTTCTGTAGATGAAAAAAAAAATGATTCCAAGTTGCGAAATAACACTTCACACCACTCCAAAGAAATATGATAATTTTTACAAAACGTTTCCTGTTAATCCTGGTAATGTTACTGGTTTTGTGTTTAAGACAAGAATTTAACAACTGAAGATAGTGTTGCTTCATTAGTAATTGAATTAATTTAAATCTATTTAAACTTATGAAAACTAGAGGCCCTGAAGGGCCTGAAATTGCTCTACTGGCAGTGATTTTGCTTTTATGCCAGCATACATTATGAATTCATGATGCAAAAAGAAAAAAAGGCAAAAAACACAAAAATGTATTCTTGCAACTGGGTTTGAACCCACTTAGACAGCATAAGTAGGCATGGGGAATTGAACAAAGAGTGAAAAAAAATGAAGTGAAACTTCTCAAAACTAAATGTTTGGAATCCAGGCAAATTTGATAGGGTTTCAGTATGCCTTGTATTAAACAATCCAAGTAAATTTCAAAGAAATGTGACTAATAATGTGGACTTTGTTGAGAAAACTGTACTAAGTCATCAAATGGCTACTTTTCCTGAACAGTTTACTAGATTTTCTTCACTTTTATTTGAGTTCAATCCCTTGATGAATCTTTGCAAGTTTCAAAAGAATTTAATCAACACTGTGAACCTCATTGCCTAAACAAGAAATGGAAATTTTCAAATTTGAATCGATACTTTTCCCATACTGATTGTCAGATATTTTTCAAAATCAATAGGGTTCCAGCTGTTGATGAGACAAAGCAACTGTGCACGTTTCATAAAAATCCGACCACAAATGCTGACTTCATCATGTAAATAAGAAATCGAAATTTTCAACTTCAAATGGCTATTTTTCCAATACTGTTTGTTGGATTTTTTTTTTTCCAATCAACAGGATTACAGCTATCGATGAAATAAACAAACTGTGAAAATTTCACAAAAATCTGATCACAATTGCAGACTTTATCATGTAAACAAGCAATGAAAATGTTCAACTTGAAATGACTACTTTTCCCATACTGTTTGTTGGATTTTTGTCAAAATCAATAGGGTTGAAGCTATTTATAAGATAAACAACCTGTGCAAGTTTCACGGAAATCTGACCACAAATACAGACTTTATCGCGTAAACAAGAAATGGAAATTTTCAACTTCAAATGACTACTTTTCCCATACTGTTTGTTGGATTTTTTTCAAAATCAATAGGGTTAAAGCTATTGATGAGATAAACAAACTGTGCAAGTTTCACAAAAATTTGACCACAAATGCAGACTTTATCGCGTAAACAAGAAAAATACTAACGGACGGACAGGCGGACGGACAGACGACGGAAACCACGCCATGACATAAGCTCTGCTGGCTTAAAGCCAGTAGATCTAAAAAAATGAAACGACCAACAGCACCGAAGCATTCAGACTTACCTGACGATAGACAATATTATAGACTATAAAAAATATCAGATATTGGGTAGAAACTGACTAAAGAAAAAATGCTAGTCATTACATGAAAAATAAATGCGGAGTATAAACATCACAGATGGAGTTTACACTGCTTTCATATCTGGGATGTAATTATGGGAGGATTGGAGTTGTTTTACCAATAATGCTGCCATTAGAAATCACTACCATAGTCTTTGGTGTATCGGGATTTGGTATCAAATTTATAAATAGATTATATGCGAGAGCAAAGAAGTATCATGAAATTAAAACGATAGCAGGGAACAAGTTAAACAGTGAGAAATATTTGATTTCTAAGGCATTAAATGATGGGCAAATATCACAGGAAGAGTGTAAAGTGTTTCGAGTAAATTGGAAAGATATGATACTCTCAAAGACCAGACATGTTCAAAACAGTCAGGAGTGAGTGAAAAAGAAAGAAAGAAATTATTAGAGGAGGAAAAGGCACAAGCACTAAGTGCAATTCAAAAAAAATATAATAGATACATAATTTTATTTAATATGATTGTAAATGTAAATGTACCACCACCAAAATTTCAAAATTAATTCACATAAATAATAACAATCACTCATGCAAATACTTACGGCGGAAGGACGCACCTGAGAAATAACTCGACAGTAATAGCTCAACCAAATACTCTGGGCGAAAGGACGTTGTTGAGTGATTATTTTATATAACAGAAAAAACAAGACTAAATTTAGATTTGTGATAACCACTCAACCAAATATTTACGGCGTAAAAACGCACGTAAGTGAACATGCTTCATAGAAAATTACAGTATGGCAATCAAATCAATATATTCTTATTACATAGAATTTAAATGGAAGAAGCTCTCTTCTATGGTGGCATATTTCTGCCGCGAGATACGAGATAGCTATCATGATAAGTTTACAAAACTATTGTGATAAGACAAAGTTTCCTGGAAATATTATCTAGATGATAAAAATTTTCACGGTAAAAATATCGCGATAATTCTACTTGTTATCATGATTTTTTTTTTTTTTGCTTTCGTGCCCATAACTGACATTCACGGTATCTATAATTAGATACGGTTTCGGAACATCTTCGTCTACAACCTTATGAATTCTCCTTTTCCCTGAATGGTTTTAAAGTGTTCGTAGGAGGCATTTCGAGTCGTCTTTGTGATTTTACAGATTTCTGTTCGTTTCGAGTCTTGTCAAAATTTACCAATTAAGCTACAATTATTAATTATTCGAACTTTTACTTACTGCAATCTTGTGAAGTCAAAAACTACCGAGTTCATCCAAATGATAAATTTTCTATTTATAGATATCGAGAAACAGGTAGAACTATCACGATAATTTTATCTTGCATGTCAGCTTTGTGCACGATTGAGAAATTTTGCGTTAAAATATTAAGTTTATCGTGATATTTTTTTCAGGAAACTTTTCACTAGCTCGATAAAATTTTCAGGACCCTTTAATTGATCGCGATAGTTTTGTAAAATTATCATGATAGCTATCTCGTATCTCGTGGCAGAAATATGCCACCATACTCTTCTTCATTTTTTTTTTTCCAAGTGTTTCAGTACACAACATTGATTTACTGAATGTAGCAATGCGTTTCTTTGGTCAAACCTTATCAGTGTTCCAATTTTTTGTATGGTTATATGAAGATTTCCTCGGATGCTAGGTCTGGTGTAAATTTGTCTACTGTCCTTCTGTCTTGTAAACTGAGTCCCGGTAGCTCAGTCGATAGCGTACAGGACTTGAGAACAGGGGGTCACTGGTTCGATCCCCGGCTCGGCCAATTTCTTTCCGAGGATTGATGGTAGTCGTTGCGACAGGATTCATTCCTTTCTCACCGCTGACCATTGTTTCATTTATTACGCTCGTATACTTTTCAAAGTAGACGTGTGCAACATTATATCACTTTAAATTTTGGAGTTTGAAATCTTTATTTTTCCAACATGACAAATTTAAGACTCTTCAAAAACTAAAGAATTTAAGAATAACCAATTTAATACAAATGAACTTAAGTTATCTGATGGGATCGAAAACATTGTGGGAAATGGAGAAAATGCTGGTTACCAGAGCATTAATAGGTCAATGGAGACTTGATATGGAGTAAAAATTGAATTAAAGCTGTGGGCCCCGGGTGCAAACCTCACTGGAAGAATGGGGTTTTCGTGGGAGTGTCTTTGTGCAAGGCACTTCAGAGCCGTAGCCTAGTACTGGTGAAACCCGGGACATTATTAGTTGTACGGTCAGGTGGCAGGGGACTTGGAAACTTGTTCACGGCTGTGGCAAATCATGTCGAATTTATTATACTGCAAAGTTTTACCATTCCAACCTGTGTTAAGCGAATTTTACCTGTTTTTGGTTTCAAAAATTGAATACGCTGACGAAGAAGAATTTCCTGTCTGAGTGCCCCAATTCAATGAAAACTGACGTCACTTGGAACTGACGTCACTGAAACCTTGGTAAAACTTGCAGCTTGGTGCATAATCTTGATGTTAATCTTGATCGACGCCGCCATTTTGAATGTTGTGTCGAAAGTGTAGTCATGTATACGGGGCTCCCGAAAGGGAAACTGCTTTTATGTTGGTTTTGCAAGTGTACATGAGAGAGAGAGAGAGAGAGAGAGAGAGAGAGAGAGAGAGAGAGAGAGAGAGAGAGAGAGAGAGAGAGATATATATATATATATATATATATATATATATATATATATATATATATATATATATTCTCGGGGCATATTATCCAATCAGATCACGAGAAATTTCTTTGCAGTATAATAAAGATGAATAAGCCATCGCCCTGTGGTATGAATGAATTAATATTGAAAGCGGCGTAAAACACCGATCAAACAATCAATCAAGCGCTGATGCATAAAGCACCTCGTTTCATTTTCAACAACCATTGTTGAAAAAATAACGAAACAAATAATGACAGACCCCAGTTTGAACATTGACTGCAGGGCAACAGGGTCCGTATTCACCAACCATTTTCAGCCCTTAAAGCGCCTTTCACTACTATAATTGCCTTTGCGACCAGTGTCCATCAAGATAGGACTGCACAAAACATTTAGTCTGATCTTTGATCTACTCAGTCCGCTTTCCTGATACATCACAGACAATAGGCAATAAAGAACTTGCAATTATCTGGGATTTATTCTAGAATGAAAAAGTCCATGGGGTTAATTCGGCGCTTTACGGGTTAAGAACATTCTTAGCCTTGTTCTCCATAATTTTCTAAATTGCAAAGTAATGCAATTTCTGTTTGGCTAAAATGGTTTAGCCAATCAGCAGTTGTGTTACTTTCAAAATCTAAAATTAGACCAAGAATATTCTTTAAAATGGTTGGCGAATACGGTCCCAGATAACAGACTTGTCATTGAATCAGTAGAAATACTTCGATCCACAAGCTCTTTATCTCTTCAATTCACTAACACTTTAACCCTTTCAGTGACACAGGCGAAAGAAAGGTCTTTTGCTGTCGGCATAGATCAAGATCAGACTGCACAGAACGTGAAGTCTCATCTTGGATCTATACCGTCTGCTTGGTAAGTCAAGTCATCTGAGTTTTTTTAAGACGTTGAAAGAGGTCGATTTTTATATACTATATGAGCAATGCTCTCGCCGAAAAGAGGGTTTAATGCATCTCCGTAATGCAAGATACCGAGCGAGTCATCACATAATTATAAATTCACAAAATCCATTTTGTTTAACAACCAACTGAGTCATGAGGTACACTGGTCTTTTGACATGCAGAAAATTAACCAATAAGAAAAAGTCTCGACCGAAGTCAGCCTCCGCGGACTGCGCAGACTCACCTGGGTCGATTCTTTTTGCATCAAACCCCTTTTTACAGAGCATGTCTCATATATATTTCGCACCGAAAGAGTTACACAGGTTAATGTCAACATTTTCTTAAACGTTTACTTGTAAGGAAGATTAAAGTAATAATAAAGGCCAAATGTAAACAAAGTGGATCTTTAAATGCATTTGAATTTATATCATACCATTTAAAAGTATGGAAATTATTGTGAAGATGACAATCTGTAACGGTCCGTTCGGTCCAAGTGTTAGTCGCTGACAGAGAAATTAATTTCAAAACTAGGTTAAAACCTGCCAGTTAGCTGTGTCTTTTGTTTACTTTTTGCCTGATTTTAAAATTCTTTTTTCTGCCTGCAACTAACATATGGCCCGACCACACGATAACAGACTGTCATATCCACAATATTTTCCATACTTTTAAATGGGATGATTTAAATTTAAATGTATTATGACACCTGCTTTGATACTTTGGCCTTTAATGGGCCTTTAAAGGGAGGTAGTTAGGTTTGGTTTTTTTCCTTTTCGCATTATACAGAATATCAAATTTCTTGTTTTTTATTCGATATATTTTTGAATTTTTGACGTGTTTAAATTGCAAAATAAATTTTCTCACGGTATTGAAATTCATTTTATAATTTTATACATTTTTTTTTTTCAATATCAGACATCAAAAGGCTACGTATCTTTGAGAAAAATCCTAAGAAAGAGAGCTTTTGGAAACATTATGGGAAAGGAAGAAAATGCTGGTAACCAGCATTTTCTCTTTTTCACACAAAGTTTTCTACCCTTCTAAAAACAAACCCAAAATTTCAGTTTCTGAGTCACATTTATTTTGTCGTCTGCAGATGCTTTCAAGTTAGACTGCTCTAAGAGTTTCGTTTAGTACAGAGTAAAAACATAAAAAATAGGGAACATTTTGCAATTCAAAGTTTTGATGAAAAAAGTCTTAATATCTCGCTTGAGTAGAGATTAACGACGAAACTCACCAAAGCTTGTTCAATCTTTCTCTTCAATTAAACTTGGATCATATACAAATAGTTTAACACATCATTACAGTTACATTATCTAGTTGTCAACCTTTAACCTGTTAAGTAAGTCCTGTACAGTCTGATCTTGATCTACAACAGTAGCCTAAGGATTAATATGATGCACTGGGACATCATTTAGGTAAGAAGCGATAAAAATTTTCTAATTCTATGGCCCTTTGCCGAAAAATTCCGATTTTCAACGACCCTGAACAAAAGGCCTTTGAAAACACTATGGGAAAAGGAGAAAATGCTGGTAATCAGCATTTTCTCCTTTTTCCATAATGTTTTTCCATCTTTTCAAAGTCGAAAAACTGTCATTGGGGCTGCATTTTATATGTCGTCTAATAACCAGCATTTTCCCCTTTTTCCATAATGTTTTCTATGTTTTCAAAGGCAAATTATCATCATTAAAGCTGCATATCGTTTGTCGTCTGCACATTCTTTCGATATAGACGGGGCTAAAATTTCGTTGTCTGGTACAGAGTTAATATATTATATTATAAAATAAAGCAGGGCTCTAATTTCGGCGGCAGCTATATCATTAAAAAAGAAAGATATTATAGAATAAAGAACGGCTGTAATTTCGGTGGCTACTTTATCATAAAAAAAGAATGATATGATAGGACAAAGCAGAGCTCTAGTTTTGGTGGCTACTCTTTCATCAAAAAGAATGATATTATAGGATAAAGTGGCGCTATAATTTTGGTGGCAAGTTTATCATCAAAAAAGAATGATATATAGGATAAAATGGGCTCTAATTTTGTGGCTACTGTTATAGCATAAAGCAGGGCTTTAAATTTGCTGGCTACCGTATCATCAAAACAGAAAGTTAGGCCCCGTATTCACCAACCATTCTTACGAACATTCTTATTCAGTTATTATTCTTATTCGCGAAGATATCCGCTAGCGTAAACTAAGGCTTGATTAAGGTATATTTTACCTAGAAACTGGGTCATGTTGGAGCGCTTGACTGTCACCCTTGTTAACATCAATGATTGCCCTTTACCATCAAATTCGACCAGAATACGAGTGTAGCGGGGATTAATACTGCCAATTACAAAAGTATCATCGCAGCAAAAGTTGAGATATACTGAATTGAATAATAAGTTAGTTTTACAGTACACAGAGTAGAAATTTGAGAATTCTGTCTTTAGCTCTCGCGGAGATTCAAACATGCCTAAGGTCAGTATTTGGTGATTCTCGAAATTTTAGACCCGCAATAATATCCACTTTTACTGTATGTTACTTCAAATTTATAAAATTCTGGACACTAAAACTGTTCTTAAGAATGGTTGGTGAATACAGGCCCTTAAGATCTACTTTAATACAGTGAACTAAAAATAAATAAACAGACACGCGGAAACCATAGGTGAAGATATTTTTGCAATACTGGTGCAAAGGAGAAGTGCTTTTTAATTCCTTATCATACAACCCCGTGTTTTCATGACCATGAGGAAGAATTCTTTAGGAAACACTATGGGCAAATGGGAACATGCTGGTAGGCAGCATTTTCTCCCCTTGTTCTGCCATCCAGTCGGCAAGTGGTATGTTTGGTACTGCCAGGTAAACTATATTACATAAGAAGTATTCATGGCTTTGCTGAGAGTATTAAATATGTTCTAGTATGTTACTTCTGCCGTCATGCTCGCCTACTATCTGGTGATATTTCATGTTTATTTTTGATAAATGTTTTCAATTTGACTATATACAACTGTGTATTTGTCACGGAATAAATTTGTTCTATTCTGTTCTGTTGTGCGAGGCTGGACTTCATGCTCATTGTATGGGATGCATTAAGTATGAGTGATGTAATTGGTCCTTTCTTCTTTGAAGACAGTAATGACAATGCTACAAAATTTTCAGGGAATGATATTTGCAACTATTTCCTTGAAGCAAAAGTTTATGCCAGCTCTTCGTTGTAAAGTTAAAGTACTATAGGAAGTACAGTGTTAGCAAGATGGCACAAATCCACACACAGCCAACTGCGTATTGAACTTACTGAAAAGCTAGTTTGATTCAAGGGTAATCTCAAAAGAAGAGCGACCATGACCCCTTCACTTGCCAGACACAAGCCTATTAGACATTTTTCTGTGCGGTTTTCTCAAGGACAGTGTGTATAAAGTCCAGTCTTAGACAGCGCATGGCTCAAGACATCAATAATTCCAGCGATGAGACTGGTCACAATCTAGACATGCTGATCGATGAAAGCAAATTTCATGAAGAGTCAAAATAGACGTCTTTTTAAATATTTGTTGTAAATCAATTTTATGTTTTGAAAGGCGCTAGCTGCCTTTATTGTTCATAGTTACCTGACATAGTGTACATGTGATAAAACTGTACTCTTTATTACAATGATTAAATGGTATAAATTATACCTTAAACATATTTGAAACTATAATATATATTTTTTAACACCATGTATACATGTACTGTTATATCCGACATCATTTAGAATATCGCTCAACAAAAATTATTCTTCAACGTTATTAAAGTGGTATTTTCATGCCATTTTTGCCCATACTTACTCGTAGACGTACTTACTTACTTTACTTTGTTTGAACTTACTATGAATAACCAATTCATCCCTTGCAAACCTAAAATTAATATTTTTGTTTGACCCCATAGCATTCAAATTGTTCTTCTGAATACCTTTGATGACAATTTTTCAGAATAACTTTTCGATGCCTCATTTAAAAACGATTTTCAAGAATTCTATGCACGGCGTTGACAAATTCTTCCCTTCATGAAACTTTGTTCACGACAGATGTTGCCTTTCCTGATGAAAAAAGTATTACTTTTGCACATGTTTTATCTACCTCGTGAGCGAACTACAGGTTTTGAACTCGGCTGTAGCAAAATCTTATTAAAAAACAATAAGCAAAGGTATTCTGGCTTCTCCAAAAACGCCTGGGATACGTTTGATTTATTATTGCATCCTGTTTAGGATATGTAACTAATCAAATCTAGGAAATTTTTAATTCAGACAGGCCTTTTTTGGAGAGAGTGGGTTATATTTACCCTTTTCTTGCTAAATCAGTAAAGTGAAACTTTCAAGCCGATTGTAAAAACACAAAGTGTGCCATTTAGCCATTATCTAAACAATACCGAGTTTAAACGACTGTGAGGAAGAAGCCCTCTGAAAACATTGTGGGAAAATGAGAAAATGCTCGTAACCAGCACTTTCTCCTTTTCCTGTATTGTTTTCTACATCAAAGACAAATTTTTCATCCTTTCAGCCATGTTGAAATTGTCGTCTGCAAATGTTTTTAAGTTGAATAAGTTTACATTTTTATAGTGTGGTAAAGAGTTAAAAGACATTTTTGGGAGGAAAATATCTCCTAATCGAACAGTGTAGATCCAAGATCAGAGAGCACGTTTTGTGCTGTCTGATCTTGATCTACACTATCTTCAAAAGGTCCTTGAATCGCGCCTAGCAGCGTAAAGGTCAATTCAACAAAAGAAAAAATATCAAGAAATGTCTTTAAGAAAGATAGACGGCGTAAATTTGCAAGCAAATAGGCAGGAGCCCTTAATAATATACCTATCACAAATTTTTATTCATTCGGTTATCAGTACCAAAAAGTAAGTCAAAAGCCAGCGCATTCAGCCAGGCCGAACTAGGTGTAAGTAATTCACATACTTGGGACCCTTTTGTAGTTTTTCTACTTATGTATTTCTTTATACAGATCCTTCCCAGGACAGTCTGTACCACCACAGACACCTCAATGGCCGTACAAGGAGTACAGTTGATATCCGCGATGTTTATCCCGCATGTTATCAAGTTCTTGACGGCTGAAAACAAAACCAGTGTCTACAAAAATGCTTTTTTACTCCCTGAATATTTAGGCTTTTTTTATAATAATACTCTTTAAATGCCACACGTTTAGAAAAAAACGGGGGGGGGGGGGTTGAATAACTGTCCTACTTTGCCCATTTGTGGACAAGCAAATGGTATTTTACGCTAAACAAACCAAGTTACATATTGTAACAGAGGGCCATCTTTTTAATAAACAATGTTACTTTAAAAGATTCCGTGTTGAAATCCATCATAGAAGACAATTTAATGTGGCACATATGATGGGAATCGTCTTACACTTGTTATGCACTCTTGTGATTTTATTTTCATTTTTTACTGGATGGTCACTAAAACGGTTGTTTTTTCCAAAACGAGTAAAAAAACGGAATTTGCGAAAAAAGCTAGCGATTAATTTGCTATGAGCCTAATAACGAGTATGTGACCCGTTGCTATCAATGACAGCTTGGCGTCGTCTTTGCATGTCCCTAATTAGGTTTTGGATAACCATTTGTGGAATGGAATTCCATTCCTCGACAATGAATGCACCGAATTGCTGAATGCTTTATGGCTGGACCTGACGGGATGAAATACGGATCTGTAACTCATTCCACGTGTATTCAATTGGATTTAAGTTAGGGGAACGGGATGGCCGATCCATACACTGGATACCCTCCCCTTGCAAGTTCTCTTGGACAACATGGGCCTTGTGAGGACGAGCATTATCGTCCATTAAAATGAACCTATCGCCAACGGCACCAGCATATAACCTTACCTGTGTGTCGGGATTTTCATCTCGATACCGCCGGGCCGTCAATGTGCCTCGATCGAGCACAACCAGGTCAGTTCGTCCATCCCAGCTTATCTCGCCCCATACCATGATAGAACCGCCCCCATACCGGTCATTCTCAGCAATGTTTGCAGCATTAAACCTCTCCCCTGGCCTTCTTCACACCCGAACACGCATATCCGTGTAGTCCAAGCAGTATCGGGACTCATCGGTAAAGAGGACGGGTCGCAAGTCCATTCTCCTTCAACCAACCTGGTCCATCGCCCAAGCGGTGCAGACAGTGGCTCGGAGATAGGGGAATACGAATACATGGTCTGCCCGATCGGAGGCCACTTTCTTGCAACCGTGTGCGTACGGTTTGAGTCGAAACCTGACGCCAGAAGCATCTTGAAGATCAGAATGCAGTTGGGCTGCAGTCGCATAGTGTCTCCGAACCTGGATAACCATATATCGATCATCAGCTGCAGATTAACCCTTCTCCTGCCACCACCATGTCGACTGATAGGTGTACCATACTACTGGTACCTCGCCCAGGCTCTAGTGATAACAGTATGGTGCACACCAAGTGCCTCACCAACCTCACGACGAAGAGCCCTTTATTCCAACATTCTAGCTAGAAGTAATAGTTAGAAAGGCTTTATTTAATCAAAAGGGGAAGCTTCACTCACGACTCACGTTTAGAAAGAATAACCAGTGCACATGAAGTATTGACTTTAAGACGATCTCATCTAAGTCCGTACTATTTTGCTGTTCATAAATCTGTCAAAATCCATCTGTAGACGAGCTAGTACCTTTTACGTTTGGCGCCACTGTCGCCGGCCAGCCAGTTCGTTAAGTTGGCAGAAGGGGCAAAACAACGACAAGAGAATCAGTTCCTTGCTACGTGAATGTAATAAGATGGTTTTTCTGTATCTATATTGATGTATAAATACGATGACTTGGTAATAAACAACTTGTCATGCACAAAAAAAATGGCGGGTGACGTGATAGGTGCAATCGATTATGATAACTGAGTGGTTAGTTCCAGTAAACACGAAGAGTAAATCAAACAGTAGAGGAGTAGCTTTGCCAAAATAACGTAAACATTGTAATAAAAGGGTTTGGAAATAAAAGATAACAACACTGGGAAATTTTATGGCAATTTTAATATATCTATACTTTCACTCTTTGACATGTGCAACCAAGAGTTATGCTTCTTGTGCACTGCACTTTTCCTCAATGTGGTCTATGCACCTGTGAAGTATCATGTTTTACACCTCTAAAAATTTTGAGTGATGCTCAAAACAAAATTTAAGTATGAAAGATAACAAAGGGCAATAATTTCTAAATTATGGCACTGAAAGTTATGGTTCTTGCTTACTTCATTTTTGCTCAATACCATCTATCAACCTCTGGAGTTTCATGTTTCTATCTCGTGTAGTTTTCAAGTTACGCTCTGGACAAAATTTAAGTGAAAAAATACGAAGGGCAATAACTCCTAAATTATGCGATCAAGAGTTATGGTTCTTGTGCATTGTATTCCTCCTTGATGAGATCTATATAACTTTGAAGTATAATGTTTATGCCACTAATAGATTTTAAGTTATGCTCCGGACAAGAAAGTGGGACGGACGGACGGACGGACAGACGGAAGGACGGAAGGACGAACGGCTACTATTACCATATCCCTAGCCGCCTTTTGGGCGGGGGATAAAAAAAAAAGTCTAACGAGCTTATATTTGTGTGAAGGGGTCATGGTCGCTCTGTTTTCAAGATCACTCTTCGATTCCGATTTGCTTTCCAAACGTTTCAATACGCTACTGGCTGTTAATGTGATGTTGTGCAATGTGCTGGTATAAACTTTTGCTGCATGGGAAGACCTTCAAATATAGTTGCCTGTAACTATTGCAGCGTATCAATTACGGTCTTCAAAGAAGAGAGGCCTATTAACACCATTCGGACTCGAAGCACCCCATACAATAGGCATGTCCAACCTCAGACAACGGACAATGAATTTAACGCATCAACAGTTGTAGGGATGAGCCTGATCACAGCCCGGACCGATGAAAGCTAATTTCATGAAGGTTTAAAGACCATAAAAAAGAATGTTTCTGAAAACATTGTGGGAAAAAAAGAAAATGCCGTACATGCATTCTATGCTTCCGTCGAGCCCCGGTAGCTCAGGTGGTAGCGTGCAGGACTTGAGAACAGATCCCTGGCTGGGCCAATTTCATTACGAGGATTGATGATAGTCATTGCGACAGGATTCATTCTTTTTCCATCGCTGATCATTGTCTCGGCGATGGCTATGTGGGAAAGCAGCCAATGGCTTGGAAAGAAAAATGTGCAGAGTACACGGTAAAAAAGACTTCAGGAAAGCATGGATAGGTGCACTGGCCGCCGCGATATAACTGAAATAATGTTTAAAACGGCGTTAAACACCATACAATTAATCAATTCTACGCTTCCAAAGACATATTTCATGATTTTTGTCATGATCAGTTTTCATTTTGGACAAGTCTAAAATTTTGTAGTTTGGTAAAGAGTTTCGGTTTAGAAACATTACACTTGACTCTCTATCAGTAAGTTGCCCAGTTAAACCAGACATTGCATCTGATCTTGTTCATACTTACGATTGTAAGATAAGTTTATTCTTTTCTGTACCACACCTTGGATACGGTTCACAGAGGCTGTGACATCGGACTAAAATCTCTTCTATAATACAAACAGTAGTTTAAGAAATAATCTTCTTTCTATCGTGGTTTATCGTTCAATAAACTACGGTTGTGAGTTATGAGGCACAATAAATAATCCACGAGGACCTTAGGCATCAAACACAGCACAAAAAACGCACCGTTTTATTTCTATATTTTCTCTCTTTCAAGAATAAAATGTATCGTTAATAATTAGAGTCGCAGTTGCTTTGAATGCTCTGAACATTACCCCAGCCACTCCCAATCCCATTTCAAATCCAACACCGGCCAATTTTGAACTGACTTTCTTGTCTTGACTCATAAACACTTGATTTGCAAAATTTTATTATACTGCAAAGAAATTTCTCGCCATCTGATTGGATAACATGCCCCGTACATACAAGTCAGGTACACTGGCAAAATCCAAGAAAAAGCAGTTTCCCTTTTGAAGGCCCCGTTTACATGACTACACTTTCAACACAACATCCAAAATAACGGCTACAAGCCGCACACCGTATCATTTCTACTTTCTCTTGATGGTTGTCATTAAAGCGGAAAGAATGGATTATTTTTGAATAATGAAATGAAAATTAATAATGACTATAGTTACAAAATTATCGTTTGTTGTCATTCTAAAACAAATACAGGGGGTTTAAAACCAGCCATCCCTTCGTTAGGTAAGGCCGAGCCCCGTTAGCTCAGTCGGTAGCGTGCAGGACTTGAGAACAAGGGGTCGTGGGTTCGATCCCTGGCTCGGCCAATTTCTTTCCGAGGATTGATGATAGTCATTGCGACAGGATTCATTCCTCTCCCACCGCTGACCATTGTTTCGATGGAAAGCAGCCAGTGGCTTGGAAAGAAAATTGTGCGGAGTACTGGTAAAAGAGACTCCAGGAAAGCATGGATAGGTGCACTGGCCGCCGCGATATAACTGAAATAATGTTGAAAACGGCGTTAAACACCATACAATCAATCAATCAATCAATCGTTAGGTAAGCAAATTGAGAAGTGTCGAAACTCATCAATTGTAACGTTAAAAGGATAACCAAATTATCGTTTGTGGTAACTAATGGTCTTTTCCTTTTTGACAACAAATCATTAAAATGCATAGTAACTTACCTTTAAGTTGTTTAAATCCATGTTTAAATAAAAAATATGACGAATTTCTATTGCAGTGACATCACCAAATTCACACACAAAACTGCACGTTTTACCAATGTTTCAGTGACGTCAGTTCTCAGTGACGTCAGTTTTCATTGAATTGGGGCACTCGGAAGGGAAATTCTGTGTCGTCAGCGTACTCAGTTCGTAAGTACATAAACGGGGAAATTTCGCTGAGTACACATTGGAATGGTAAAAATTTGCAGTATAATAAATTCCTTGTACGGTCAGGTGGCCGGGGACTTGGAAACTTGTTCACGGCTGTAGCGAATCATGTCGCCACCTTGTCTTCGGCTCGGGGCGACATGATTTGCCACAGCCGTGAACAAGTTCCCAAGTCTCTTGTCACCTTACCCGTACAACTAATAATGTTTACTGGTAACATTTCAAATAGGGGTCAACTGCTGACACACAACAAATAATGAGACACATAAATACTTATAAATTTGTACTTGATTACCTTAATTACTACGGGGGGGGGGGGGTTGCCGCCCGCACACCCCTGCTTGTTTTCAGGTTGAAAGTCGCGTGTCAAATCGAATAGGTTATGTACAAAGAATATGCAGACATTATTGACAAATTGACATAATGGTCGAAGTGTGTCCGCTAGAGTGCATTCTACCCTCAAATAGTTCCATCGTTGCCAATTTTAATCAGTTGATATCGGTAAATTTTTTCAGTTTTTCCTCCTTCTTGGTCGAGTTGGGGAGAATGACGATTTGTTTATGTCAAGTAACTTTCTTTGATATCTTTGATATCAGAGGGCGGAGACACGGAACAGCCAGAGCGACTTACTTTATATAGAATTACGTCACTCTATTACAGAATGACGTTTATTTTACCAGGCTTTCGTTGCACTGTGTTTATAGACCAGAATTCACGTGTCATGTTGGAAATTTGGTTTAAACATATTTCATGCAACAGTAATGCAGTAGATCTATACATAAAAAAGCAGTACATCAAACAACAGAGAAAAGACTGTAGAAATGGAGCAGCATGGAAGCTCAGCGTACAGAGTTCTTCTCCAATCTACGGGTAACAGATATTGCATGTGTAAAGAATCGTGACAAGAAATAGTTGAGAAAAAAATAACTGACGCCAAAACAGAAGAAAATAGAAGCATCGCATGAGGGTGCCAACGCTCAGATACATTTGCGTTTAGAAAAGATTAATTTTAAGATAAAGTTCCTTGTCGAAAAAGGGACATAACTGTCATGCTATCATGCTATTTGATAATTACCTGCCTTGATTATGGTCCTTCATAATAGTTGACAACTAGCCCGAGTTTGGAGTAAAAATCTTCAGTAATGGTATAGATATTATAAAATGTCATATTTTTTGCAACATGACGATTGGGCTATAACAACTTTTTGTCCAAAACAGCCAATCTAAAAAGGGGGCAGACTGGTGTAGAGTGTTAGTGGTAAAGATAACAAAGGCAATAATACCTTACGACCTGTCACTACTAGTTAAGTTACATAATCTAAAGACTTATTATGTACTGATGTGGTAAAAATATAATTTAGTTTTGCGCGCTATTATGACTCATCCTCTGAACCTGATCTATCATCTATTCTTTCATCACCTCTAATACGATGTAGGGCAAACCGAATAAAAACCCAAATGCCAGTATATAGAGTAATTTTGTTTATTTCTTAAGACTTACAAAACAAGCCCTTGTATTAATCACCCTGAAGAAAAAAAAGCTTGGAAAACATTGTGGGGGGAAAAAGGAGGGGGAAAAAAAGAGTAGAGTTAGATCTAAAAATTTGGGTGAATAGTATGTCATTCATATAAACCTTTCCGAAACCAGCCCGTGTTGTAACAACCCTGGGGTATTCTGCTTTATGAAATATTTTGTGTAAGTGACAAAAGCTGGTAACTAACGCTTTTCCAACAGTTCATGTACTCTTGCATAAACATCATTTCAGCCAGTGTGTTTTTCTCGTGTACAAATGCTTTCAACCTTTTAAATAAGTTTAACAATATACAAATATTCTTTTTTGTAGCTTTTGCAACTTTGATAACTGTACGGTAATATATTGTCAGATATTATCAGTAATATCCATACTTTAAAATGGTATGAATAAGTCGCATAAAATATGCCGGTAATATATCACAAATTGTTTACTTTTTGCTGCAAGTAGGCCTTTTACTTTTTCTATTTTTAAGAAGCCATCGTGTTTATCTTGTCCTACCTATTTTTTTTTGACTGGCTAAATTGATCTGGACAAAATCGTTGTCCAAAACATTGGCTGGCCAATTTCTTCCACATTTGTTTCAAGAAATGTAATATCTTCCCAACCTTCACCCCTTTTCCAAATGATGTAATTTTAGACTTGTCCAAATCGAAAGCATTTGCACATGCGAATCAAATGTAGACCAAATGTAGACCAATTGATGATCTGAATCGTCGAAAGAAAAAAAAAAAAAACCTTGTGGGAAAAGGAGAAAACGATGGTTATCTGCATCTTTTTTTTCTACAATGTTTTTAACAGCCGTCTTCCTCTTGGTTATCAAAAACGGAATAGTTTTGTTAAGAGTTAAAGCACCCAGTTATGGCCTTTTACAGTCAGAAAAAACAATATCCAAACATTGCAATTTCATGATCGTTTTTTTTTATATATATATATATATCCTACATAAACAGATAATTAAGACATTAGATATATAAGTACGTTTACTGATCTGCATTGCATTCAAAGGTCAGTCTAATCTTGATCTTTCATTGTCTTCAAAAGCGACTTTACTTGTCCTTAGACAACACAGGTCATCTCCTCATCGGACAGCGTAGATCCAAAATCAGACTGCATGTAATGTGCAGTCTGGTCTTGATCTATACTGTCCGCAAAAGTTCATAAAGTCGCGCTTAGCAGTCCAAGGGTTAATACATCCTAGGCTGAAGGATGCCTAATCAGATCTATGCTGGTCAGTATTGTGAATAGACAGTCTGATTACTAAGGTTGCAAGCATGAGATAACCAGTTCATTCTGAAAAAGTTTACGTAATGACCTCTCCGCTAGGGTCATAACCCTTACACAACTCTACATCCTTTGTCCCTCACAGCTTCACCTCGCTAACAATAACACGGGTAGGAAACTTCATATTCAGAGCCAATGGCTCTGACGAGAAAATGTTGTGTTGGTCTTCCGTTTCTGAAGGTTTCGGCTGAAAAACAACCAAAAAACAGGTAAGCTTGTCATTTTTTGTAATCATGTGTTCTTATACCTTTGAAAGTCCAAAAAAGGAGAATGTCATGCAATGTTCTGGTCTTTCAACGTGTTTTCTACACTACGGAAAGTTGTAACAAGTGTACGATGTTGTCTGAATCATTTGTGGCGTGGGTTGACCTTAGCTAAAATAATACGTCACGGACCTAAATTCAGTCTATTATTGCCATATAATTGGCAATTAAAAGAGAGTCTTGCTGTCCCAAAAGCGTGAATTAATGTCTTGAAATGTTACATTCACTGCTGGTAAAGAATTGAAAAGAAATAGCACAAAAATGATGAAAATAAAGAAGGGCTCCGATTATGTGGGCCGGCTCTGAATATGTAAATCGGCACCGATTAATGAGGGCTTCATTTCAAAACTTTAGTTTTTTGTAAAAAATTACTTAGGAAGTAAGCTTTGTTTTTCCGTTAACACCTTTCAGTCCAAAATATAGCACTATTGTTGGATGGAACATGACTGAATTTATGAACATACAAAGGACTGGTATTGTCACGATTGAAAAAATGCTGTCGAACATTAGTCTATCTAAATTTTGAAAATACTTTAGTAGCTTTTGATTAACAGAATGGTCTATACATGTATATAGTATTTGTCATGCTTTCGTCGTAAGTGCAGCCCACACGTAAGCAAAAATAATGAAAAAATATTTGGCATCTTTGGAAGGCTCTTTGGTCTTAAAACTGTCATTAAAAAGCTAGATGGAAAATGTACCGACCGTAGCAGAGATGATGAATAGAAAAAAAAAACTTTTACAAAACGTGAGAAATACAATTGATCTATTCGCAATACACGCCTCAGGGTATATGTGTGAACACTCTTAACTCTTTTTAATACTTAACACTACACAACAGTATGTCAGGTGGGTGGGGTATATACAAGTCTTTAACAACGAAAAAAAATCTATTTCACAAGCACGTCAAGACCAAAAATGTTCATAGATACCTGATTCTGATAGTGCTTACTCAGATCTTTCAATGTTCAATTAACCAGATACATATTAGACCAGAAAATGTCACATATCAGTTATCTTTAAGCCGATGATAAATATTCATCCAAACAAACAAACGATCACGTTTTGTACAGTCTAGTATTGATCTATACTGGCTGCAGAACCAACTTAAGTTGTAACAGGCACTTTAAGGTTCATAATGAATAGCTTTGAGTTATTTATTTTTATTTTTCCGTCCTAGATATTTGTATGAATGTTCTAAACATTGTCGTTTGCACTTGTTTCAGAAATCTCACACCGACCCCTCCCCATTTCTAATGTAATCATTAGAAATCATTCACTTTACGCCGTAATTAGATTGAGATTGCAGTTCCAATATCATGATTTATTGATCGTGTATGCAATTAGCTGTTTGGGTCATTATTTAGGATAAAAAGGCTTAGAAAATAACTAATATATGACATATTCTGCATTGAAAGATCTGAGAGAGTACAATCAAAATCAGGGATCTATGAACATTTTTGGTCTTGGCGTGCTTGTGAAATTGATTTTTTTTTTTTTTTTTTTTTTTTGTTAAAGACTTGTATATACCCCACCCATCCGGCATACTGTTGTACTGTTGGCATACTGTGTCGTGTTAGGTGTTGAGAAGAGTTGAGAGTGGTCACACATATACCCTAGGCGTGTAATGCGAATAGGTCAATTGTATTTCTCACGCTTTGTAAAAGTTTTTTTCTATTCATCATCTCTGCTACGATCGGTACATTTTCCATCTAGCTTTTTAATGACTGTTTCAAGACCAGATAGTCTTCCGAAGATGCCAAATATTTTTTTCTTTTTTTTTTTTTGCTTACACGTGAGCTGCACTTACGACGAAAGCATAACAAATGCTATATACATGTATAGACCATTCTGTTAATCAAAAGCTACATAAAAGTATTTTCAAAATTTAGATAGACTAATGTTCGACAGCATTTTTCAATCGTGACAATACCAGTCCTTTGTATGTTCATACATTCGGTCATGTTCCATCCAACAAAAGTAATACATTTTGGACTAAAAGGTATTAACGGAAAAACAAAGCCTACTTCCTAAGTAAATTTTTACAAAAAACTAAATTTCTGAAAGGAAGCCCTCATTAATCGGTGCCGATTTACATATTCAGAGCCGGCCCACATAATCGGAGCCCTTCTTTATTTTCATCATTTTTGTGCTATTTCTTTTCAATTCTTTACCAGCAGTGAATGTAACATTTCAAGACATTAATTCACACTTTTGGGACAGAAGACTCTCTTTTGATTGCCAATTATATGGCAATAATAGACTGAATTTAGGTCCGTGACGTATTATTTTAGCTAAGGTCAACCCACGCCACAAATGATTCAGACAACATCGTACACTTGTTACAACTTTCCGTAGTGTAGAAAACACGTTGAAAGACCAGAACATTGCATGACATTCTCCTTTTTTGGACTTTCAAAGGTATAAGAACACATGATTACAAAAAATGACAAGCTTACCTGTTTTTTGGTTGTTTTTCAGCCGACATCTTCAGAAACGGAAGACCAACACAACATTTTCTCGTCAGAGCCATTGGCTCTGAATATGAAGTTTCCTACCCGTGAATAAACGACCAACAGCCGAATACTATTTTAAACTTACTGCTGTTTCCAGTTGCATTTACACCAGTTTGCTCTAAGGCAAAACAATCTAAATGTTAGTTTAGACGTATTTAATTTACATCGATTGAGAAACAAGTCCTTACAACTTATACTAATCTCTCTCGATTCTGCTTCCTGGGAACTTGACCAGTACTCGCGCCGAATGTGTGGGCCAATGAAAGATCCGAAAGTTGACACCCGCTCCCGGGTATCGAACTCGGGACCTTATGGTTACGAGGCCGACGCTCTACCCCACAACCACGGACACCAATCTAAATGTTCAAATTATCTTAAAGCAATGCTTCCGTAAAAACTCCGTTCCATTGCAATTTTTATCCCTAACGACCTATCATCTTTTCAACACCTGCTATATATACGAACGGCACTCGTCAAAACTCGGCCGATCCCGTAACAATGTATAACCTGATCAATGGATCACTCGAAGTTTGCCGAATAATATGGACAGCAGACGACTAGACGATTTACTTACATAATATGATACTGCTTGATTCTCTCTTGTTTCATTTAGAAGTTGTTGCTTTATCACTGACACCATTTCTTAGAGCTGCGTTGTAAGTAAACTGCTACAAAATTTCTGGTTTTAGCAGACCCGAGATGTTGGTAATACTTGTATTATGGCATAATTCAACGATAAACTAACTGTAACCGCCATTTATTACAATATTCAAAAGTTATGTTAGGGATTACTTGAAGACCTGTTTACTGCTAGTTCGTATTCTTGCGCTTATCAGGGTTAAAAGTTCAATGTAATAAGGTCACAACAGCTAGTATTAGTGTTATAAGACTGTAAGTAAAAGCTGTCACGAGTTGCAGTTAGATCAGTTTGCCCTCAGTAGACGGGTTTCCGAAATTTGTGGTCTCCCTAATCGTCCGGCTCACGCCGACCGATTAAAAGATATACCGTGTACGTGTATGGCGGCATATTGGTTCAAGATTTGATCTCCTGTTATAAGTTGTTCTTGATGTATACTATTACGCCGCCATATCTGTCGTGTGTCTTGTCATTTCTCTCCGGAGATTGAAATGATAGGAAAGTGTTCTAGTAGAATTACCAATGCCTTACCTAAACCCTTTACCAAACAGTCCCGAATTTTAACGACCGTTATGAAGAAAGGTTTTGAAAACATCGTGGAAAAGGGAGAAAATGCTGATCATGACGATTTTCTTCTTTAGCCACATTTTCTTATCTTTGTCATAGTCGTTTCAAATGTATTGGCCAGATTAATTTATCGTCTGCAAATGCATTCAATTTGGACGAGTAAATATGTTTGTCATCTGGTAGTGATTAAAAGCAACATTATCAATAAAGGACCGTTTTTTTTTTTTTCAAACTGACGGATAAACATCTAAAGCCAGAACAGGTCTCTCTTTCTGAAATTACTTACTCAAAACATTGACAGGTCCCATTCATCTCCACCTTGCATACACCCTGTTGTAAACTCCTATAACGAGAGGTTGAACTTGATTCAACCTTTAACGAACAAACATAGGAGTTTACGACTTTGTCAAGGACGACTGGTGAAAACATTGTGGGAAAAGAATCAGCATTTTCTCTTTTTCTTACCGTTTCATATTACGCTACTTGATTCTTTTCATTTTTTATCTGCGAGAACTTTCAATTTCGACAAATTGAAAATTTTGTCGTCAAGCAAAGACATAAATGTACATGACTGAATCGATAAACGAAGTGTTGAAATGTAGGAACGTCTTAGTTACTTCATCTGTGTTTTATTAACGCAGGACAAAATCCGAAGTTTGAAGTAAGGAACCTTTTACACTGACTTCCATGTAGGCCTACATTATACTACCCAAAGCCCCTTGATGTTTAGTTGTATCACAGCAAAAATAATTCATCAGAATTAACATATTTTGGCCATATCGATTGTTTACAAACGCCGATATATGGGCAATCTGATCTTAATTAACTTAGTCGAGCAAGTTTTAAAAAAAATACAGGACGTGGTATATCAATCTGTAATGCTTTAAACAAAGTCTATAATATTGTTAATATACTGGGCCCCGTTTTACAAAGGTAGTTACGAACAAAATTTGCGTAGGTTTTACGTAACTGTAGTACAGTGGCATTAATCTGCCACGAGATACGAGATAACTATCATGATTATTTCATAAAACTATTACGATAAATCAAAGTTTCCTGGAAATTTTATCCTTTCATTTTATCTAGATAAGATTTCCAGGAAACTTTGATTTATCGTAATAGTTTTCTAAAATAATCATAATAGTCACAAACATTTTTCCTTTTCTCACAGTGATTTCAAAAGGTTTCTACCCCGGGGTCGTTAAAACTCGTGATTGTGTGGTAAAGGATTAACGCGCGAACAATTTTGAATTGAAGTTATGCTTTATTCAATGACGTAATTTATGACGTAATTTACCTTACATTTATCGCGCTTGACGTTATATTGTAATGAGTTGCTATGCGGAGGGGGTACGCTACGGGGAATAACCGAAAAGAACTGTGCTGGATTTTGATTAAGTTCCCCCCCAGAAAGGGTTAAAAGCATGAAATAAATAGAATGTTTGTTTTTTACGGTGAAAGATCGAAATTTATTTCATCGAGTGAACATGATCGGTAATATTTTCACGAGTGGCGCCACTCGTGAAAATATTACCGATCATGTTCACTCGATGAAATAAATTTCGATCTTTCACCGAAAAAAACAAATATCCTCTATTTATTACATAACCAAGTTTTTTTTTTGGCTCAAAAACATGCATCGCACGCGGATAAAATATCACACACGACAGAAGAAACAAAAGAAAAAACGTATCTACACACTGTAAAATACGGTTCCAAATATGGTATGTTGACGTAATGATGACGTAACTCACGTGCGGAATATGTATGTATTAATTTGCAATTTGATTGGTTAAAATATAACGCTGTAATAGTCATCCGCCTTTCATAGACACGAAGTGACTGGCTACTACACCATTTTGGTTTTATTTTGTTTACCGTTTTCGAATACAATGTCAATAATGTGCAATATTTTGTCGTTGAAATGTGTAGGTATATAATATAAGGAATATCACGCTATGGTAACTTTCCTAGCGGTAGTATTTGGTTCTCACAGCGCAAGAAAATTTTAACATCTCGCTCAACCGTCGGTCTAATACGATAGACTTATATCTTTTTTTTACTCGGCTCGATTTAAATACAAACACCAGAAAAATTACATCGAAATAACCCGTATTTACAAACAACACAGATCAAAGCTAAATCTTTTAATTCGTGTCATTTACATTGTAAGAAGAAGAAAAAGTGCATACGATTACAATACTGTCATCAACAGCCCTTGTCTCAGAATCATTTCTAGCTTAAAGAATAGCGTTTACATCACAAAATTTCGGTACTCTTCGTCTACATATACTACTTTATGAGCCATACTCTGTGAAAGAGGGAGTCTAATGCACCTGTATAAAGTTTCTACCTATGTCAGAACATGGCTTATATGTAAATCCAAACTACTATTCCACATCTGGCTGCCTCTATAGCTAGCACTTCAATATGGTATTTGCTCACACGTAGACCGCAAAGTGCATTAAGAATATAGTAGCATTTGTGAAAACTGAAAATCAACATCTGAATGCACAAAGCGTAACTTTGTGTTGAACATACATTCTTCGCTATGATGGAAAGTCATTGCTGAAACAACCTAGGTTTAGTACAAAGATTAGGCCTTTTTGCACTGGCTAAAATAACTGTTTGGTCTGTTAGGCGTTCTGAAGATTAACAGTATTAGTCGATGTGTCGATCTTTGTGCAGTCTTGTAGTATGCAGTTTTGGGGCTGAAATAAATTAATATTTATTACGTTCGCATACTTTTCAAAGTAGGCGTGTGCAGCGTTACATCATTTTGAATTTTGCAGTTTGAAATCTTAATGTTTCCAAAATGACAAATTCAAGACTTCAAAAGCTAAAGGATTTGAGGATGGCGACTTTAATACAAATGAACTGAAGTTATCTGATGGGTTAGAAAACATTTTAGGAATTTCCTAGATTAGTTTCTACTCTTTCAGATAAAGCTCTCTCATCTTGCAACATTTTGTTGTTGTTTTCTGTAAATGCCTTTAATGTCGAGGAGTCTAAAATTTTGTTGTGTGGCAGAGTTCAAAAAAACTGCTGCATGAAAAAAAGAGTTTTAGTTCAGAAGAATGGTAAAAATAGGGAAAGCGTGGAGGGAATTTAAAGTCCCATCTCACCCCTGCCCCCCTCCCCCCCTCCCCAAAAAGGCGGGGGGGGGGGGGGTCCCTGTTCCTACGCCAATGGAAACACCAACTTACGTTTCAAACAACAGAACTTGTTAGGACCTTTACAAAGAGTACTGTTGTTTAGCAGTGACCCAGGTTTGCAAGTGCTTTTATCTCTCTTACATCGACGGCCCTCAGCTACACAAGCAGCACTTGGATCTGAAAGAAAAACGCGATGCTATTAGAGTTCTATTTGATTAAGCTATACTCTTTGAGTAGGGGTTAATGCATCTGCAAAAAGTTTCGACCCATGTCAGCCTGCGCAGTCCGCGCAGGCTGACATGGGTCCAAACATTTTGCTCCTTGTAAATTTTCTGCATTTCTAACGGCCTCTCTAGCTCTAGCTCCAGTCGTTTGTTAGACTCAATGGATGAAACTTATTGAATCTACTCAAACTTTCATTTAACTCTAAGTTGCGTTTTATGTATAAAGTTTCTAATAATCTTGTCCCACAATATACAGAAGAATTAATTCCTCCATTAGTTGGCAACAGATCGCAATATCAGGTGAGAAACAATTATAGTCATTTAAACGAAGACATTTACTTGAAGCATTTAAGATTGGATCTCATGTGTGACTGTAATAATGGTATTGAAAATGCTGAACATTATTTTTTCAAATGCTACCGTTATTCAGATTTAAGAATCTCGCTTTTCCGAGCCACAAGGGAATTCCACCCTTTAAATATAGATAAATTATTGTTTGGCAGTGCTGACTTAACCTTAGACCAAAATACATATATTAGAAAAGCATTCCATGTGGGTATATTGCCATTGTTGTAAAAAAAGAATTATTGAAACTGTCTTGTAGGGGAAGGACAGATTCTAAGTTGGTAGAACTTGTGGTCCAACCCCATTTCAACTTTTATGAAATAAAATATTTTTAAACTAACTTTCATTTAGACATATCCCATTAAGTGAGAGAAGATTATCTCTACCCTTAACTTGCTAAATCAGTAAATTTAACCCTTTACCACACAATCCCGACTTTTAACGACCCTGAGAAAGAAGGCTTTTGAAAATATTGTGGGAAAAGGAGAAAATGCTGGTAACCAGCATTTTCTCCTTTTCCCACAATATTTTCAACCCTTCCCAAAACAAAATTTGATTTTTTAGCCACATTTGTTTTGTCGTCTGCAAATGCTTTCAATTTAGACAAGTCCAAAATTTTTGTTGTTTGGTAGAGTTAAACTTTCAAGCCAACTGTAAAAACAAAAAGTTTGCTATTTAACCCATATCTACTTTATCCCGAATTTAAACGACTCTGAGGAATGAAAACATTGTGGGAAAAGGAGCATTTTCTCCTGTTCCGGCAATGTTTTCTACCCTTTCAAAAAAATTATCCTACAAGCAATATTTAAATTGTCGTCTGCAAATGCTTTCAAATTGGATAAGTCTACTTCTTTGTAGAGTGGTAGAGTTAAAATTTATTTTTGGGAGGAAAAAGATTTCCTTATCAAACAGTGTAAATCCAAGATCAGACTGCACGTTTTGTGCTGTCTGATCTTAATCTACACTGTCTTCAAAAGGTCCTTGAATGGCGCATAGCAGCCTAAGGGTCAATGCAATAAAAGGAAGAAAAAAACCAAGAAATATCTTTAAAAAAGATAGACGGCTAAGATTTTCCCGCAAATAGGTAGGGGCCCCTGAAAAAAATTATGTCTATATTTTTGACCAATTACAAATTTCTATTTATTCATTTGTTATCAGTACCAAAAAGTAGGTCAAAAGCCAGCACATTCAGCTACGCTAAACTAGGTATAAAATAATTTACATACTTGGAACCCTCTTGTAGTATTTCCACTGATGTATTTCCTTATACAGATCATCCCCAGGACAAAGTGTATCGCCACAGGCATCTCTATGGCCGTACAAAGAGTACACTTTTGTGATATTCGCTAGGTTTACCCCACATGCTATCAAGTTCTTGACGGCTGAAAACAAAACCAGAGTCTACAAAAACCCTTTTTACTCTCTGAATATTTAAGAATATTTATAACAATAATCTTTAAATACCACACTTATTTTTTTTTAAGGAGGCGGGGACTAGGGACAGTCCTACTTTTTCAATTTTTAGACAGGCAAATGGTATTTACACTAAACAAACCAAGCTACATGTTGTAACCGAGGGCATCTTGTTTTCAGAAACAACGTTACTTTTAAAGCAGTCTGTATTGAAAGCAATCGCAGAAGGCAATTTAATGTGGCACATGTGGCACATATGAAGAGAAATGTCTTTGAAAGAGTAGAAAACATTGTGAGGATAAAATGCTGGTTACCTAAATGTTTACAAATGGCCAGCTGCATAAGCCTTTAAATTACATACCCGAAAATTTTCCGTCTAAGATACATGCGTTGCACGCGGATAAAATATTACATACGACAGAAAAAAAATATATATCTAAACATTGTGAAATACGGTTCCAAATATGGGTCTGATGACTTAATATGTATTGATTTTAAATTTGATTGGTTAAAATTTTACGATATTCCATCCATGAAAACAAAGTTACAGGCTACACCACCATTATTTGTTTCATTTTGTTTACCGTTTTCAAATAAAATGTATATAATTGCAACTTTTTGTCGTTGAAAGTTGTACGTACATAAATGGATTTTTTTTTTTTTTTTGTCTTGTAGTAACTTTCTGGTGCTTGTATTTATTTTTTGACATCAAATTTTCTTACGCTGCTCGGATCAAATACAAGCACCAAAAAAGTTACTACAACATAATATTCCGTAGAAATACACATCTGGTGCTTGTACGACTTTCTGTTGCTTGTATTTACTTTTCGCTGCATAGGAAAATGTTGACATATCAAATTTTATCACATAACCTTCCTTGTTTTCAATGTAATATACCCATCACGAATTTTCTTATCTTATACACGTTTAATATCATATTTGTATGACGTCATTTTTGACGTCATTTTGTACGTATTTCATAGAAGTGAATGACTTTTATGGATATTACCGTGCATGCATGTGTATGTAGTTCTGCATCTTCTGATCTATAATTTGTGAAATAGCGTTATGTGATAAATAGAATCTGACATTCGTTGGTATTTGAGATGAAATTTTATTAAACTCGTCAAGAAAAAATGTCATAAAGCTCGCCAAAGGCTCGCTTAATAACATTTTCCCTAGACTCGTTTAATAAAATTTTATCCCAAACACCACCTCATGTGAAATAGCGTTATGTGATAAATAGAATCTGACATTCGTTGGTATTTGAGATGAAATTTTATTAAACTCGTCAAGAAAAAATGTTATAAAGCTCGCCAAAGGCTCGCTTAATAACATTTTCCTTAGACTCGTTTAATAAAATTTTATCCCAAACACCACCTCATGTCAGATCCTATATTTCTTACTCTGCTGGAATTAAATACAAGCACCAACAAAGTTATTACAACATAATATTCCGTAAAAATATATAGCTAAAGTAGTCCACGTGCTCGCTGGCCAAAAATTTCTCAAACCTTTTTTTTTTTTGAGAAGGGGGGGGGCAGGGTAAAAGTGGATATACAATTAATCCATTACCAAACAAACAGTCCCAAATCTTAACCCACATGAGACAAAAGGCTTTTGAAAACATTAAGGGGAAGGAGAAAACGCTGGGGTTCCTCCTTTTTCCACCATTTTTTTGCCTTTTCAAAAAATATTTTCATTTGAACCAGATTTAATTTGTCGGCTGCGAGTGCTATCAAATTAAACTTTTCTAAAATGTCGTTTGGTAAAGAGTTGAGACTACTCGCATACAGCAAGACTATAGATACGACATAACCAGTACACATTCGGCAAACCTCGGATATCACCTCGCTTGACCTACTAGGTCGCCGGAAATATTCCGTTTTACTGTTCTTAAAATCATAACACTCCACAAAGAAAAAGAAAACACAAGTCACATTTTCTATCGATATCATTTTAAATGATGACAACCAGTTTGTACATTCAACTTTTAAAGTGGTTTATCGTTCCGTTGGAAGTTTTCACCGACAGAATGATAGATGTGAATAAATACACCGTGGTTGTTTTTGACTTTGCTAATCGATTTACATGGGCGCCACTATGTTTAACATCAAGTGACAAGTAGTCTATTTCAAAAATGGTACCTTCTTGATACGGACGAGCTTAGATGTAGTTACGGAATCGGCCAAGTTAAGACGAGTGAACCAGTACACATACGAGTAAAAAGTACAAGTATTTATCAGGGTTATACCTTTCATGGAATCCGGATTCGGGAGTTTGCTCATGAAATTTCCAATAAAGGCTGTTGCGTAAGACATGTCATTGTACCCCTCTGTATGAGCTCCGACCTTGCCCCATCCTCTCCCCTCGTAAATCTTTCCGTCACCACCAGCCAGAAAACTGTATGCAATATCAGACCAACCTGGAAAGGATGGGTAACAGTGGACTATTTAGCATTTTCTGCAATCATAAATGTTTATTTATGGTTGGCTTCATGTTTCTCAGCTATCCGAGACGATGTTTTAAGTCAGTTATCTTAGTAAACGCTTGGCCGTTTTTAATGAAATTATTTTGCCTTTACTACTCGGGGGCTAATGGAGTAATTTTAAGTTGCATTTATTTGTTTCAGAAAAATCACAACCAAACTTGCACTGGAAAATATATAAATTTCTTGAAATGAACTTGGTTGAATTTATCTCAAAAACAGTGCACATATATTTGCTGAAAGATACCGACAGCGTAGCAATCTATGGGTATACTTGTACTTTACCGAGGCTGTATACTTGTATCTTACCGAGGCTGAAATGATATCGTTGAATTGACTGTAGACTCCTTTTGCAGGCTTCGAAGTCTTTACATTCCGGCGTAGCAGTATGATGTATATAGAACTGGGCTACAGGATGATCGATTACGTCAACTGGTCCTCTTGGTTGCTCTGCATTCCATTGTTGTCGGCTAACAAATGTCACGCCTGGACAGAAGCTACCGTTTCCTAAATAGAGAGTTCCTGCTGTCACAAACTTTCGGCTTTAACTGTCTCACAAAATACTAGTATATGGGCGGCGGTTTTGGAAAGGAGAGTTTAATACATACCCGTAATACATTGCACAAAGGAAATCAACACAAAGATACATGTATGGAACTATAGAATGCATTGAATGTATGGACTGCGCAGGCTGACATGAATCGATTAATGTTAAAACCATTTTAGCTTCAGGTATAGCAGGTAGACAACAGCTCTTAACGACGTATATCACAAATGTTCGCGTCCATCCGTATTGTGTATGTGTTTTTGTCATGGATAGTGAATCAAAAGTGCCCCTATGTATTTTTCGCACTTATGGTAAAACTATTGATCCACTGAAACAGGTAGCACTTTCTCTGGGTAGTATTAGTATAGACAAAAAAAAGGATCCGTGAACTGTTGCCGTAAAATGATTAAAATACTGTTGACACGGCGTTACACACAAAACAAGCAAACAAAAGCAGGGATTTAAAGTTTTGGAAGTATAGCTGTTTCCACTTTAAAAATTATTGTGAGAAAAGGAGAAATCGCTCCAAATGAGCAATTTCTCCTTTTCCAACTATGGCTGCTGAGCTTTTATCTTTTTTTCTTTTTCCTTGAAAAAAATATTTACAAAGTGACATTCATCACTGTTTTCTGACGGAATAAGCATGGATATGTACCAATTTTTCTTAGAGTTTATAATTATAAATACTATAAGTGTGGAAATTTTAAGAAAAAATGTGTACGTTAGAAAGTATGTATTTATTAAAGATTAACCCTTAATTCGGTCAAATCATCTCCCTTTTTAACTTAATGGTCTATCTATAACATCCATGTTTGTACATTTTACCAAGCTCAAAACCCGGCTTTTACATATTTTTGTGCAAAACTAAATGCATTTCCATTATTTGTATATTCCTCCGATAATTTTCATGTTTTACTGACTATTAAAGAATAACTTGTTAAATCCAGTATAACCTGAATTTGGAACTGTATATACCCTTTTCAAAGGCAAATTTCTCAGAAACGAGCATGGTGACCCACATCTTTTCTTACTGTAATCTCCTAGAGATATGATGAGCTTTGTGTGTGCAAAGTTTAAAAAAAATCTGCGTGGTAGAAAAATTTGTGATGTATGTCGTTAAATAAAAATTATGCAGAATGACTTACATTCAGAAATATTCGCATATAGGATATTTCATAATATACAGTACGTTACGCTTTCAACTATGCCTCAGGTATAATGTTTATTAAGGTAGTAAGATCAGATTTATACCAGCGAGCGCCTTTCAAAATATTCATCGACTTTCACCAAATGACGTCCATTTTGAAGTAGCAGGACATTTGATATCTTCATGTGATTTGCATTCATCGATCTGGGTTGTGATCAGGCTCATCTCTGGAACTATTGGTGCCTCAAACTCATCTGTTGTCTGAGGGTGGACTTTATGCACATTGTCCATAAGAAAGCCTCACAGAAAAAAAAGTTTAATGAGCTTATATTCGTGTGAGGGGGTCATGGTTGCTCTGTTTTTAAGATCAGTCTCGATTCAAACTTGCTTTCCAACCATTTCAATACGCTATGGGCTGTTAATGTGATGTTGTGCCATCTTCCTAGAAAACCGCATGTTTTATGGTAATAGATTCTTTACCACAAAGTGCTGGCATAAACTTTTGCTACAAGGAAAGTTCTTCAAATATCGTTCCCTGTGTTTGCTGCAGCGTCTAAATTACCGTTTTCAAAAAGAAAGACGCATTTACACCAATCATACTCAAAGCATCCCATACAATATGCATAAAGTCCATCCTCAGACAACAGATGAGCTTAAAGCATCAATAGTTCCAGAGATGAGCCTAATCACAACCCAGACCGATGAAAGCGAATTTCATAAAGAGACCGAAATCTGTGCAACGAGAAAATTGACGTCATTTTGTGGTGGCCGAAATATCGAGAAGACTTTGTACCATACACAAGTACATGTAAAGGTTTACAACTGTTATCAGGAAAAAAAAAAACACCTTGTTTCTTTAACCGTTTACTGCACACAATAACGAGTTTTAAAGACCATGACTCTCTATCAAATAAGCTGCCCAGTTAAACCAGATATTGCATCTTATCTTATTCATACTTACGACTGTAGATAAGTTTATTCTTTTCTATACCACACCTTGGATACTGTTCACAGAGGCTGCGACATCGAACTGGATCTCGTCTACAATACATACAGTAGTTTTTTTGTTTAAACGTATTTCATTCAATAATAATGCAACATACAGAAAAAAGCAGTACATCACACAACAGAGATAACACTATAGAAATGGTGCAGAGCCGAAGCTCGGCTCACAGAGTTTTTCTCCAATCTACGGGTAACAGATATTGCATGTGTAAAGAATCATGACAAGAAACAGTTGAGAAAAATATAATTGGCGCCAAAACAGAAAAAAAAACAGGAGCATCGCATGCGGGTGCCAACGCTCAGATACATTTGCTTTTAGAAATAGATTGATGTTAAGTTGAAGTTCTAAGTCGAAATAGGACATAACTTTGTAAAAAATATTTTGATGGTTACCTGCCCTTGTTTTATCGGTTCCCCTTGTGATAATTAATAACTAGTCCGAGTTTGTGGTAAATATCTTCAGATATCCTTAGAGATATTATAAAATATCAAAGTTTTTGCACCACGACTACACAGATGACAACGCAGACCACAACCACAATGACAGGGCTGTCAGAATCCTTCGACGTTTTCGTCGATAAAAGCCTAGCTAGAAATTTGGCCCGTTATTGACAATATTTTCTCCTTTTGCCACATTTCTTTAACTTTGCCATAGACACCTTCCAGCGCTCTAGCCACATTTTGTTCGTCGTCTACAAATATTTGTAAGTTTGAACGAGTCTAAAAATGGCTTACAACACGCTAAAAGGGGCATTCAGACATTTGCATAAAGTGTCGCCTCGGATCAGCCTGCACAGTCCGCGCAGGCTAATCCGAGACGGCACTTTACGACAACATTAGATTTTGTGCTACAGTAGACTTGCGCAAAACAGAAAATTGCATAAAAACGGAAAGTGTCGTTTCGGATTAGCCTGCGCGGATTGCGCAGACTGATTCGAGACGACACTTTACGCAAATGTCCGAATGCCTCTTTTCGCGTGTTGCAAGCCAAATGTATGTCAACTGGTACTGAGCTGAAGCAACATTACAATAAACAACTCATCTATTTTTCATAACAACCTGACGGATAAAGATCTTTAGGTTTATATAGGTTTATACGATACAAATATAAATGATATATCGATTGTAATACAACCTGATAAAGCCTGAATAGGACTCTCTTTCTGAAATTACTTCCTCAAAACACTGACATGTCCCATTGATCTCCAACTTGCATACACCCAGTTGTAAACCCCTATAACGAGAGGTTGAACATGATTTAACACTGTAAAAAACAAACCCCGTGGTTTTACGACCCTGACACAGACGACTGGTGAAAACATTGTGGTAAAAGAATCGGTATTTTCTCTTTTCATGCCGTTTCCTATTACGCTACTAGTTTCTTTTCATTAGTTATCTGCGAGCGCTTTAAATTTCGACCAGTTATAAATTTTGTCGTCAGGTAAAAGAGTTAAACGAACATGACTGAATGGATAAACGAAGTGTTGAAATGTTGGAATATCTGACTAATTTCATCTGTTTTTGTAAAGCAGAACTAAGTCCGAAGTTTGAAACCAGAACCTTCTTATACACTGACTTACATGTACATTATACCACCCAAACCCCCTGGTTGTTTAGTCGTATTCCAAAAAATAATGATTTAACATATTATTTCGGCCATACCGATTGTTTACAAACGCCGATTAAATAGGCAATCTGATCTTAATAAAACAAAGTCGAGCAAGTGTTGAAAACAGAAAATCACATGACATAATTATAGTACATCAATCTACGTACAATGTAATCTAGACCAAGTCTATAATATTGTTCATATTCTGGTATAAAATAGAAACAATGTACCTACCTTACAACGAATATAGTTAAACAGATCGCCCCTAGAAAGATTACACCACGAGCCATTCTCTGTACTGTAACTGTGGCTGCAGCTTAAAGCGCAATGTTGAACATTCCGCGTATAACTTTACACAAGGAAGTTTAATGCACGGGAAACAAATTCGGTTTTCCATATTTCACCCCTATACCACATAATCCCGAATCTTAACGACCTTGAGAAAGAAGGCATTTTAAAACATTGTGGGAAAGGACAAAAATGCAGCATTTCTCCTTTACACACAATGTTTTCTACCGTTTCAAAGATGATTCCCACCATCTGAGCCTAATTTACTTGTGACGTGCAAATATTTTGAATTTGGACCAGTAGTATTTTGTCATTTGGTTAAGAGTTGAACTAACATCCTTATTGCAAACGCGTCATGTGAACACAAAGTAATTAGTTTCGAGTGCAGTTTACCGAAAAGATGCTTGAGAAATGTTAGTTTATATTTTTATCAAAGGTAATTTACCCTTAAATTGCTAAATAAATGAACGAAAATTTCCACTGAAACATTGTGGGAAAAGAAGAAATACCGGTTACCAGCATTTTTTTCCCCTTTTCTCACAATGTTTTCAAAAGGTTCTACATAGGGCCGTTATAAGTCATGATCGTGTGGGAAAAGGGTTAACACGCAAAAAAAAAAAAAAATGAATTTAAGTTATGCTTTATTCTGGCTGATTGACATGAACTACGTACTTTTTTAATTGAGCCTTTTCACACGTAAGTTATATTTGGAAGCGATGAAGTAAACAATCAATGAATTCAATCGCCAGTTGAAGATTTTTGTTGACTATGATAGTATACTCGTTTTGATATTATACTCTGTTACGTACCTGAAAATTTTCCGACTCAAATACATGCGTCACACGAGGATGAAATATCACACACGACAGAAAAGAAAACTGTATCTACACACTGTGAAATACGGTTGCAAATATGGCATGATGGAGTAACTCACGCGCGGAATTTGTATGTATTGGTTTTCAATTTGATTGGTCAAAATTTTACGCTATGATTTTCATCCGCCATTCATAAAAACTAAGTTACTGGCTACTACACCATTATTTGTTCTATTTTGTTTACCGTTTTCGAATAAAATGCCAATAATGTGCAAAATTGTGTCGGTGAAAGTTGTAGGTATAGGCCTATAATAAAAGGAATATTATGCTGTAGTAACTTTCCAGGCGCTAGTATTTGCTTCTCGCCGTGCAAGAAAATTTCGACATCTCATCAAATTTTCTAACGCTGCTCGAATCAAATACAAGCACCAGACAAGTTGCTACAACAAAATATTCCGTATCTATACTTCCTTTATATATGTATCTCCTGCAAATCTATTCAGAGAACCCTGGAGGACAGGAGACCTTCAGCAATTCCAGTTATTCCTCAACTCTGTACAAGACACTGGTAAAAATACGTTTACTCCCCCCCCCCCCCCCCCCTTTCCAAACGAAAACCGTTCCACTATTCAAAATTGAAGGGATCTGTCGACGACGAACCCGTATCCGGAACAAAAGAAATATGGGATCTGAAATGATGTGGCGTTTGTGATATACGGAGTATTATGCTGAAGTGACCCTCCTGGTACATGTATTTGATTCGAGCCGCGTGAGAAAAATTTGATATCGCGCGAGACCGAAGGTCGAGCGAGATGTTCCAAATTTTCTTGCGCGGCGAGAAGCAAATACTAGCGCCAGGAAAGTCACTACAGCATAATATTCCTTTTGTCATACACCTATACCGTTCAACGAAAAAATATTGCAATTATTGACATTTTATTCAAAAACGGTAAGCAAAATGATAACAAATAATGGTTTAGTAGCCAAATACTTCGTTTTTATGAATGGCGGATGAGTATTACAGTGTAAAATTTTGACCAATCAAATTGCAATTGATTATATACGTATCTCGTGAGTTACGTCATTATTGCGTCATAATACCATATTTGGAACCGTATTTCACAGTGTGTAGTTTTTTTGTTTGTCCTGTGTGATATTTCATCCGCGTGCAACGCATATACTTTCTCCGGAAAACTTTCAGGTATATAATTAAAAAAAAAATGTTAATCGAGTCTGGGAAAAATGTTATTAAGCGAGCCTTTGGCTAGCTTAATTACATTTTTTCTTGACAAGTTTAATAAAATTTTATCTAAAACGCCAACGAATGTCAGATTCTTTTTATCACATAACGATATGTCACAAATCATAGTGCAGAAGATGCAAAATCTATTGATGCACCCGTGGTAAAATCCATAAAACCCATTCACTTGTATGAAATATATACAAAATGACGTCACACAATTTTGATACCAAACGTGTATAAAATAAGAAAATTCGTAATGGGTATATTACACTGAAAACAAAGGAGTTTATATGATAGAAACTGTTTTCATATGGAAGAAAACGATGGAGGAAAACGAGTTATTATCAAACAAGATAGTAACAGGAGAATTTGCCTCCAACCAAAAAGTTTCTTCACAGTAAAGTGTTTCTTTTAAAGGTCTTTTTTCTGTAGACAAGTTAAACAAAGCGTTATGTATTAAAGGATTAAAAATCAGAAGTTTCCCCTCAATATTGAAAAAGTTCCCGCACTTTATCCGGGATTTTGAAGACAACAAAGATCAAAGCAAGATCATTTAATTCATGTCCTTTACACTGCAAGAAGCAAAAAAAAAAGTTGCACGCGATTACAACACTCTCATTAACAGACAGTAACTTAGAATTATATCTAGCAGAGAGAAAAGCGTTTACAACTTCATAAAATTTCGGTATTTTTCAACAACATACATGTATTTTCTATACAAACCATACTCTGTGAAAATTGGGCTTAATGCATCTGTTAAAAGTTTCAACCCATTTCAGCCGGCGCAATCCGCATGGGTTGACATTTTTTATTACTTGTAAATTTTCTGCATGGCAAAGGACCATCTTACCCGAGATCCAGTAGATCGTTGGACTAAATAGATTTTATAAATCCTTAGTTATACGGTGACTTGCCTGGTATAATGCATCATGGAGATGCATGAAACCCTTTCTGCCAGAACATGGTTCATATGTAAAATCCAAACTACTATTTCACATCTGGCTGTCTCTATAGCGAGCACTTCAAAATGATTTTTGTCCACCGTTTAGAATATAGTAACATTTGTGAAAAATGAAAATCAAGTTCAGACTGCAAAATGCATAGCTTTGTGTTGAATATACATTTTCCGCTATGCTGAAAGTTATGGCTAAAGCAGCTAGGGTATAGTACGAAGAATAGGCCTTTTTTTCTCAGGCTAAAATAACTGTTTGGTTTGTTAGGCGTTTTGAAGATTAACAGTATTAGTCGATGTGTCGATCCTTGCGTAGTCTTGTTGTATGTAGTTGTCAGGCTGAAATAAATTGATATTTATACATTACGTTCGTATACTTGTTAAATTAGACGTGTGCAACGTTATGTCACTCTAAATTTTGGAGTTTGAAATCTTAATTTTTCCCAAATGACGAATTTAAGACTCTTCAAAAACTAAAGGATTCGAGGATGACGCATTTAAAACAAATGAAAGTAAGTTATCTGATGGGATCGAAAATATTGGGGAAAATGGAGAAAATGCTGTTTACCAGCATTTTCTCCATTTCCTGCAATATTTTCCAATGGGTTAGTCTTCTACGTCGTTAAAAAAAAGGGATTGTTTGGTAAAGGTTTAAGACGATATTTTCTGATGGTAATGAAAGCCAACATTGCAGCAGATGTATGATCTGAGGATCTTAGGAATACTTGACACATCTCGCTTAAAGATAGACACAGACTGAAGATGGCGGCGAAGCGCATTTATAGGCCAATGGAGACTTGATTTGGAATAAAAAATTGAACTAAAGCTCGTGGCCCTTGGTGCGAACCTCGCTGGAAGCACTGGGTTTTAACGCAGGAGTGTCTTTTGGCAAGACACTTCAGAGCCTCGCCCTGGTCCTAGTGAAACCCGAGACATACATGATTAAGTGAGCCTTTGCCCGGTGATGTAACTGAAAAAAATGTTGAAAGTTGCGTAAAACGCTAATCAATCAGTCAATCAAGCTCTTTATTTTTAGCTACCATGATTGCAAGAACAACTAAAATCAAATGACAACAGACCCTAGTTGAAGCATTGATGACAGGGCAACGGGGTCCGTATTCCCAATCCATTCTAAACCCAAAAAGCGCTTTTCACTACTATAATATATAATAATGCCTATGTGGCCGGTGTAGATCAAGATCAGACTGCAGTAAACATGCAATCTGATCTTTTATCTACACTGTCTGCTTTTCTGAATCATTAGAGATAATAGGCACCCTAGAAATTGCAATTATCTGGGGCTTATTCTAGAATGAAAATGTCTATTAGGGTTTATCCCTTTACCCGCACAATGCCGACTTTAAACGACCCCGAAAAAGGAGCCTTTTAAAAACATTGTTGAAAGAGGAGAAATTGCTGCAGCATATTGTACTTTTTCGACAATGTTTTATACCCTATCAAAGAAAACTTGCACCATTTGAGCCACATTGAAATTGTCGTCTGCAAATGTTTTCAATTTCGACTAGGCTAAAAATTTGTCGTCTGGTAAAGAGTTATTGGGCGCCTTTAGAGTAAGAAAAACACTCTTAGTCTTACTCTCCAGAGTTTTCTAAATTTCAAAGTAACACAGTTTCTGATTGGCTAAAACAAATGGAATAGCAAATCAAAAGTCGTGTTACTGTCTAAATCTAGAATTATACCAAAATTATTCTTAAGAATGGTTGGTAAGTACAGACGAGGGTAACGGACTTGTCTATGAATCAGTGGAATTACGTAAACTCCATAAGCTCTCTTTTCTACTCAATTCACCAACACCACAACCCTATCAGCGTCATAGACAAAAACTTGTCTTTTGAAGACGGCCTAGACAAAGATCAGACTGCACAGAACGTGAAGTCTGATCTTGGATCTTTACCGTCTGTTTGGTTATAGTCATCCGTGTGAGTTTTATGCTTTTTATCTGTTAACAGTGGTTGAGTTTTTGGTTTATTGGTACTGGAAAAGTAACACAGGTTTATTTCAAAAGTTTCTTCGCGTTTATATGTAAGGAAGATTAAAAGGAGGTAGACTGATTATTTTGGGGTATTTTATTTTGTAAAATATAATATTTTTCCCGGTTTTTTTATTCAATGTCTTATGAGATTCTGACGTGTTTCAACCACAAAATAAACTTCCTCATAGTATCGAAATTCATTATATAATTTTATGCATTTTTTTTTTTGTATCGACTTTCATATCAAAGGCTACGTATCTTAACGTTCCTCATACATCAAGTACAACTTTCAAGGCATATTATAAGTTTCAACCAGAGAAGCTAGTAAAAAGTGACTACTTCCTTTGGACTTAACCTTTTACCACACAATCCAAACTTTTGACGACCCTGAGAAAGGGAGTTTTTGAAAACATTGCGTAAACAGGAGAAAATGCTAGTAAGCAGCATTTTCTCCGCCTTTTCCTAGATTAGTTTTTACATTTTCTACTCTTTCAGATAAAATTCTCGTCATCTGGCAGCATTTTTGTTGTTGTCATCTGTAAATGCCTTTAATGACGATGAGTCTAAAATTTTGTTTTGTGGCAAAGAGTTCAAAATAACTGCTGCATGAAAAAAGACATTTTTAGTTCAGAAGAATGGAAAAAAATAGGGAAAGTATGGAGGGAATTTAAAGTCCCATCTCACCCCTGCCCCCCGCCCCCCGCCCCCCCCCCCACAAAAAAAAGGGGGGGCGTTCCCTGTTACTACGCCTATGTAAACACCAACTTACGTTTCAAACAACAGAACTTGTTTGGACCTTTGCACAGTGTGCTGTCGTTTAGTAGTGACCCAGGTTTACATGTGCTTTTATCTTTCTTACATCGACGACCCTTAGCTACACAAGCTGCACTTGGATCTAAAGAAAGAAAAACACGATGCCTGTAGTGTTCTATTTAAATGAGCTATGCTCTTTGAGTAGAAGTTTAATGTATCTGGAAAAAGTGTCGATCCATGTCAGCCTGCGCAGTCCGCGAAGGTTGAGCAGCAGCAGTCCGCGAAGGTTGAGCGGCTGTTCAAGTTCAACATGTGAAGCCTAAAATTAATATTACTGGTTGATTTCATAGTATTCAAATTGGCCTTCTGAATAGCTTTGCTGACAATTTTCAAAACTAACTTTTTGATGCCTGTTACAGATACATCCTTACAGCTAGAGCGGAAAAAACGCTGTTAAAACTTGAAAGTGTGTAGTGTGCTCAGCTGTGCAAACATAAAAAAATTACCAATATATATTGTGTAAGGTATAGAAAAACAAAAGGAATTTGTTCTCATTTAAACCGGAAACGACAACATCGATTTCTCGGAAGGCCTCCAAAACATGAAATGCTTTTTCTATCCGTGGTAATATTGCAGCCATCAGGGGCAACATTTGACGTGAAGATATAAGAAGTATTATAGTTTCATAAAATAAGGATGAAATGAGTCAAAATCTGGTTGAAAACTGCGTGAAAAACGAGTAAATATGTATCTTTAAACTTTTTAATTTTTTTGCACAGCGTTGATAAATTCTTCCCGTCATGAAACTTTGATCACGACATATGTGCCTTTTCCGGATGAAAACAATGTTACTTTCGCATATGTTTTCTCTACCTCGTGAGCGATCTATAGGTTTTGAACTCGAGCTGTAGCAAAATCTTACAACAATCAATAAGCAAGGGTATTTAAATTGTCGTCTGTAAATGATTTCAAGTTGGAAAAGTCGACATTTTCGTCATGTGGTAAGAGCTAAAAGGTATTTTTGTGAGGAAAAATATCTCCTTATCGGGCAGTGTAGTTCCAAGATCAGACTGCACGTTCTGGGAACTCTGAGCTTAAACTACACTGTCTGCAAAAGGTTCATGAGTCGCACTTAGCAGCCTAAGGGTTAATGCAATAAAAGGAAAAAACAAGAAATATCTTTAAAAAAGACATACGGCGTAAATTTGCCAGCAAATAGGCAGGAGCCCTTAACATAATCATGTCTATATTTTTGACCAATCACAAATTTCTATTTATTTATTTGTTATCAGTACCAAAAAGTAGGTCAAAAGCCAGCACATTCAGCTACGCCGAACTAGGTGTACAATAATTCACATACTTGGAACCCTTTTGTAGTATTTCCACTGATGTATTTCCTTATACAGATCATTCCCTGGGCAATCTGTATCGCCACATGCATCTCTATGGCCGTACAGGGAGTACAGTTGTGTGATGTTTGCGAGGTTTATACCACATGTTATCAAGTTCTTGACAGCTGAAAATAAAATCATTGTCTATAAAAACGCTTTTTTACTCTCTGAATATTTATGAATTTTTATAACAATACTCTTTAAATACCACACACATTTTTTTAGGGGATGAAAAACAGTCCTACTTTGCAAAAACCAAGCTACATATTGTAACCGAGGGCATCTTTTTCAGAAACAACATTACTTTGAAACATTCCGTATTGAATGCCATTGCAGAAGACAATTAAATATGCAGGGAATAACGGTCCTACTTTGCCAATTTGTGAAAGAGAAAACGGTATTTTACACTACATAAAACAAGCTACATATTGTAACCGAGGGCATCTTTCTAAGAAACAACGACACTTTAAAACATTCCGTTTTGAAAGCCATCGCAGAAGACAATTTAATGTAGCATATATGATGGAAATTGTCTTTGACAGAGTAGAAAGGATAAAATGCTGGTTACCTAAATGTTTAGAAATGGGCTTTTAAGAGCTTTTGTGATCGTGCTTTGTACACCGTCCGTCTTGAGTCGTCTGTCGCAACCTTTTACCTTGTTTACGCTCTAGAGGCCACATTTTTGTTTAAATACTCATGAAACTTGGTGAGAACTTTTGTCTTGATAAAATCTCGGACGAATTCGAAAATGGGTCATTTGGGGTAAAAACCTAGGTCACCATGTCAAATCTTTAAAAAACGTTATGAACTCTCTAGAGGCCATTTTTTCGGTCCAATACTCATGAAACTTAATCGGAATGTTAGTCTTGATAATATCTCAAATGAGTAAGAAAAATGGATTATGTGGGGTCAAAAACTAGGTTACCGGATCAAATCTTTGATAAACCTTGTGTACGCTCTAGAGGCCACATTTTGAGTCTAATACTCATGAAACTTGATGTGGATGTTTGTCTTGATAATATCTCAAACGAGTTCGAAAATTGGCCATGTAAGAACAAAAACTAGGTCACAAGGTCAAATCTTTGAAAAATCATGTGTACGCTTTATAAAGAGACCACATTTTCAGTCAAATACTCATGAAAATTGGGCAGAGCCCAAGTAGCTCAGTCGTTCAGGACTTGAGACCAGGGGGTCATGGGTTCGATCCCTGGCTCGGCCAATCTCTTTCCGAAGACTGATGATAGTCATTGCGACATCATTCACTCCTCTCTCACCGCTAACTATTGTCTCGACGATGGTTATGTAGGAAAGCAAACAGCCGCTTGGAAAGAAAATTATGCGGAGTACTGGTAAAAAAGACTCCAGGAAAGCATGGATAGGTGCACCGGCCGCCGCGATATTACTGAAATAATATTGAAAACGGCGTTAAACACCATACAATTAATCAATCAATACAATACAGAATGTTTTTCTTGATATCTCTGACGAGTTTGAAAATTGGTCATATGAGGTCAAAAACTAGGTCACCAGGTAAAATCTTTGAAAAACCTTGTGTGGTCCTATACTCATGAAACCTGATCAGCATTTTTGTCATGACGATATCAACTTTAAACGTGGTTTATCAGTCCGTTGCAAGTTTTCACCAACAGATAAACAGATGTGATTAGCTTCACCGTGATCGTTTTTTATTTTCGTTGCTAATCGATTTACATGGGCGCCGCCATGTTTAAGATCAAGTGACTAGGAGTATTTTAAAAGTGGAAACCTCCTTGATACGGACGAGGTTAGATGTAGTTACGGAATCGGCCGAGTTGTGACGAGTGAACCAGTAAAGATACGAAATTAGATACGAGCCATGCTCTAATAAAAGGGGGCTTAATGCATCTCCGTGATTAATGATGCCAGGCAAGGCATCCCATAATTTATATCCATAATAGCCAATATTTTAAATAACTGATTTAAACATAAGGTAAACTGGTCCTTTGACATACAGAAAAATTGACCGATAGCGAAAAGTTTCGGCCCAGGTCAGCCTGCGCGGACTGCGAAGGCTGACTTGGGTCGATACTTTTCGCAGATGCATTTAGCCCCCTTTTCACAGAGCATGTCTCATACGAGTAAAAAATACAAGTAAAGATACGAGAGTTTATCATGAGTATACCTGTCATGGTAACCGGATTCGGGAGTTTGCTCGTGAAATTTCCAATAAAGCTTGCTGCGTAAGACATGTCATTGTACCCCTCTGTATGGGCTCCGACCTTGCCCCATCCTCTCCCCTCGTAAATCTTTCCGTCACCGCCAGCCAGAAAACTGTATGCAATATCAGACCAACCTGGAAAGAATGGGTGACCGTAGTCACCGATATTAATGAAATAATAGTTCATCCCTTTATTGCTCTTTGCCAAACAACAACACTTTGGACTCGAACAAATTGAGAGCAAGTGCTGACAACAAAACAAATTAAGCTCAATTAATGATTTCTGTTTTTGAAAAGTTCCAAGCATTTTTTCCACAATGTTTTCAAAAGCCTTCTTTCTTCAGGGTCGTAAAAATTCCGGATTGTGTGGAAAAGGGTTAAACAACAAAATTTTAGTCTGAAAGCATGTACAGACGAAATGTTATCTGTGTCTAAAACGATGGGATTCGTCTTTCAAAAATTAGAAAACATTGTTGAAAAAGGAGATGTATGTAACTTTTCCTTCTCGGAGACAAATGGAGTTATTTCGAGGTGTTTTTATTTCTTTTTCAAAAATTTCCACCGAACTCGTTCCAATATATGACAGTTCCTACAAATTGACCTCGCTTGAATTCAACTTCAACAGCTGTGTACATGTGTTTGCTAGAGGATACCGAGAGCCTAAAAATCTAGGGGTATACTTGTACCTTACCAATATATATACTTGTTTATTTCATGCTTTCCGGGAGTTTATCGAGAAATAAGGGTGAAATATTATTCTTTATTTCATGGTTACGACCAGTAAAAAAACAATGGTTAAATATCAGGCTAATTAGCACATGGCTAAACGAGAATATTATTATACATGAAACAAAATTACCAGCCGGTTTTGTAAGATGTGTGCAATGAAGAAACTCTTTCTCTGGCTAGTTCACTGCAATATGGACGTATGCTATAGATGCCCGACTGTACAACGGTATGAGGAAAGGATAAATCTCGTATTGTTACAATAAAGAATGTATGGAAAGAACAAATACTTGTAAATGGTAATAAAATACTTATGAAAATTGCGAAAATTCCAAGCCGCATATTGCGCATAGGAGAAGATCGGCGTCCTTGTTACGAATTCATCGTGAGGAAGGGCGTTTGAGAGAACTCATATTATCAGCTGACCCGAGTAATGTTCACACGCCTGCTTCATGCTACGCTTCACAGCAGTGCGGATATGACAAGCAAATTCCCTTTGGAATAACATAATTCCAAAAGTGCTGTTAATGAATGTCGGCACCTCTCTCTATGCTTTGCTAGCCCATTTTGTAAGCAATCAACACTAAAGAATCTGTGGGGCCCATAAGGGAGTTTATGTGTTGGATGAAATTGAATGATTAAGCTAGACTTACCTTCGTAGAAGTAAGGCGAAGGTTGATCATAATTTCATCCGACACAAAACTCCCTTAGGGCTCACACGCCCACCCTCATCCACCCTTCCAACGATTCCTTACAAAATTATGCAAATACTGCGCCATAAGTACTCTAAAATATGACCACCTGGATTGCTGACGCTGCGTCAAAATCTGTGTGAGCCCTAATGAAGTTTTGTGTCGGATGAAATTATGATCAACCTTCGCCTTACTTCTACGAAGGTAAGTCTAGCTTAATCATTCAATTTTATTTTCTAACTCTTCAATTGAAGGCGAAAACAGTAGTTCCCGCGCTCTAGTTACCTGGGTAAAACATGCGTGCCACTCAACCAGAAGGAAATATGACGTAATTTACATTTCTCGCGCTTTACGTAATATTGTAATGCGTTGTTATGCGGAGAGAGTACGCCACGGGGAATACCGAAAAGAACTGTACTGGATTTTGATGTTAGTCCCTAAAAAAAAAGGTAGAAGCGTGAAGTAAACAGAATATTTATTTTTTCGGTGGCGCAGCCAGCCACTCGTGAAAATATTACCGATGATGTTCACTCGATGAAATAAATTTCAATCTTTCACCGAAAAAAAAAGATGTCCTCTATACTTTACCGAGGCTGAAATGATATTCTTGAATTGATAGTAGACGCTTTTTGCAGGATTCAAAGTCGTAACATCCCGGAGTTTCGGTATGATGTATGTAAAACTGGGCTACAGGATGATTGATCACGCCAACTGGCCCTCTTGGCTGCTTTGCATTCCATTGTTGTCGGCTCACGAATGTCACGCCTGGACAGGTGCGATAGTTCCCTAAATAGCAAGTAACTGCTGTCACATTTTTTTTATTTTAACAGGCTAACAAAATAATAATATATGGGCGGCGGTTTTGGAAAGTAGAATTTGATGCATACCCGTAATGAAAAATACCAAGCAAGTTATCACCTAAATACATGTATGGACCCATAGAATCCATTGAATCTGATAATCATCTGGATCTGGAGGTAGAATGGTCCTCAGACATGCAGAAAATTTATAACTATCAAAGAGTTTCGACCTACATGTTAAAGTTAACCATTTGGATTTCGGGTAAAACAGGTAAAGAACAGCTTTTAGATGAATATAATGCCAAATGACTTACATTCAGAAATATTCATATACAGGATGCTTCATAATATATGTTACACTTTCAACTATGCCTAAGGTAAATTGTTTATATGGTATATTGTCTATAAAGGTAATGAAATAAAATTTATACCATTTAATAAGTTTTATGATATGCACAGTATGTTAGGTAATTTTGAACAATTAAGACAGTTAGCGCCTTTCAAAACATACGTCGATTTTCACCAACTGACGTCCATTTTGACGTAGCAGGACATTTAAAATTCGCTTTCATCCATCTAGGTTGTGATCAGGCTCATCTCTGGAACTATCGATGCCTTAAGCTCATCTGTTTTCTGAGGCTGGAGTTTGTGCAAATTGTCCTTGAGAAAGCCTCACAGAAAAAAGTCTATTGAGCTCACATTTGTGTTGAGGGATCATGGTCGCTCTGTTTCCAAGATCACTCTCGATTCAAACTTGCTTTCCAACCATTTCAATACGCTATGGGCTCTTAATGTGATGTTGTGCCATCTTCCAATAGAACCGCGTATTTCATGGTAATAGATACTTTACCACAAAGTGCTGGCATAAACTTTTGCTGTCAGGGAAGACCTTCAAATATCGTTCCCTGTAATTGTTGCAGCGTCTCAATTATGGTCTTCAAAGAAGAAAGGTCCATTTACACCCATCATACTCGAAGGACCCCATACAATATGCATAAAGTCAACAGATGAGCTTAAGGCATCAATGATTCCAGAGATGAGCCTGATCACAACCCAGATCGATGAAAGCGAATTTCATAAAGAGACCGAATGCTCTGCGACGACAAAATTGACGTCATTTTACGGTGGCCGAAATATCGAGAAGACTTTGTACTGTACACTAATGAATGTAAAGGTTTACAACTGTTATCAGGAAAAAAAGAACACGTTGTGTCTTTAACCATTTTGTACACAATTACAAGTTTTAAAGACCATGAGAAAAAATGCATCTGAAAACATTATGGGAAAGTACACAAAGTACATGTATGCTACGCTTCCAAAGACAAATTTTATCACTTTTGCCATAATCAGTTTGTCATCTGCAAATGCTTTCATTTTGGACAAGTCTAAAATTTTGTCGTCAAGTAAAGAGTTACGCTTTATATTACACTTGCCTCTCTGTCAAATAAGTTGCCCAGTTAAACCAGATATTGCATCTGATCTTGTCCATACTTACGATTGTAGATAAGTTTATTCTTTTCTGAACCACACCTCGGATACAGTTCACAGAGATTGCGACAATGGACTGGATCTCTTCTACAATACATACAGTAGTTTTTGGTTTAGACATATTTCACTCAGCAGTAATGCATTATACAGAGCAAAGCAATACATAAAACAACAGAGATAACACTATAGAAATGGAGCAGAACGGAAGCTCGGCTTAGAGAGTTTTTCTCCAATTTACGGGTAACAGAATCATGAGGCATTGCATGAAGAACATCAATGTACAAAAACTCTTTTCCTCTTTTCCGTTAGTGGTGGACGACTGGAATGCTCTGCCCGAAGAAATTATAAATTTATATTCACTGACAGCTTTTAAGACATAACTTGACTGGGACAAACCGATATCTAATAAGCTTTATTTCATTGGCGAAAGAGAGTGTCAAGTTATCCACACCAGGTTGTGTAATAAATGTAGTTCGCTAAATTTTGACCTTTTCCAAAAGAATTTAGTTGCTTCGCCTTTGTGTCAACGTGGTGGAATTGAGACTGGTCGACATTATGTTAAAGAGTGTAGGTATTGCACTATCATTAGAAAGAGACTTTTTGCAACTATCAAGAATTTCACCACTATCAGCTTGGACGTTCTGCTGTACGGTGACGAAAGCCTCACCTTTCATGAAAATGTTACGCTGTTTTTAGAAGTGCAGTCTTTTATCAAGGATAGAGCAAGGTTTAAGCTATAAGTGAAAATCGCATTTCAGTCTTTTAACAATTTTACAATGATTCTTTTTACCATAATATCAATACATATAAAGATCACAGAGTAAATTCTATAATACTGGTTTTGAGAACATCCCACATTGCACGAGCTCTTCATAGTAGTTCCGTGGCTGTTTTCCTTTTTTTTTTACAAGACTCTCTCTCTCTCTCTCTCTCTCTCTCTCGTCAAATCATTGAGTAAATTAAACAAAATAGGACTTTAATACCATCAAGAATCCATGGAAAAGAACAATACAAGCTTATGTTTCCGTTCTAATCTATTTATTTACCATATTGTAAGTATATGTATTTTGTAACTGTCTTACTGTATTAAAGTAACAATAAAGGCCAATTATAAACAAAGAGGGTGTTTAAATGCATTTGAAAATATATCATACCATTTAAAAGTATGGAAATTATTGTGACGATGACAATCTGTCATTGTACGGTCGGTCCAAGTGTTAGTTGCTGACAGAGAAATTAATTTCAAAACTAGGTTAAAACCTGCCAGGTAGCTTTGTCTTTTCTTTACTTTTTGCCTGATTTTACTATTCTTTTTTTTCTGCCAGCGACTAACATATAGCCCGACCACACGATAACAGACTGTCATCTCCACAATATTTTCCATACGTTTAAATGGTATGATTTAAATTTAAATTTATTATGACACCTGCTTTGATATTTTGGAAGTTTAATTATGACATAGGTTAGAATAGCTTTCTAATCACCAACAATAGATTGAAAAAGAGGTCTGGAAACATATACCCAATATAGACCAGCAGTGTTGATATCAAGTTTAGAACAATGAAAAACAAAACATTTTTGATATTGGTAAGAACAATGTTCCGAAAATGCTCCATTTAGAACATCATTGCAGAACAGTGCTCCTGTGCTTAAATACTCCTTTCACGCATTTCAGAGGAGCATTCCGTAACACTGTAAATAGCGCCAGAACAGGTGAATGGAATACGTCCAGTATGTTACAAATAAAATATGTTTAAACTAAACTAAAAAATCATGACAAGAAATAGTTGAGAAAAATTTGATTGATGTCAAAGTTTTTGCACCACGACGAGACAGATGACGACGCCGACCATATTGACTGGGCTATCACAATACTTCGACGTTTTCGTCGAAAAAAGCCCGTTATTAACAAGAGCCATGCTCTGGCAAAACGGGACTTAATGCATCTCCGAGATTTATGAAACCAAGCAAGCCATCACATACTTATGAATCATTAATATCCACTTTCTTTAACAACTAACTCAATCATGAAATAGACTGGTCCATTGACATACAGAAAATTGACCAATAGCGAAAAGTTTCGGCCCAGGTCAGCCTGCGCGGACTGCGCAGGCTGACCTGGGTCGATACTTTTCGCAGAGGCATTAAGCCCCCTTTTCACAGAGCACGGCTCAGTCAACATTTTTACATTTTGTCACATTTTTTAACTTTGTCATAGTCACCTCAAATTGTATTAGCCAGATTTGATTTGTCATAAGCAAATGCTTTCAATCTGGACGAGACTAAATGTTTGTCATCTGGTAGCGATTTGATTCATTGGTGTTTAACGCCGCTTTCAACATTATTTCAGTTATATCACGGCGACAGCTCAAATATTAATGTATTCCCTAGGGTTCACCAGTACTAGTCTAGGGCTTTGAAGTGTCTTGCCCAAGGAAACTCCCACCAAAAACCCAGCGAATCAAGTGTGACTCGTACCCAGAGCCTCCAGGCTACGAGTTCCACACTACCACTGAGCCACGCATTACCCTGATTTGTTGCAACATCATAATGAATAACGCATCTTTGTATCATAAGAAACTGACCATTATCTCCCGCTAGATGGCATTCTACAAATACACATCTATCTAATTTGGGCATTCTGGGTACAGAACCGGATTACTTTTCAAAACAACAACCGTTACTTTGAATTTCAAAATAAAATAAACGTTTACTCAATAAAACGCTACCTGGTGCCATTCATCTAGCTATGATAAGCTAGCATGTAACCTATGTACCGGCCATTTATTAAAACAGCCCCTACAGGCTTGGGAAATAGCTTCGGTATAGGCCCTACTTTTCCCTAGCATATGGGATCGGTGATGAGTCATAGTAGACAGGTCGAATCTTCCAAGAATATGACATACACAGACAACGGAAACTGACGGATAAACATCTATAGGTTTTTACTACACTATTATAAAGGATATATCGTAATACAACCTGATAACGCCTGGATAGGCCTCCCTTTCTGAAATAACTTCCCCAAAACATTGACATATCCCATTGATCTCCACCTTGCACACACCCTGTTGTAAACTTCTGTAACGAGAGGTAAAACATGATTTATCCTTAACACGAACCAACCCTATGATTTTACGACCCTTATGAAGACAGTTTGTGAAAATATTGTGGGAAAGGAATAAGAATTTTCTCTTTTCTCACCTTTTCCTATCACAATTTAGAGAAATATCTTCTACCTGTGTTTCATTTCAATTGGTGTATGCGAACTCTTTCAATTTAGACAAGTTATAACTTTTGTCGTCGAGTAAACTGTTAAATTTACATCACTGAATGGATAAACGGAGTGTTGGAAAATTGGAATAACTTCGTCTGTGTTTTTGTTAAGCAAGAGCAAGTTTGAAGTTTAAAACTAGGGTACGTATTCACTAACCGTTCTTGAGAACATTCTTAGTTTTTTTCTCCAGTGTATTCCAAATTTGAAAGTAACACACCTTCTGATTGGCTAAACCAATCAGAGGTTGTGTAACTTTCAAATCTAGAAAATCTTGGAGAATAAGACTAAGAATATTCTTAAGAATATTCGGTGAATATGTACCCAGAACCTTCCTGTACACTTACATGTACATGGTAACACCCCAAACCCAATAGTTGTATAGTCATGTTCCAGACTAAATAATTCAGTGCTCAGAATGTTACATATTTTGGCAATATAGCCTATTTATAAACGCCGATTTTCACAAGGAAAAAAAAAAACTTGAACAATTTGAGCTGTGCTCTGGCAAATGGGGGTTAAATGCCTTTCCGTGGTGTATTTTACAATGCAAGTTGTATAAAGATCCATAAAATCCATTTTGTCTTCCAAGCGACTAAATCATGAGGTAGACTGCCATTTGACATGCAGAAAATTCACCAATAGCGAAACGTCTTGACCCAGGGGAGCCTGTACAGGTGACCTAAGTCGATACCTTTTGCAAATGTATCATGACCCTTTTTTCACAGAACATGGCTCATTTAGATTTAAGCTTATTTTAATTCTTAAACATACATCTTCACTCGTTTTCATTCCGTTTTTTTTTTTTTTATTTTATGAAACTATAATCACTGTTGTATCTTCATGCCAAATATTGACCCTGATGGTTCCAAGGTTGCACAGATTACGGCAGATAGAAAATGCATTCCATTCTATTGCGGCTAGCTATAGACATAACAACCACAGTTTCCGGTTTAAATCGAAGACAAATTCCTACAGTGTCTTTACCCCATACACCTTATATTGATTTTTTTATCTGCTTTTGCACAACTGACTTGATTATAACACCGTCAAGTTTTTAACAGTGTTTGTTTACTCTCTGGCTGTAAAGATGTCTCTTTAAAGTTTATACCTCTTAACACCAAGAGCTTCTTTTTGTAGCTTTTGTTGCTTTATTTCAATTTCAGTTAATAGGTAAAAAAAAAAGTTCATTATACTGTACTTGTTACAGTACTTTTGGATCAATATCCTCATGTTTATCAAACAGTGTAAATCAAGACCAAGATCCAGCTAGACATAAAGGCAGTCTGATCATCTTCATTAACTTAGATGAGCAGGTGCGGCTTATATCGTCCAGAAAAAATTTAACAAGAAATGCCTTTAAAAGAGATAGACGGCGTAAATTTGTCAGCAAATAGGCTTGGGCCCTTAGAATGAGCGTTTCTACGTCTTTGACCACAGGGGCTCTTAGAATAAACATGTCTACATTTTTGACCAATCACAAATTTCTATTTATTCATTTGTTATCAGTACCAAAAAGTAGGTAAAAAACCAGCACATTTAGCTATGCCGGAAAATATCCACAGTTAATAATTATTGCAGATCAATCTACGTACAATGCAGTCTAGATAAATTCTATAATATTGATAATATTCTGGTATATAATAGAGACAATGTTCCTACCTTACAACCAATATAGTTAAACAAATCGCCCCTAGAAAGATCATACCACGAGCCATCGTTCTCTGTACTGCAACTGTGACGCAACTGTGGCTGCAGCTTAATGCACAATATTGAACAACTCGAGCGTGCCCTCACACAAGGAAGTTTAATGCATGGGAAACAAATAGGTTTTTTCCGTATTTTGATGGTTTTTTCCCCTATTTTACCCTATACCAATAGTCCGGAGTTTTAACGACCTTGAGAAGGGAGGCATTTGAAAACATTGTGGGAAAAAGAAGAAAATGCTGGTAACCAGCATTTTCTTCTTTTCCCACAATGTTTTCTACCAATTCTATGACAATTTCCACCATTTGAGACACATCTAAGTTGTCATGTGTAAATCTTTCGAATTAGGGCGTGTCTAAAATTTTGTCGTTAAGTAAAGAGTTGAACTAACGTCCTTATTGCAATTTTTACGTGTCTGTAACACGAACACAAAATATTAATGGGCCATGGCCTGTAAAAAGGGGGCATCTGCGAAAAGTATCGACCAGGTCAGCCTGCGCAGTCCGCGCAGGTTGACCTGGGCCGAAACTTTTCGCTATTGGTCAGTTTTCATTTTGACCAAGGACCACTCTACCTGATGATTCAATTGGTTGTAAGACAAAATGAATTTTATGGATCCATGACTATGTTATGGCTTGCTTGGTACAATGCATCACGGAGATGCATTAAGCCCCCTTTTACAAAACAAGGCTAATTTAGTTTCGTGTACATTTTACCAAAATGATGCTTGAGAAATGTTTGTAGATGCATTTTTATCAAGGATTACGACCCCTTACTCATCGGTAAATATCGTGTAACATCGACGTGTTCATAAAGACCATTCGGCCTATCTCGGTAGCTTCCGTCTTTTAATATGAGAGGTAGGGGCCGTAGACTCAATAACTCATTGGCAAATATCGTGTAACATCGATGTTTTCGTAAAGACTTTTCGGCTAATCTCGGCAGCTTCCGTCTTTTAATATGAGAGATAGGGGCCGTAGATTAAATAACTCATCGGTAAATATCGTGTAACATCGATGTTTTCGTAAAGACTTTTCGGCCAATCTTGGCAGCTTCCGTCTTTTATTATGAGAGACAGGAGCCGTAGACCTTAATTGCTAAATAAATGAAACGAAAATTTCTACTGAATAGTAAAGACACAGTTATAGCTATTTCAGAGCTGATTTCACCGGGAAAAAAATCTGTATCGGACAGTGTAGATTCAAGATCAGACTGCACGTTCTGTGCAGTCTGATCTTGATCTATACCGTCCGCAAAAGCGCCCTGGTCGCGCTTAGAAGCCTAAGGATGAGGTGAATTGATTGCTTTGTTTTACGCCGCTTTCAACATTATATCAGCTCGCTTACTCATTTATGTCCTTCGAAAGTAATACAATACGCTGAAATAGTTATAGTATTAATGACTTCAGTAAGTTGATATCGTTTTACATAAGTCTCTCTCTCTCTCTCTCTCTCTCTCTCTCTTTCTCTGTCTCTGTTACATCATCAATGACACGTGTCTATTTTTTGGGATCTTATTTAAAAAAGTACCATGATGTCATACCTTGCATCATGAAATAAAGGAATTTATCGAAAGGAAAACGACCATGCCTTTATTTAACTCTTCCCTTACCTTAGACGAAGCAAGAAGCTTCTGTGGATAGTGTAGATCAAGATCAGACTGCACAGAACGTGAACGTAGACTGCGCAGGCTGACCTAGGTCGATACTTTTTGCAGATGTATTAAGCCCCCTTTTCACACTGCGTAGCTGAATTTTTTGTAACCCTGAAGATCTTACCATTCTAAGGCATCGAATTATGGACTTTTGTCGTAGTCACATTTTCTATAATTTTGTCCGATTAATTTTGAAAACACTTGATACTTTCCATCTTTTAAACAAAGTTTCACAGTTAGTATCACTTTACATAAAGCATTAATATTACTTTCGATTTTACCTTTTCATCAAGTATTACTTTCCTTTTCATTTTTTTTTTTTCCGCCTTGTTGCTGAAGAAAAATATAACAAATACTTGTCTCAGTCTGAGCCTTTTCGGCTCAAATTGTTCATGGAATCTTTCTGTCGGCCATTTTTGCCTATCGCTTATTCAGTAAGTGCACTATCCAGTGTCTACCGAATAAATGTACTTTTAGATACATCTATTCTAGCTCGTTTTCAAACAGTTTCTAACTCATGTCATCCTTATTTTATGAAACTATAATCGTACTTGTATCTTAATACCAAATGTTGCCCCTGATGGATGCAAGATTGCACAGATTACGACGGATAGAAATTGCATTTCATGTTTTGGAGGCCTTCAAGCAATCGCTATTGTCGTTTCCGGTTTTGAATGAGGACAAATCCCTTGTGGGTTTTTTATTCCGTACACCATATTAGTAATTTATTTATGTTTACTCAGCTAAGCCATTCTACACACTTTCAATTTTAACAGCGTTTTTTCTCTCTGGCTGTAAGAATGTATCTTTAAACCGCTGTTTGTCAAGTTTTAGCCTACGTAACTAAGCCGTAATTAGGTTACAGATACAATCCTACTAATTTCCTGTCAATTTTCACAAATTTATTCTTTAATTTATCAAACTATACTCCTTCTTGTGGCTTCATGCCAAATATTACCTCTGCTGGTTGCAAGGTTGCAAAGATCGTTCTAAACATGTATTAGTCATCAATTATACAATATACAAAAAAAAGCAATTAACAAAGATAATACGGAAGAAATGGATTGGAAAATTTACATCTTGGAACTCTTCTCCAATTTCCCAGTCAAGGTTATTGCATATATGAACTATCATAAACAGATATGAGCCACGCTCTGGCAAAAGGGGGCTACCAAGCAAGTCATCACACAATTCTGGATCCATAAAATCTATTTTGTCCAACAACCAACAGATTCATGAGGTAAACTGGTCCCTGGACATATAGAAAATTGACCAATAACGAAAAGTTTCGGCCCAGGTTAGCCTGCGCGGACTGCGCAGGCTGACCTGGGTCGATACTTTTCGTAGATGCATTAAGCCCCCTTTTTCACAGAGCACGGCTCATATATAAAAGAAAAAAAGTCAGGAAATTTCATTAATATGCATTGATTACAACCGATAGGAACCGCAATTCTGAAATTGAATTATCCTGGCTTATTCATCTGTCATTTGCGGAACTTAAATCAAGTATATCACATGATGCGTGTAATGAGATATTTTATGATCTTCACATTGCATATTTATGAAATAAAAAAAAATCGAATGCGGCCACTCTACACAGGTATGCTAATGTAACAATTTAGGTCACAAGAATTTAACAGTTCAAGAATACAGCGTCGGAACAGTGTATAATTCAAGCTGCAGTACTTTGAAAAAACCGTAAAAAACATGAAGGGAATAAATGTAATTAAATATGTAATAACTATGTAACCTGTGAATTCCCAACATCGAAGATGTTATTACTATTACTTTGACAACGCAACACCTACTTCACGGCAAGACACGGTCGAAAAATATACTTACTCTGTACATACCCCAAAAATACGATATTTGTACCCAACTTGTATGCCATGTGTGAGAAAAGGCAGTAGATGGTATGCAGTGACTAAGTTTATACAAGTATGCTTCACTTACGTAGCATGCTACCTTATACGTACATTCGCATGGTGTAACGTGTCTACAAGCTACCTTTCTGTCATCCTCCCTACCTCCTCAAACTAAGTCTTCTCTTTGAAACATTTGAACAACTCTCCTGCTAAGCTTAACATACATTCCTTACTTTTTCTATCTTCTTTGAAATTTCCCCTACCTTTGCCTCTCAGTGATTTTTTTTTAAGTTATTTCTTTTAATAATCATTAGTATTGCATTTTGTTTCACCAAACTGCTTAATTTATCTATGTCATACATCAGTCATAGCTCCATGTCCGATGAACATATCAATTGGAGAATAAATGGTTATGTTGTTATTGCGAAGATGCTTCATACGTTCCTCTTTTGCGACGTGTGCATGACGTGTCACTGTTGAGCTACGTTTGTGTTGCGCCCTCCTGCGCACTGAAAAAGCATCGCACGCTAGCCTACCATAAGATCACGTAACGTATGAGAAAGTACTAGCTAGCTTCGTTGGCGTTCTTTTCTTAACTAACACTGCATATCCTGGTATGCTGGATATTAGATAGCTAATGTGCAAGCGTGTAGAAAGGGGACGAAATCAATCGGTTATAAGATACCATTTTTGCGCCACTTTAACCCTTCGGCTGCTAAGCACGACTCATTTGCCTTTTGCGGACAGTGTACATCAAGATCAGACTGCATGGAACGTGCAGTCTGATCTTGGATCTACACTGAACGATAGGGAGATGTTGTTTCCCCATAAAATGAATTTGAAATCTAAAAATTATTGGTTTTACTGTCGGCTTGAAAATTTCAATTCACTTAATTAGCAGGTAAAGGGTTAATGTGTTTAAATACATAGAAAGTTGTTATACACTCGGGAACGTGGGATTTTCTAGAACAGCTATGATGTCACAGTACCTACTGGAAAACAATATTACACATTATCTCCCGCTAGATGGCATTCTACAAATACACATCTATCTAATTTGGTCATACTGGGTGCAGAACCGGACTACTTTTCAAAACAACAACCGTTACTTTGAATTTCAAAATAAAATAAACGTTTACTCAATAAAACACTACCTGGTGCGATTCATTCAGCTATGATCAGCTAGCATGTAACCTATGCACTGGCTATTTATTGAAACAGCCCCAACAGGCTTGGGTAATAGTTTCGGTATAAGCCCTACTTTTCCCAAGTATACGGAGATGGGTGATGCGTCATAGCAGACAGCATTCGGCATACCTCGGGTGATGGGAGCCATCATATCCCTCGACTGTATCTGGTGGATTGATATGCATCAAATCGGTACATATCCGGAAATACGCCGGTTTACCGTTCTGAAAATTGTAAGGCTCCTCTTAAAAAAGAAAACTTGAGTTTCAATTTTCTATCGAAATCTTTCTAACTATATTTCAGTTGAGCTGGCAAACAGTTCGTACATTCATTATTTAACGTGGTTGATCAATTCCGACTTAAGTTTTCACCGACAGATAAACAGATGTGAATAACTTCATCGAGGTTGTTTATGTCGTTGCTAAACGACTGACAGTGGCGCGCCATGTATAAGATCACGTGATTCGCAGTTCAAATGGAAGCGACCGTTATACGGACGAGGTTAGATGTAGGTACGGAATCGGCCGAGTTGTGACGAGTGAGCAGACAGGTCGAATCTTCGAAGAATATGACATGCGCAGACAACGCAATCTCACATTATTGACGCGTTTAATTTATCACGTGACAGTCCCACGAGCTTCTGTCTAATTCTGGCGCGAAATCTGAAAAAGGGCCTTAACTGGACTTTGAGGAAATAAAACTGTTCTTTCACTTCCCTCCCTTATATTTGAACGGCTTGCAAGCTGTTTGCTTACTTAACCTTTAACCTGCAAAATACGTTAAATTAAATTTTCCAGCCAATAGTAGACAAGCGAAATTTTGCAATTTGAAAGCGTTTTTACGGCGGAAAGATATCTCCTTATCTGGAAGTGTAGATCCAAAATTCTAACATGACACATGAATTCGGCTCTATAAACACAATGCAACGAAAGCGTGGTAAAATCTACGTTATCCTATGTAGAGTGACGTCATTCTGTATAAAGTAAGTAAGTAAGTTATTCAATGGAATATAATCTGCATCCGCGTTTTTACTCTAAGTGTGAACTTGTTTTCCCTTGATTAAGAGTTGGTCATGTTAGAATCGAAATAATCTTCTTTCTATCGTGGCTTATCGTTCAATAAACCACGTTGTGAGTTATGAGGCGCAATGAATAAACCACTCGGGTTATCGCCCTCGTGGATTATTTATTGTGCCTCATAACTCACAACCGTGGTTTATTGAACGATAAACCACGATAGAAAGAAGATTATTTCTTAATCAGACTGCACGTTCTGTGCATTGAGTCGCCCTTAGCAGCCTGTGGATTAATTCATCATTGGTTGCTCGGTATGATTAGAGAATAAAAAAATTGTAAGACCTCATTAAAAAGGTTTTGTATTTTGAATACCTTTCCCAAATGTTCATCAACACAAACCAGTTTTGTTTAGATTTAAAACTGTTTTACAAATTTGGTCTTTTACGATTCTTTACCAGTTGTAGATCCTCTGTTTTTCTTATTTCCACAAGAACTTACCAACGGACATTGGAGATAACAAGTTTTACGCTAGATAGCAGTATGGTCCCCCTTTTGACCTTTACTTGCCATCGTCTCAAAACGTTTTTGTAATGGCCTATTCTTATATACGTCTTATCATCTTGATTTTTAATTTTACATAATCTAGCCGTAGTCACAAGGTCAGCGATAAGCGGCAATGAACCTTCCTGGTCGTGTACAATCACTAAAAAAAAACACATTGTGTCTTTACACAAATGGCCAAACTGTCATATTTTGTGTACTTGGTGGTCGTGCTGAATTCTCGCTGCTCTGATGGAGCCAAAGAGCTTTTGAAGAACTCGGACTTGGAGTCAACGACCTATACCGATAACTGGTATTGCCAGGGCAACTGTCAGTTGACACCAAGTAACGATGCCTTCCATGGACAGCATAGTGTTCGTGTTTCCAACAGGTAATATCATTCAATAGTTGTCTTGCATAGATGTAAAGATTTCAAAGGACAAGTGTAAAAGTTGAAGCATCATACAGGTACTCGCTTGGGATACAGTGCAGTATAGTAATTATAAATTGGTGTCATTTTGGAGAGATTAGCTTATAATATAAAGCTCAATACAGTGCGATACAAACACAAGGAAAAATACTGTTAGATTGTAGATCTATATTTTCTGCAAAACATGATTGATTTTTTTTTTTTAAGAATTGCTACGATTTTGTAATAGCCATTAACTAACATTTCTTGTCATGTTTGACAAGTAAAGATTAAACAAATTAAAAGTGATCATTAACAAACTCTAATTTCTGATGCACTTCTCCTGAAAATCCGCTTTTAACCGATGACCAGGGCGAAAATGCGACCCTCTACCAATTATTACTCATATCGAGTTTTAGTTCTATAACTGATGTAGACAATATATGGCCTGCAACACGCAAAGAGGGACATTCGGACATTTGCGTAATGTGTCGTCTCGAATCAGCCTGCGCACTCAGCGCAGGCTGATCCGAAACGACATTTTTTCGTTTTAATGGAATTTTCTGATTTGCCCAAGTCTACTGTAGAACTAAATCTAATGTAATCGTAAAGTGCCGTCTCGGATTAGCCTGCGCGGACTGCGCAGGCTTATCCGAGACGACATTTTACGCAAATGTCCGAATGCCCCTTTTCGTGTGTTGCAAGCCATATATCAATAAAAATTATTGAGAATACCCTTTTGTATTTGAAATATTGAGGGTATATTAACCCCAATGCTGCTAAGCGAGACCCAAGGACCATTTATGGACAGCGTAGATTCAAATCAGACTGCACAGAACGTGCAGTCTAATCTTGAATCTACACTGTCCGATAAGGAAATATTTTCCTCCCTAAAATACCTTTGAAACAGCAACATTTGTGGGGTTTTCTTATCGGCTTGAAAATTTCATTTCACTCATTTTGCATGATAAGGGAAAAGATACAATCGTGGGCGGAACTTTGAGTCCGATCTTCGATTTATATTCTTTGCGAAAAACTTATCTTGCTCGATACTATTTGCAGATGCAATAAGCCCTCTTTTCACAGAGCATTGCTTTTCTATCTAAGTTATAGATTACGCCAATAAAATTTATACACGTGATTTCAGACACGAGAACTGGAATGGGGCAGTTCAGAAGATAGATCTTCAAGCTGGACATGTATACAGAGCTGCTGCCTATATAAAACTTCTCAGTAACGTGAACCATACGAGATACCAAGAAGTTTCCCTGATGGTCAGCTGTAAAACCAGCAACGGTAAAATTCAGATAGGCCATGGTTTTACGCGTTTTAAAATGCACAATTGGTCTATGATTCTATTTCCGTGTGCCGGTGTAATGCAGAGAAATGACCCTTCTCTACAAAATGACCCATGGGTCATTTCACTACGTAGAGAAATGACCCGGGTCATTATTCTACGTAGAGAAATGACCCCAGACCGTAGAGAAAGGACCCCCCTCTAGCTGTAGTAGAATGACCCCCTCATGAAAAGAAAGGACCCTCGTAGAGAAATGACCCCCCCTTTTTTTTCCCCTGTAACATTGTTGTTGCTGCTGATGCTGATACTACTACTACTACCATTACTATTACTACTACTACTACTAGTACTACTACAACTACTACTCGTACTTGTACTACCCCCTTTTTACCTTAACATTGTTGTTGCTGCTGATGTTTCTACTACTACTACTACTACTACTACTTCTGCTACTACAGCTGCTGCTGCTGCTGCAACTACTTCTACTAGAGGGGGGTCCTTTCTCTACAGTCTGGGGTCATTTCTCTACGTAGAATAATGACCCGGGTCATTCCTCTACGTAGTGAAATGACCCATTGGTCATTTTGTAGGGGAGGGTCATTTCTCTGCATTACAGGCGCCAAACAAAGTTGGAGACATCCAACTAGGTTTTTTTTTTTCTTAATTCTAATTCTCTGCGCATTGGATTTAGTTAACATTTCCGTAGTTAAGTTTCAAGCACGGTTAGTTTGTGCTGGGCTATTTTTGTATTATTTTTATCGGCCTATGTACAACAGCTATTCAAAGAAATCTCTCTCTCTCTCTCTCTCTCTCTCTCTCTCTCTCTCTCTCTCTCTCTCTCTCTCTCGATCTCTCTGCTCCTATAAAAAGCAACAGTAAATATCTTTCTCCCCGTCTCTTTATCTCTCTCTGCTCTTCTTCTTCTTCTTCTCCTTCGTCATCATCACTCTTTCAGTGTTCCAGAACTTTTTCTTTTCTGCCAGTCTGCTTGTGCTAACATAGAACAAATTGTTGTCAACAATATCTTAGTTTACCTATTGCAGCCAGTGGGCCAAGTAAATAATTTTGTTGAGTTTCTTCAACAATTACAGACTATTTCCAAGCCGTTGGCTGCTTTCTCGCATAAACGAAGTCGAAATGATATCAATCGCTGTAAGAGGAGCGAATTCTGTTGGCATTAACTTTAATAAATCCTCGAAAATACTTTTGGCCATGGCAAGATTGGAACTCATAACTTCTTCTAACTTGACGGAGATCATGGGTGCAAAAGCATGGAAGTAACATCGCAATCATTCGTAATATGATATTCATGGATTTTGGATCAGCATACAGATTTACATTCAATTTTAAGTTATGAAAATTCATTAGGTTTTCGTTTTTTCCAAACACAGGCAAATCCCATTACATCTTCTTCGGCAAAACTCCCCATGTACAGCACGGAAAATGGTACGAAGTTGGCGGCGTGGAACGTGTACCTTCAGGTAGGAACTCCATGGTTTTGGGTGTTCACAAAGGAAAATACCCAGCCGAAGGATGAGGATAAAATATCATCATGTATATATCATGTACACTGGCAAAACCAGCGTAAAGGCAGTTTCCCTTTCGGGAGCCCCGTATACATGAGTACACTTTCAACACAACATCCAAAATGGCGGCGTCGATCAAGATTAACATCAAGATTATGCACCAAACTGCACGTTTTACCCGAAGGTTTCAATGACGTCAGTTCCCAGTGACGTCAGTTTTCATTGAATTGGGGCACTCAGAAGGGAAATTCTACTTCGTCAGCGTACTCAATTTTTGAGACCAAAAACAGGTAATTTTCGCTTAACACACGTTGATATGGTAAAACTTTGCAGTATAATAAATTCGTTGTACGGTCAGGTGGCGGGGGACTTGGAAACTTGTTCACGGCTGTGGTGAATAATGTCGCCACTTCGCCTTCGGCTCGGGGCGACATGATTCACCACAGCCGTGAACAAGTTTCCAAGTCCCCTGCCACCTGACCGTACAACTAATATTATTTCTTATATGAGCCATGCTCTGGCAAAAGGGGATTTAATGCATCTCCGGGGATTTAATGCATCTACAAGACATCACATGATCATGGAACTATAAAACCCATTTTGTCGAACAACCGACTGAATCACGATGTAAAATGGTCCACTGACATACAAAAAAAATACAAATAGCAAAAATGTCCGACAAATGTCAGCCTGCGCGGACTGCGCAGGCTGACATGTGTCGATACTTTTTGCAGATGCATTAAGCACCCTTTCCTCAGAGCGCCGCTAGTTCATACATCATGTACATTATTAACCCGTAACCTGCTTATTAAGTTGAAGGAAACTTTCATGCTGATAATAAAACTCCGAATAATGCTATTTTAGATTTTTTTTTTTTTTTGGAGAAAAATATCTCCATATCGGACAGTGTAGATCTAAGATCAGACTGCACGTTCTTGCAGTCTTATCTTGATCTACACTGTCAGCAAACGGTCCGTGAGGCGCGCTAAGTAGCCCAAGGGTAAACGACTTGTTGTTCTTGTATTCCTTTAAGGTAATCACAATTGTTCCATGTACATACAGACGGCTTCTCCAATTGAGTTCCTGATGGATCAAGCAAGCGTTCAGGAAGTCTCCCTTTCGGCCAGCTGGAAATCGAAAGCAGATGCGGACATTGACAGAATCAGGAAAGCGAATATTAGAATACAGTCAGTACACAAACAGACATACTTAGATGTAAATGATGAAAACTGAGCGATTTATTTCATGCTTTTCGGTAATTAATCAGGAAATAATGGTGGATTATAAGGTTTGATAATTCATTGTTACGACCAGTGAAATTAACTATAAATATTTCCGTAACTCTTCAAATGAAGGCGGAAACAGCAGTTTCCGCGCACCTGTTACCTAGGTAAACAGTGCGTGTCATTTAACCAGACGGAAATATGACGTAATTTACGCGCATTTACCGAAAACAAGTGTTTCTTAATTTTGATGAAAGTCCCAACAAAAAGGGGTTAGAAGCATGAAATAAATAGTTTTTTTTTTTTCCCCAGAGAAAGATCGAATTTATTTCATCGAGTGACCATGTTTGGTAATATTTCCAATGATGGTCACTCGATGAAATAAATTGCGATCTTTCACCGAAAAAAATAACTATTTTCTATTTCATTATAGCATAATTTTACCGAAAAATGTGCATACATTATGAAAACCAATGTGCCCCTAAGATATGAAGTTAGACTTCATGATTCATTCGGTTCCTAGACAAAATGGATTTTATGGATCTATTATTATGTGTAAACTTGTTTGCTATATTGCATCAAGGCGTTTAAGGCCCTATAGCTGCCAAAAGTAAACAAAGGGGTGGCAAAATGCATTTGAACCATGCTCTGGCAAAAGGGGGCTTAATGCATCTCCATAATCCACCATATCAAGCATGCCATCGCATACTTATGGATTCATAATAGCCACTTTTTTTTTTTAACAACCGACTTGATCATAAGGTAGACTGCTCCTTGGACATACACAAAATTGACCAATTGCGAAAAGTTTCGGCCCAGGTCAGCCTGCGCGGACTGCGCAGGCTGACCTGGGTCGAGACTTTTCGCAGACGCATTTAGTCCCCTTTTCACAGAGCATGGATCATTTAAATTTAAATCATACCATTCAAAAGTCTGGAATTTATTGAGAAGATGACAATATGTTATTGTACGATCGGTTCAAGTGTTAGTTGCTGGCTAAAAAGTTAATTTACTAATCAGGTAAAAAGTAAACTGAAAGATAAAGCGACCTGGCAACTTTGATGGATATTAAATTTTGGGTTACTATATTAAAAATCTATACATTTCAGCTTTTATC